>JACBWW010000061.1:880405-1013543 GCA_020086605.1 Lanius collurio | reverse complement strand
TACTTAAATGGGAAAAATGATGAGTCTCAACCTAACAACATCTCACTTTCTGTATACATGGTGGAATCAGAGTAGAAACCCAGAAAATCTGTGTTTGAGTAAACAAAAAGATCTTGTTATTTGCAGGAACTGGTGAGCTGGATGGATTCTCTGAAGCAGAAGGAATTGCAGGCTGGGAACACTGAAGAAATAATACAGAGAAATACCAAAGGCTAAGGAGAAAGCTCAAGCTTAATTTATTCTTTGTTGCTGTTATTAGAGCACCTAGTGAAGTTCTAGGGAAGACAGGTTTTGAGATTCATGTGCAGACTCAAATGAGATTACACACAATTTTCAGCTTGTCACTGTCTACTAGATTAAGAGTAAGAATGATAAATAATTTGTCATTAAATGTTTCATTTGCAGTCTACAACCATAGTTTGTTGAGCTCTCTCCTATGATGTCAATAATCCCACTAATGACCATGCTGCATGAATCTTTAAAATCCTTGTCTTTGATAATAAGAAGTTGTTCAAAGATGTCCAGAATTTGCTTTAGAAGTTTTCCACAGCTTTCTTGAAATAGAAATAACTTGAATAAACAAAATCTAGATTACTAAATCATGTGATGAGTACCAAAGTTAAATTGTCAGCATATCTGTCTTTTCATCAGCTTGAAATCAATAAGCAAAGTAAATATTAAATACCTTTTCTTTTTTTTTTTTTTTTTTTTTTTTTTTTTTTGGGGGGGGGGAGGTGGAGACATGTGAAGGACGAATAACATTTTTTATTTATTTCTAAAACTGGTGTTTTCTTAAAAGAGTGGATGAATGGAATATTAGTTTTTTGGGTTTTTTTCAGAAATACAGATCAGGTTAGGTTTAAAGAATGCTAGGAATGGATGGAATACTGCAATCTTTTTTATCATATTTTGAAGCTGTTTTCTGGAGTATTCAGTCATAGACTGACACCAAAAGTATACTGTTACTTTAGCAGTCAGTGATAAAATCTGACCATAATAATAAAGAATGTTACTCATACATAGAGATGAGTGTTATGTTTTCTTCTTTTCTTTCCTCTTTTTTCAGTAACCTATTGAATGTCCTGTGAAAAAAGACATGTTTTTAGTTATAAAATGTCAAGATTTTTGTATTTTGTTTCTGACAACATTATTTTCATTACAAGGATGTGCAGTACAATATCAGAGCAAGTAATGTGTTCTAAATTCTATTAATGCTTCTTTCTATGCAGAATTTACCCAGGAAACTGTATCTTGAAGAGCTGAAGAAATCATAAAATTAGATAGATACATTTGCAATATTAACACTGTTATTAGCATTGATCTTCTATTTTAATAAATCTGCTTAGAAATACTAAATACTTTAAAAGTACAGTGGGATAATGCAACATGTAGGTGTGGTGGGCTTTTTTTGTTCTGCTTCCCTCCCTCCCCCTCAATGTTTGTAACTGAAATGACAAAAATTTTTTATTTGTGGGAAAGAACAACCAACTTTGCCTTGGGAAAGGTTTTAAACTTCCTGAAAGCTTTTGTTGACTCCTTGAAGTAATTTCCCCTTTGTTAAAAGTTCACATTACAGAAGGAAATTCATTGATGTAATTGCTGTGCATGAATCCCTTGACAGGTGGAATCATAGATAGATACATAGATAGATAGATAAATGGGCAGATACAGAAAAAAAAAATGTTTGCAGATATACATATGAATACTATATTTATTATACATAACACATATGTATGAAGAGAGGGTGTCAAAAGGATGGAACCAGGCTCTTCTTTCTGTTGATCCAGAGGCAATGGGCAGAAACTGAAGCACAGGAATTCCCATCAGAATATGAAGAAGTTCTTTGCTATGCAGGTGACCATGCACTGGAACAGCATGTCCAGAGAGGTTGTGGAGTCTCCCTCACTGGAGAATTCAAGAACCATCTGGACACAATCCTTGCAACGTGCTCTAGGATAACCCTGCTTGGGCACGGAGGTTGGAACAGATGGCCCACTGTGATCTTTTCCAACCTGACCTATCCTGTGATTCTGTGATATATATATATAGCTATACAGAGAGATGGTCTCCAAATATAAAGTTATTTATACAAAAACACACAGTTTTTCTTGTGCTGGCTTATACTACTAGTGGATTTTTAAATGTGTAAACAAGACAGCAAAAAATCTTTAGTGTAATTAATGAGATTAATGAAATGATCATTATGAATTAAGAAATGTCATGGAGAAAGAATTTAAAGTATCTCTACCTGTCTGTGGAGTATCTGTGCACATCAGTTTGGCTCAGCAGCAGACCATCTTATTTCAATACACTGATCTTGGTATTTTCTGCTCTCAGAGAATTCTTTCTCACAGAAAAAGTGGTCATTTGCTGTATGATCAACTTAGGTTTGTAGGATAATCTTTTTTTCTCCTTCTCTTTGTACTAATTCAACATCATGTGTAAGTTGCAAAGTCAGTTTTATGAACTATCATAATATTTCGTGATTATATCTTTTGCTGTCTTTTCTCACTATAAATGGTTTCACCCATAATCACAATTAACACAAGTGTTTGTACAGTAATTTGACTCTAGACTGTGACAAGAAGTGTGAGAAAGAATTACAAACACTCCTGAAACAGCTACATATTCATGTAATAGTTTAGTCTTAAAGAATGGACAAAATCATAATTTATAACTACATTTGAAAACTGTGATTTTGTGTGACAACTCTGCTGCCACCAAAACTAAAAAAAAAAATGCTGAATCTATTAGCCTAAGGCAATGGACATGATTACATTAGCATTCTTTAATGTGCATCCATTCTCTCTTCAAAAAACCCCACAAAAATCTAAATAAAAGTTTTTTTCTTCTTATAAAACATAAAATTCCAAATATTATTACATTTTTCAAATTTTTCAATCTTTTAGTAATATTATCACAGGCTTATGAGGGTATTTTATTCTTTGCATGAAAAGAAGTAATATGGTAAGGTACTTGTCCTTTCTTAGACCAAATATTGTGGGTTTTGTATAATAATTAGATTTCATATCACTGTAAATGGAAGAATAGAAGAGTCAGCAAATTTTGGCCTACCTTTCTACACGTGTAACTTCTTTATGTTGATTTGAGCAAGTTTTGAGTATGTCTCCTGAAATTTTATTATAGGATTTTCACTCATGTATTCATATATTTCTTGTAAGTCAGCATCTCTTAGCTTCCTGGAATATTCACAGTCTTTCCTAGGCTATTAGGAAGTTCCTGTAACTTTGAGGTTTTCAGAAATGTTAATAATCTTCAGTTTAGATTATTTAGAAATAAATTAATCAAAATCAAGTGAGTCACTAAGGTAGAAGTGAGATTTCATTGGAAACATTTTCAAATATTTTCAATTGTTTGTAGTTTGTTTCGCATAAAAAAGGGATCAAAACTATGGTTTTTTTGTTCAGATTTAACAAAACATAGATGTAGGTCACTTTGTAGTAGAGTGGGCAAATTTCAGTAATTATAAATCAACTTCTGAAGATAATTATATGTCATTTCCTTCCAAAAAATACCAACAGAATTTGTACACCTCACAAAAGGAAATGTCAGCTCAAAAGTTTTCAGACTTTCTCTGCAGAAACTTAAACCATTGTCTTGTTTTTTTTTGTTTCAAGGAAGGACAGGATAATCTTTCTGGAACCACATAAATTGCTTGGATTACTAAATTCCTGAATAATATAGGTGATTTTTCTTTTCTTGAGACAACTGTCACCAGCTTCCAAGTAATTTATATCTATTTGAATTTTTTTTTAATTAAGCTCTTAGTGTTCACTAACAGCCAGGAAGTGTGAGCTCCAGTAATGGAACACGTTGAGATGATTGTATCCCATTTTTACCCTCCCTGGTAGTAAAAATGGCTCTAAGTAGTAAAATATGTATTTGCATTCTGTAAAATAACAGGTGGTGCAAATAAGAATGAGAAATCTTGGTTACTTTGTAGTTTGTTGCACTGCAGAAGACTTAGAAGATAACACCCGATTTGTTGGGTTTGTTTTCCCCAACGGGTTTCCAGCAACAGAATTATAACTTTGTCCTTGCCAAGAAAAGTCAAACGGAATATTAAAAAGGCAACAGAGCATATACTCGAACAAGTGCAAATGAGAGAGACAGAACAGAAACTCACCTTGCAAGTGCTAAAGTTTAGCAGCCTTCCTAGACTTAAAGAAGACTGTGAGATAGGTAAAAGTCAACACACTCCCCATCCCTTCTCACCTCCCTGAGGGAAGAAATCAACCCCAACAATCCATCACAGTAAGTGCCCAGAGGTAAGTAAATATTGGAAAGGCAGTAATTTTTTCAGCTTTCATCTACAAAGTCTTTTGTAGTTAAGATGCTTTGCAAGTCTTTATGTGTCCCTCTGCCAATACTTAAGAGCATGAGTTCTGATATTTCCATACATAGGTAAAGAGAGATATAATTATAGATATTCAACATGTTTAATTTCTTTCATAAAGTGTATTTCCAAAACTAATCCGTATTTCTATGACTTTCTTCTGAAATTACAGAAGGATTTGAGGGCAATAGTAAGATCAGTTTGAGCTGTGCTCCTGCATATTTTAAATCCTGGTCCCAAGTGCAATAATTATAAAGTTTGCAAATAACTTTGCATTGGTATGTGAAGTGAGACATTGTTAAAGTCAAATAATTTTCTTTAACATTCTACAAATTGATTGCATGTAACACTTTCTTGAGATTTTTCCTTTTCCAAATTGTTGTGCTGCAATCCAAGTAAGATTTTCCTTCCCCAAAGATATAATTATCACTTTCCACATGTCTGATCCAGCAGTTTCCCCTATCATTCATTTGCTTTTTTCACTTTCTATTAACATCTCAGGGTTTTACTTCTAAGGCTAATAAACACGAGTAGAAGCAGGAATCCAGATCTACAGCATTATTTGAGCACTAAAGTGGAAACTAAATACCAAAACAGAAGTTAGTGCCAGTGTTGCAATCATAATCTTTTAAGGATATCAGTTTACAGATTTGCAATTTATTTCAGAAAGTCTTGGGCACACAAAAAAATTTATAGGAACTCTTTGCATTTGAACATATTTTTTTTTCCAGGAGTTAAAAATTATATAAGCATACATAAAATACTCTAAGGAAAGGAAAAAATACTGAGTTTTATTATAGACAGAAGGGTTTCAAACATGTTCAAGTGTTTCAGAAAAGCTCAGATGTTATCAAGACCAAAAATTTCATGAAGTTTTTTTGGCTTCTGGTGGCACAGGGGTTGCAAATATGGTGTCTGTAGTGATTCAACACCTACAGTCTGAGGTACAGCAATAGCAAAGTAAGGCTACAAGGTGGGCAAAGTTAGTTAGTACTGTTTCCAAACACAACAGCTTTGCCCAAAGTCACTTCATATTCTACAAACTGCATTTTTAAGAATGCTCCATTTCACCAATGCACACTTCAGTACTGGTTTACAATTGGAAACAGGAAGCCACAATTAGCACAAAAGCCAAGTATCATTCCATCCCATATTTTCAGTGAACGTGTCATACATTGCATATAGCTGGAAAGGTGAATGTGATTAATTAAATAGACTATGTATATCACTCAAATATACATAATTAATTTATACATGTAAATAAGATATTTTTTCTATGACTGATGTTCACACAGATTTAAAAAATAACACATCATTTTGAAATTGCTACAGTTTTCTGCTCAAATGAGTGCATGCAGGCATGGTTTAATTTTTAACTCTTGGAATTTTATAAATGCCTTTAAAAATTCTTTTAAAACAATATGTTACCTTCGGGAAATGTTTAAGGCTTAATAACACTGTATTCAGCAAAATGCATGTTGCTATCTTAGGTCTCCTAATCCCCTCCTTGTTGTTATAGTCTCAAATTTCTTTGCCTAGCATGTGTGCTTTAGCCATTAAAACAGAAGAATATTGAAAAGATCGGTTTAGCCTTGCATATTATTGACTTTACTCATGTAAAATGAGCATGATATTGTTCTGTCATAGTAGAAATTTTGTGCAGTGATAGGAACAGAAAGTACCAAAACATAGTATTTATTTTTAAATCTGAGAACTCTAAATTGCTCAGATTACAGTTGTGTAAACAGATTAATTCCCAAAATGACACAATATAAGTGTGATACTGAACAAAACCAAACATTGAAAGAATCTCCTTTTTAGGCACAATCAGTAGAAACTAGTTTTATCATCTTAGTTTGAGTCTTACTCCATCTAACCATAATTTCTACTCAAACTGTTGCCCTGATTTAAATCTTTCATTTTTGACAAAACTCTAAATCATCTAGTAAGAATTAGAGTTATAGAAAGTATCACTACTTGATTATTAGACTGAAGTATAAAAAAAAGTAGTTTAATAATGGAAACAGGCAACTTTTCCTTATGTTTCAGCATGAGCAGATTACACAAAAGCTCTTCTTGTTTTCTAAGTGTTTCAGAGATTTATCTTTAAAGCACAATGTGGGTTTTTTTTTTTTTTTTTCATTGCCATGCAGACATACAATAAATCATGCCCATTTGTCTTGGTGTCAGCAGATATACTAAATAATTAACACATTTGCCTTTCTTCCTTTGCATTGTTAACACCTTCCTTATTATCTCAGCTGATCTTCCATTTGGGGTTCATCAGTGAACCTGTAGCAGCAGGTTCTTCTTGAACCTTAAGGAGCCTTCTGTGGGCAGCTGCCTTGAGATGAACAGCCACACACATTTCAAGAGAAGCTATGCAACTTTCTGTGATGATTAGTCTTTTAAGCCCCATTGTAATTCTGGCAATGAGCCCTTTGAATACTCTCTGTTTTACAAATATTATTCAACTTTCTGGAAACAAAATTAATTTGTAAAATTATTATGCTGATTTATTAATATAACCATTGTATGTCATATGGCAGAATGTTGGAATATTGTGTGATTATAGACATGTTTTCATCAGGAAATAAAATCTGATTAACTGCATCATCTAACAGTTAAAACAAAAAGCAAATTAAAAAAAAAAAAAAACCAAAACAAAACAACAACCTTTTACCTATATTCATTGGTGTTTTCAAACCCAGTTCTGCAACACTTTACATGCGCTCATTATTCACCCTAGCAGAGGAAGACTATGAATAGCAGCAATAAAGCCACAAATTAGTCCAAAAAACCTTAAGGTGTATGTACCAAATATCCACTCTTGATTATACACAATTAAAGCACAAGTTATTTCAGTAACAATGACATGATCTTCTCTGTTTAATAAAATCATAAAGATTCAATCCTATTGAAGTAACATGGCATTTTTCTGACATTCAAATCTGGCAAATTCATAGATGCAAGATGTGTGGTGGACCAATCTGCCTTGTGGAAAGGTCAGCTTAATGCAAAAAACTAAAGAAAAATACAAAAGCTATGAACCATGAAACTGCCAAACTATTACATGTGAAGCATCTGACAAAACCTAACTAGATGTTTAAAACTAGGCATAAATTTCCACTGAAGTGATAATAATTTAAGCTGAACATTTTCTAAACAATGAAGAAACATGCATATTTTTTATACATCAATGTCTTCATTTAGATTTTCTCTTTTGAATAAATTCCCTGGAATGTAGGCACTCTGACTGCAAAACTTACCAAGCCACAAGTGACAGTAATGTTGTTAAGCAATAGAGAGAAAAATGCTGTTATCTTCAGAGGAGATAGCGGTGAGGATCTGAATGATATCCTACACCTTTCTATTCTTAGGCTTGGCTGCTTTTTCTACATGAACATATCTTAGCAACAGTTTATACTCAGCAGAATTTATAATTACTGAAACTGAGAAAGGCAATGAAGCATGCATTTTAATCGTGGGGAAATGTAACCCTTGAGAAAAATCATACATGAGAAAATGTAAGACAAATGGATTAATTTTAAAATGGGTAGTTGCATGTTTTGGTTGCACCCAGGAGACAGTGAACTTCCAAAACACAGAAATGAAAATTTGCATGAGGACAAAATCAAAACATTAATTGGTTAATACAGTAAATATGTTTGAAACTACAGTATAAGGGAGTCTGAAAGTGAAATATAGTTTATATAAATTAGAGAATACAAAGGAGGCAGGCTACCGATATGAGTTCTAATGCTTTCTGTTGGGCATTAATTTTTCGATTAGTTAATTTATTTATTTATTCATTTGTTCATTCATTTTATCTGCCTTTCATCTCATTTTCAATATTTAAAATGGAAGTCTAATAATTTATTTCATTATTTCACAGAGTGCTGTGGTGATTAATAACTTATCACCTTTAGAACTGTATGACATTTACAACCTAGAAATCTTGCACATTATTCTGACTGTTGGTTGTGGCATTTACAGAGATATCATAAAAGATTTTTGGAACTTCTGCTTAATATTTATGTTGTGCATATACTTAGAACAGTGAGAAGCTGTGCAAGAAACCCAATCATAATGACTTCTTAGCTTTGTAGATCAAAGATAAGAAGTAGATAAGAGTGCAAAAATAAATATCTAATGCATATCTCTTTCTGCAATAGGAAATTAAAATAAAATTTGGATTATTGAGTCCATGTATAGAAGGTCATGGTTGTAAAGCTGCTCAATTAATATATAGCTGCCTCTGAGAAGAGGGCAACTGCTTTTAAGGCAAAGTGCAGAATTTCATTTACAGAGGACTGGCTTAATTTAAGCAATCTCCCATTGACAGGAACTCATTATACAAGACAGCTTTGAAAACAGAAAACACTGCCTGTTTACTCAGTCTGTTAGGCAGGATAATGTGATTTAAATATTGAACAAAATTAAAAGCTCAATTACAGACTTCAAGAGAAATAGAAATCCTGATAATGGTGACTAGTCAGAGGGAAATGTTACCTTGACTTTTTCAGTTGTATTATATTACAGAAATGGGAAAAAAAAATAAAATAAAAAACCCAGTTCTAACAAACTGAAAGAAAATAACAATGAATATGGGCCTAATCTAGTCACCTCCATGAAAATATCAAGAGGAAGAATATAACTGTGCTTCTGCCATATGACAGCAACTTTCAATGACTCTAGAGCAGCTAAATGAGGTTAAGCTGTAGAGTGTTTTATCTGCATTACAATTAACCTCTCTGTTGTAGATGCAGAGCTTTGAGAGGCTTTTCTGTTTCCTCTGCCAATAAAATCAGTAAAAGTAAGTAAGTAAGGTTATCACCAAAGCAATGTTATTGGCATAATTTTGTTATTAGAAAACTCTAGAATAAAAAACACCAAAGAAAGAAGAAGTAAAAATACCCGCTCCTTCATGATAAGAATTCAGTCAAAAAAGGAATGGAAAAGATGGTAAACTATAACCTCTGACTCTTTTGCTTTAAAAAGAAAAAAAAAAATATTATCAGCAGGTTAACAAGCAGCCTTTTTTGTGTTCTTTGCAGCTAAAACCAGATTTACCTCTTGGCTTGCTGAATGCACTTTAACAGTGTTCTATTTGCACTTCAGCAGTAACTCCAGAAGCCCCAAAGGAAAAAAGACAAAGAACTTTTCTAGCGATTTTCAAAAGCAACAGCAAGAATTGAGCTATATGTGAGGCTTGGGATACTGTTAAAAGGGGTGAAAAGGGAAATTGGGGAAGAGGGCAGTAACTAGAGAGCAGAAGGTTAGAGGCTGGCTGCCCATTTGGGGGATTTGTATTGAGAAAGAGATCAGGCTTGTTTAGCTGGTTGACTGATTTCTTCTGGGAGATGTGATTTTCTGCCTGTACTGGGTAGAAGGAAAGGGAAAATCAGGAATAATTATTTTTGGCAGTGTTAGGTAATTCCCAGTCCCAGCCATCTTAATTTGGTCACCAGCTGTTACCGCTGAAAAGTATTTTGTGTTACACAGTATTAATTCTCCATTTGTGTTAGTCTTCCTGATTGCTCTTGCTTTCACTGCTGCATTTATTCTAAATTTCTTGGGGTTTTAGAAATCCTGCTTTGCAAACTACTGCTGCAGCTCTAGAATATTTACAGCCCTTAATTTATTGATATGTTTACTCAAAACTATAACTCTTTCTGAATATATTTTTGGTCTGAAAAAAAAGAATTATCTTTTTCAGTTCATATAATTAATGTTTTGCATGTTGGGCATATTGCCTGAAGTTCACCCTGCTGCTGAAAGCCATTCTAAACTACCTGAATAGGGAAAATCAGCAAGTAAGGTTAAAAAATTTATGGAGTCCCTATTAATGTGGTCACACATTATCTGGGAAACTTACAAGAAAACCCAGAACCATAAAATAGTCCAAATCTCCATTAAAAAAAAAAAAAATTGTTGACTTTTTTAAGACCTTTTATGTCCCAAGAGGTCTGACATCCCAGTGGCTAACATCATGTGATTAAGTAAAAGAGAAACTAAGTCTCAGAGTCCATCAGATCAGGGCTAAACTATTCTCTTTGCTCTATTTTAAGTACATATTCATGTTTGGCTCTCAATTATCCATATTGCCCATATACTGGTTTGATTTCTGACTGAACTTGGCACACATGTACTTTTTCTCCAATTGGGAAAATTATTTTGGAGGTGAGCAGTAGAGAGCAACTGAGACCGGCTTGCCAAAAGTACACTCAGCTGTTTTTTTCAAGGGTTTCTCAGTAAAAGTCACCTCATGTACTCAAATCCAGTTTTTAGCCAATTTAATAATGGAAAGATGCTTTGATATTTTGAGTCAAAATATCTGACATCAGACTGATACTTAATAGCTGGAGGGGGCTCTGCAGTATGAGAAAACCACATAGTTTAGCCCTGAAGAGAAAAAAACCCAAAACCACAGCAATGCAGGACATCTTCTGGAACATCTTTCCTATTGTTAGAGAACAGTTTGCTGATTCAAGGTTAAAATACAGGTATAGCTGAGTGTATCTGATTTTTGATATTACTAGGGAAGGATTGCAGTGTTGGATGAGCTTTTAAGGTACAGTCACTGATGCCTGTTTTTCTTTTGGCCTCCATGCTTTCAGCTTGTAACATTCCCCCAGAGATCAAGTGGCTGTTGACAATCTGTCGTAGTTGAAATCTTGAGAATATCATATGAAGATTTAACACCTTTTGGCTGCCCTCAAACCATGCCCCTAGCAAGCAATAGCTCTTTTTTTTTTCAACTGAGGCTGTCAAACTGTACAATTTTCAAACTTCATCTGGTAGCCAACAAGAAGAAAACTGTCTGATATAAAATACAGCAAAAGACCCCTAAATGGATTGAAGACCGAGGAGAAAAAACTCCTACCATGAAAACTGGATCAGTCTTAGTGAGAACCTTGGGAAACTGTCCTTTTGGCATAATCCTTCATTCCTTCCCTTAATTCTTCCTGTAGAAGGTGGGAACTCCAAAGCAAAGCAAGACAAGGCAAGGAATGGTTTCCAAAGGTGCAATGTGCTATTGCAGCTGATGGTGTTTAAAGTAAGGAAGTGAATGTGTCAAGTACTGCTTCTTTAATTCTAGGGGGGTTTATCATTCCTGATATCTGAACTGGTAGAGCAAATCAGACATGATTTCCTTCCATTCCTTGTGAAGGATGCCTAAGGCAGATCTTCCTGTCACCCAAAAATATAAGCTACAGAATCCAACAGCGATACACCATCTTTATTCAGCTTCTCCCTAAGAAGCAGGGGTATGATATGGGGTTTAAAGAGACGAGGTGCTGGGTCCTGCACTTTGGCCACAACAACCCCATGTAGCACTACAGGCTGGGGACAGAGTGGCTGGACAGTGGCAAGGCATAAAGGGACCTGGGGATACTGACTGACTGTAGGCTGAGCATGAGACAGTGTGTGCCCACATGGTCAAGAAGTCCATTGGCAACCAGGATTCTATCAGGAATAGTGTAGCCAGAAGGACCAGATTCTTCCCCTGCACTTGGCACTAGTTAGGCCACACCTTGAGTACCATGTCCAGTTCTAGGCCTCCCAGTTTAAGAAAGATGTTGAGATGCTGCAGTGTCCAGATCAGAGAAACAAGTTTGGTGAAGAGCCTGGAAAACAGATTCTATGAGAAGCAGCTGGGGAATCTGGGGTTGTTTGGCCTGGTGAGGAGGAGGCTTGGGATCTCTCTCAACAACTCTCTGAAAAAAGGTTGTAGCCAGGTGGAGGTCAGTATCTTCTCCTGGGCAACCAGTGACAGGTGAGAGGAGACAGTCTCAAGCCATTCCAGGAGAGGTTTAGGTTGGATGTTAGGAAGAAGTTCTTCACAGAAAGGGTGATCTGGTTTGGAATGGGAGGAGTCACAATCCCTGGAGGTGTTTAAGAAAAGACTGGAGGTGCCACTCAGTGCTAGGGTGTAGTGGGAAAGGTGGTATTAGGCCATAGGTTGGACTCAACGGCCTCAAAGGTCTTTTTCAAACTAGCTGATTCTGTTATTCTTTGATTCTGTAACATTCTCTTTTAATACTGCTTCCTGTTTAATTAATTCCTTCATGAGAAAAATGGAAGAACATAAGGAGTCAATGACAGGTATGGCTTTGAGTATCTGAGGGAGAAGGGTCCTTAGGAAACAGACCATCTCTGTTTCAAAATTGAATGTACAAATAGGATCTACAGTCATGCAAAACTATTATTCTGTGAGTGGAGAAAAACAAAAAGATCCCTTTATAGGGTTGCATGTAAATGCCTTTAGTTGTGGAGGCTTTCATGTTTACAGCTTTGCTAGACGGGATCTACCTCCCTCCACTTCCCTTCAAAAACACTGTTATCCATTTCTGTTGTCTGCTCACAATAAATTAAATAAATTGTATTGGGAGTTCTGTCTCTCTCAATACATGCAATTTAAGCACATACTAAATGCTTATGTTCCCATTCTAAATTACTTTTGCACTAAGCTTATTTTGGGATGTGTAGGGGAGGAATCAAAGGAAGGCAAGGGGACATATCTATGACATTTGGAGAGAAACAAGCATGAGGAAATGAAGAGATAAGGTAATATAGGGGGACAGATATCTGTAAACAATTGGCTGGTGGGTAAAATTGGATATGCCTGCACCTGATCAACACAAGTTACTGTATCCTCTTATTAAAATAAATTTCTAAATATTTTCCTGGGTGAGGAGCCCTCTGTTTGGTAAGCATGTGCATGTATGGGGGTTTCAGTGGCAGTAGCTGGAGTCAGACCTGGGCGCAGAGCCATGTGTTAGTGGTGTCAGTGACCAGAGCAGGAGGGGTTGTGCAAGTGAGGGTGAGTGCTAGCAAAAGGCAAACCAGGTTGCCAGAAAGCAGAGAAACTAAACTGGGTGGTAGGGAGAAGGAAGTGGGTGTCTGAAGGTGAGGCCATGGAAAGAGAGGGTTATTAGAGGGACCAAGGGCAATCGCTGGAGTGATTATGGGTCTGGGAGTCTCAAAGAACAAGAACTCCTGCTGTGTGCCTGAAAGTTAAAGCAATCTGTGTGATGTGAGCAACAAGGCCATTGCTGGTTAAGGAGAACCATCTGAATTAAACAGTAAATAGCAAAAAGAGAAGCTCTATTGGAAGAATAGTGATACAGAGAGGCCTGACACTGTGGAGAAGTCAGGCCTGCAGTGGAACTGTTGCCTGTGGGTCTATGCTATGTGCCAGCATTAGGGCATTGGGTGGGCTGGAATTAGTATCTCTGGTGAGAGAACATTTAGACAGGCCTCTTCTCTTTGGAAGAGACCTCCACTGCTGTGAGAGGATCCTGTTCAGAATGGAATTTTAAGAAAAGAAATTTCTTACCCCTTCTTACACTCATCATGACTGAGAGATGTATTTAAAACACAGAGGAAATTAGTTCAGTGAATGAACAAAGAAATATGACTCTGCTCAAAGAGAGAGAAATATTATGTCAGTAAGTCTGACTATGCTGCTAAAAATATTTTAAGCAGCTTCTGTCAACAGATTCCCAGCCTATATCACAGGAAGTTTGAATTTTACTTTATCTTCCTCTGTGACAAGACCAATGCAGATTAAGAATACTCTTCTCTCTCTTTAATGTTTGAATCTGAGTGCTGACACACATAAAGATAGCAGTTTGATTGCTTTTTGGATATTTTTCTGCAGTCAGCCACTGGGGGACTGAGATGCTGATTTGATTTTACAATCAAAGTTTTTGGATATGTTGAACAAATCAACTCCTAAAGTACAGTGTACAGCTACAGTTTTGAATATGACATTGGGAAAGAAAAATGAAGAAAAAAGTTTAACTTAAAGTCTTGTTGCGGTAGTTGTTTATGCACAGTGATTCTAACTGCATTACAACCATGTATTATTTGCCAAGCATCGACTTCCAGTTAAGACGTATTAATCATCAGATGGATATTAATTTTTAAAAAAATCCTGTTATGCAATGGATGTACTGCAATTGCTGCAGTTTTAATCAGCTAAAATCCTTTTCCTTACACAGTAACTTAAACACTCTGAAACTGCAATGAAAGCACAGTGACTCCAAAAACACATTATGATTTTGAAACTTGTCACCATTCCATATTCTTGGTAGAGAAGGAATAATGTTCCTCTGTGTGGAACATCTGTGACCAGCCTTCTATTTCCTTTGTTTTTTAAGAGCATTACAAAGCCTTTTGCCATAAGTTTATGTTTTGAATAGAAATAGTAAAGAACCTTTGAAAATCCATTCCATACGCTTCAGTTAAAGTATAAAAGTGTCATTCAAATCTTTTTGAGACACAGTGAGTACAACAAGTAGACCTGAGACAAGCTGCATTTATGAGACAAAAAATTCTCAGAAATTATACTCTATATCTTGCACTTGCTAGTTTCCAGTATGGATATGATAGTTAAATATGAGTAGCATGGAAATAAGTGTCCCTGAAACTAAACTGGAAACTGGATACCACTGTGCTTATTGGGGCATGCACCCACCATGGACAAGACTTCAAAGTGTGTTGACTTATAAATGAGCTATTCCAACATAGTGTATTGGTCTAGCATGAAGAACAATCATTTAATCAGAGCATATACCTATCAGTTTGGGTGCAACACAAATTATTCAAACATTCCTGTTAATTGACAGACAGTTTAATAATTTTAATTTGAAGTCTCCCTTGGTGGTAGATGAAATTAAGGATGAAATTAAAAAGTTATATTGAGTTGAATGATGAACCAGACTTTACCACCCATGAGCGCCCACAATGGGAATTTTCTAAAGGGATTATTAAGGGAAGGTTAATTAGCATTACATCTGGGAAATGGTAACAGATGAGCTAAGGCAAACCTACATAAAATATTGAAGCAATTAGAAAAAAAGCTCTAACAAAAAAAACCCTAAAATACAAAAAGATAGATTTAGTAAGTAGATAACATGGATAAAAAGTCATTTATATTACCATTCTATTACATGAAAATGATGTATTTTTTTACATACTTCAAGCAAATACAATTTTGTGTTAGGGACTTTATGGGAAAGAAAAGCACCATTTATGTGTATATTTCCAAGTGGAAACCATGGAATTAAGCTATTGTGAAGTATCCAAGAGGGAGGCCCCACAACCAATCCTCAGAGTTATAATTTTAAAAAATGAGCTTAATTTCTTCAATAAGTCTTAATATGTAATTATCAGAGCTTCATAAAACTAAATGCATTAGTCATCTGCTTAAAATTAGAATTATCAGCAGAGACATTAAAATTTAAGTGTTGAAACTGTGCATTTAAAAGATATATGATTACATAAGAAAATAAGTCCTCATTTTCCTCTCATTTAAAAAAAAATAATTTTTTTTAGACTCAAAACCTCATCCACTAAATAGGAGCCAATCTACTTCTAGCAGATTGCTAAGATTAAAAGCAGTACAGCAGAAATGTCTTAATAAGATTACTCAGAAGGATATCACAGAACAGAGCATGGCAGATCACCTAATGAGTAACCAAGGCAGCTAGAATGTTACCCAATTCATTATAGATGAAACATCCTTTTAAAATATTTAATAACAAGCTATCATAGCTCTTTTTTTTCCTCCCTTTTCAGATCAAGTTATGGAACTCAGGCACCATACATCTTTTGCAAAGAAGTTCAAAGACCAGATAAAGATGCCTTGTCCAGAGTGCAGAGAACTCTTCTGAACCTTGCCCATAGGCTCAGGTGCAGTAAATGGCCTCCAATCTTATAGGACAGACAGAATCAACTGAAGTAGCAAACTCCCTAAAATAAATACATACAGCAAGGTCTTCAAACAGGAACATCTTTGGGAAAAACAGCCAAGAGACAAAGACATATCCAAGAGAATAAGTGCTGAAAATAGTTTGTAAATGCCAATTTTTAAAGAAGCGGGGTTGTCCCTTTCTTGCTGGTCTGTTCCTGAAGAACAGAATAACATTATGATTTATGATTATTTTAAAATAAATGTAAGGAAAACAAAAAAAGGCAGGACAAAAAAAAAAGAAAAAAAAAAAAAGAAACTATAAAATGAATGGGGGCCTTCTAGATTGTAAATTAGATCGAATGTTTTTCAGAACTTTAATAAACAAAATAATTTGTAGGTTTCTAGGAATAATTTAAAATTCAAAAATTCCACTGTACTATTCCCCCCTCCCTTTTTTTAAAAAAATACCAGCTCCAAGTAGAGCTCTATGAAAGTCATATTTGAACTAGTCTGTCCAAAACTCTAAAGAAAAAAAAAAATCTTCACTTCATTACTGTTTGGTATTTATTGATTTAGGATTTTTTTTCCTTTTCTCTATATATTCCTTTTCTTATTATGCATTTAGAATATGTCTAAAGTGGTGACAGAACTTGTCGTCTCCAAGTGATATTAAAAGTCAGCTCACTAACACAGAGAAAGGTTTATTAACACTAAACCAAGTGTCTATTGGTTTAGGGTCTACCTGAAAAACAACAAAAGGTAGGTTTTCAGGAATTTGCATGTATGATAATTCTTTGTATAAATTATGCTGAGAAAACAACTCAAAGCTCAATGCTAAAGGAATGAGAAACAGCAGATTTTTCATTTCTTGTACGAGTGAAGAGATGTTTTTACATTTGGAGAGTTCAGACATTCTACTCTCAAGAGATGGAGAGAATTGCTCATCTCTGAACTTCGATCACCAATAAATCAAGATTACAGTAAGAGAGTACATCATGTCCTCTGTGCTTAATAATCTCAGTACCAGATAGTCAGTGGGAATGTATATAGCTGTTCTTGTATGAATTTATTAAAATGGATATTAAATATTTTTCTTGCAGGTGATGTCTGGAATGAACACTGATTTGTTTCTAGACAAGAGCTAATAGAGCATTTAATTTAGAAAACATAATTAGGCATCTGACCCCCAGGTCCCTTTCTGTTGTGCTGTTTTCCAGTATCTCATTCCCCAGTCTGTCCATACAACCAGAGTTGCACCACCCCAGGTGCAGAATCCAGCACTTTCTCTTGATGAACTTCATGTGGTTGGGGATTGCCCAGCCCTGCAATTTGTCGAGGACTTTCTTCAGGACCTCTCTGCCCTTGAGGGACTCAAGAGCTCCTCCTAGTTTTGCACTGTCTGTGAACTTGCTTAGTATCCTTAAACTGGAGCCCTGGAGAACCCACAAGTGACACGTCTCCAGTCTGATGTCTCCCCATTCACAATAACCCTTTGTGCCCACCCCATGAGGCAGCTGCTCACCCACCACATGATGTGTTTATCCAGCTAATGCTGGACATTCTGTCCAGAAGGATCCTGTGAAAGATGGTATTGAAAGCTATGCTGAGATCCAAAATGATTGCATCAAGTGGGTGGGTTACCTTCTCATAACAGGAAATCAGGTTTGATAAGAAGGATTTTCCTCTCAGGAAGTCATGCTGACTGTGACTGATGACTGTGCTAATACAGTACATGCCATTGTTCATAGCACATCACACAAGGCCCCTAAAGGCAAAGAGACTTCTAAAGATGTGACCTTTATTTATTTTATTAATTTATTTTCAGTATGAAATCCTAAAAGCTAAAAATCCTAGACATTATATTTGTTATATAAGCTTAGCCCATCTTGTCTATGCAAAGCCTCAGCGTGCCTGATTTTCCACTGTATGATCCATCTTCTGAACTATTCTACATCTGTACAGTAATATATATGGCATGCATTTCAATCAAGTGTATGTGGCTTATTGTATTCTACTGATAGAGGCTAAATTACTTAGGAGATACTATAATGGAGTTAAAATTTGATGGGTGTGACAAATTCCCAGTTTCCAACATTTTCTTTTTTTCTTAAACTTACTGCATCAGCTAGTCAAAAGGGAGATGACAGAAGTTTGAAACCATGTTCACTATGAAAATGAGGCATTTTAGTTTCAGGGAATTCCTCCCTTTGAAGTTCTGAACTTTACAAGAGGAGGAACTGAAAGCAGTCATTTTTAATGAAACCGTGGTCTCCTTCCTTTAGCATTTAGACTCAGTGATCAGAGCACTCAGCTAGAATATAGGAGACCTTCTGCTGCTTTTACTCACTACCTAAAGGGAATTAAACTACACATATGAGACAGACTAATTTCAGTGTATTGTACAAGGGTTTGATTTGTTCACTACCAGTTTTCTTGAAAAGGACTGTGACGAGGTAGCAGAGTAGAACAGGGAATGCCTGCCTTGTCCCAGCTGGTGCAGTCTGCTGGGACTTTCTAGAGAAGAGAAAACTGGTTGGTTTTGCAAACACAGCTGAAAATGGCCATCTGGGGAAAAAAGAGTGAAGTAACAACTGGGAGCGGGATGAGAATGAGAAAAACTGAGTATAGAGCTAGCAGTAGAAATGAACAATGGAAGCCTCCTGAGAAGTAAGGAGCATTTGCCTGGAACAGAGAACTGGCTCAAAGTTGAGCTGCTGAAGTGCCAGCAAAGGGATCAAGAGATTTTGGGTTGGCCAAGGAAGGTATTTAAATCTCCATCTGTAAAGCAAGAGTGAGAGAAAGTATTTATGGCTGCTTAATGTTTCTACAAAGATATGTTGGAAGCTGCTACTGAGTGTTTTCTGATGAGATTTCAAAGTCTTTTTCTAACATCTAGAGTAAAGACCTTTTCTTTTCCCCATCAGAATCCATGCGTATCTAAGTTTCTAAACCTACATCAGATAATATGCCATAGCTATGCTCCTTTAAAAGCTTTGCTGATAAATGCATTAATTTCAAACCACGCTTTCTATAGGTACCTAGAGATTGCTTGATTTCATTGTATTCAGTCACTGAATTTGTAGTGCTGTGATGCTCTATAAAGAGGTTTATGCTGTGAATCTAAGATGCTGTTTTCCAGATTTAAGGTGGCTTTTTCCTTTTGTTTAATTGCAGGGTTTTTTTGAAGAATATTCAGTTTTGAAAGAGTCTCTAACTTCTTAAATTATTTGTAAAACATCCCTTTTTAACTTTAAAAATGTAGAAAAATTATGGAAAAACTATAAACAAACTGTAAAGAAGTCTGACTGAGGTATGAAAAATATGTCTTTATTTTCTGCTCACATGTCCTGGTTTTATGTTATATTTTAAGATAGATAACTTTCTGATGAATCATATACACTATAACTCATGCTGACACCTAGTTTTGACGTAGCACAAGACAGTTCAGACTTAATTAATCTCTTATTAATTTCTCCTTGCAAATGCTCAAGCTTTGCTTATAAACATTTTCTGTAACTACCTTTGCAGAAAATGTAGGGAATTTTTTGTAACGTAGAGAAAAGAGTGGAAAAACTGGACCTTATTTTGATTTCTTTGTAAAAATATGAAAGACAACCATTACTGACATTGGTTTTTATTTAATTTTTCTCTTCAGCTATTCACTTACCTTCTACTGTTCTGAAAGGGAAAAATTAAAAATCAGTCCCTGAGGAACAAATGACCTTTTAATTTCCCACCCCAGCCCTCCTCCTGAGTAGTCCATACCAAAATGATGTCTGAAATTCTACCATTCACATGTAGCAATTTTTCATTTTCAACCCAACTATTTCATTCATCCATCTATTAACCATGGTGGAAAAGAGGAACACTGTTGTGTGCCCAGGCCTTAGCATGGTCTTTGACACTCTTCCATAGTCTTTCCATGTTCAAACCATGAAGCAGGCAAGTATGACTCTTCTTTTTTATTCACTCTATCATCCTCTCTTTGCAGCAAGTTCAATATAATTTCAATAAAACCTCAATGTGCCTTTCATGGGGCTATCATTTCAGTGGATTATGGAAAGGCTGTTCAAATTTACTGTTGTCCACTCTTATCTACAGGCTCAGATCTCTATTACACTTATCAGAGTAACATAAAACTTTTATTTCATTATCCAACAGCTTTTATACTGTTTCATTCAGGGAAACTGCATAGCAGAATGTACTGTATAAATAAAAAAAGTTAAGCAATCTGCTTCCTCTCTTGCAATTTTAATTAGACCTAATCAAAACAAGTCATTTTGCATGATAAACTGAACAAATGATGGGAAAACAAATTACAGTGATTACTGATAAAATACCTTCATTATTATCAACTACTTCACTTTGATAGTATACTCATGAATATGTAATTGATTGTTCTAAATCGTTTTAGAGAGTTCATTATTATTTTGTCTAGTGGGCGTTATTTTGTGCTAGTACTTTGAGTGTGGGTCTATCTTCTACACACAAAGAAATACACTAGATTTGTCATTTATATTACATCATCTACAAAACCTAAGCAGCTTAATATGTTTTAATCATGCACTTCAGTGTTCTAAAGTGGCTGTGATTTTTTGTGTTCTTGTGTTTTAATTAATTAGATTCAGTAATAGAAGTTCAAGTTGTCCTATTTTCAGACTTAATTAGGTTTAAAATTTTATCCCCAAAAGTTTTCCATTTGTGAACACCACAAATTTCAGTCCTTAGATATTATACCTGGGTAGGTAGGTAAATAAAATGAAATAGGTTGTCAAGTTAGTTCAGAAGTGTGTCTTATCTTTTACATATTAAAAGGTATTAATTCACAATAAATCACTTTCATTTCATCTCCAAAATAAGAAGACTTTTGAATGAAAAAAATACATGGAAGAAGAAAGATATAGTTTTGTCCTGGAATCTGGTAAGTACAGCTGTGTTGGCGGGGGTCCTCAGCTCAAAAAACATAATAAATCCTGTGGGATGAATTAAAAACTGTTCAGAGATCTTAACTAATCCTTTTGAAATTAGCTTTGAGAAATGTAAAGGAAGAGGGGAGAAAGTACCAACGAAATTACCAGCACCTCAACTTTAGGACTTCTAAAGTCCTAACCATGTGTTGATTTCTTTCAAAGTTGGGTAGTATAAGAAGTTGGAGCTTGTAGGTCTGAGAACACTTTTCTCTCTGGATTTTGCCTTACTTTGTAGTGCTCGATTTAATTTATTTAATTAATAATGTAAAAACATGAGAACAAAGGGTGCCAAGAACAGTGATAAAAACAATACTAACAGATTTTAATGAAACTTTGTTCTGGATTGATAGCCAGTGTTAAAATGCTTATTTGAATGCAGAAAGCATTAAGCAGCAGTAGTAGGTGTGTTGTGTATTCAAATACATTCATTTTTATTGAATCTCCCAGAAGATCTATGTTTTTTTGTTTGATACTGTAGCTTACATTGTCAATGAAAAGTCAACTCTAAAGATCAAGTGTATTCAGAATTCTTTTTTCTGTTCATACAAGTCAGTCCATCAAAGAGGATTATATTGGGACATTTATGAATGATATATTAAATCTATACACTACCTTGTCTCTCCTGTAAAGTCAAATTCTTAATGTTTCCTGGCAGTGTAGTAAAATACCATTGTATTTTGAGAGCTTTTATAAAAGCAGCTTTAGTCAGTAACACGGGAAAATTAAAAAATAAAAAAAGTCTTAATTTTAAAGTGAAAGATTATATTATTACTTAAAGTTCAATAAGATAGGAATCTAAAAACAATTCTTACATATCCAGTATTAGAATACATCTTACATATCATGAGTATTAGAATTTTTAGGAAAGATCATTATTATTTAATTAAATCTACATGTCTACTCAGTCTTCTTCATTTTGTTTCTTATAACAAATAAGTCAGAAAGTTTGACTCTCAAATACAGCAAAAGATTTTTTAACCCTCCCTGCATAACTCAATGACAGTTGTGAAATAAAAATGTGATAACTGTCAGATTTCTGCTAGTAGTGTCTACTTGACTAGATATTTATGTAAAAAAATAGTTTATACAGTGTGGCCAAAATTAGATATTATTTATATTACAAGATATGATTAAATACACATTTTTTTACTGTTTCTAGATGTTAAATCACACTATTACAGAAAATATTTTTCAATAATATTTCATAACTATTGTCTCCTAATGTTTCCCTCTATTTCTCATGTTGAGTAGAATTGTAATCACTTTCTCTTTTCTCTACCACCAATATAGAGTGAGGCATCTCTAGACAATTATTCAGTTGATTGAGTTTACAAGATTGGAACAGGATCCTTGTGATGCCAGGTTGCAGGTGAAACAGACTAAAATATTTATTAAACCTGCAGTCAAAGTAAAGCGTCCGGAGCTGGAATGAATCCGAGCATTGAGTCAGGAAGCACTCTAGAACTCGGTGCTAAATGAATGATCCATATTACAGTAACAAATGGAGTATCCTTCTTTCATATAGGATATTCTATGCATACATGTTGTATTCATTTAGCAGGTAATTGCTAGTTGATTCTTACAATATTTGAAGGAGATTTAAAAGTTATCTGCTGCTTAATTCATAGGTTTACAGCCAGATGGGACTGTTAGAATCTGCCATTCCCATCCTTTTTATAACACAGGTGAACCAGTAAATATAATCTCTGAAATGAATCATAATATCTATTTCATCTGAAACATTTTTTATAAATATGTAATCTTGATTCTAAATTAATAGTGACCATATTCCCAAATTTGATAATTTATGTACATTTTCAGACTTCCTACAACTCAACCCCTTTGTGATAATTTCCAGTTTTTAAGCACTATTTGGTGAAATCATCAGATTTGCACACAGTATTTTATGAATGTTCTGCTAATATTATAAATTAAATAAAAAATTATAAAACCATTTTCCTGCCCCTACTTAATGTCGCGTTTGATTTGAGAGTATTATTTTTACAGATGTACAGATTCATTCTAAGTCTACCTTTTGTAATATACTATGGAAAAAAATAAAAATTTTGTGCCTATAAGCTATATAATTTAAAGTTAAAACATCTGGTCTGTGGTGAGGGTTTTACTTGTTTTAACTTAAAGTTAAAACAAGTTAAAACAAGTAAAGTTAAAACAAGTAAAACCCTCACCACAGACCAGATTCAATGATGCAAACAGATAAAATTGAAGGAAGCACTGCAATACCATTCAGTGAGAGAGAAGTTCAGTGGTGATTTGTTTTCTGAGCTGCTGGTTTTAAGAGTCTTTTTAGCTATGAGCCAAGCATGAATGTATCAATATTTATTCATAATTTCTCTCTGGATCTTCAAAGAACTTTTTTATTGCTCTGTTGGAAAATATTTGTCAATATGTTAGAGTTAATGCAGAGTCAGCTGAAATATTATATGACATAAACATGCAAGATATTGAGTCTGTAAGAATTGTAATAAATATTCAAACTAAAGAAGAAGAAATACGGGATGATAATTTTAGTGAAATTAAATATCTAATTCTAATAAATGTTTGAAAGTATTTTTGCTTACAATTTGTGTCTGGGTGGGGTTTATCAGGGAGAGTGGAGAAGGAAGGGAAATGTCAGAAGTAAGGGAGAGAAAAGTGTTTAGGCTGAGGTAACATTAATTTAAAATTACCTTTTGAAGAGAAACTCACACTCACCAGGAGATTAAACTCTTGTAGTCAGCTGCTTTCATTAATTAAAGGTATTTGTAACCATACATTTTGTTTCATGGATATTTGCTAGCAGCAGATATTTCCTAGCTCTTTGTTTTTGATAAAAAACCACTGTGCTTGAATAGACATTCAGTGAAGCAAATGCTAAACTCAGCTCTTCCAGATCCTCAATACACTGCAGTGTTCCATGATGCATTAGGTATTTAAAACCTAGAGAAAATTTCCTAAGGAAAAAAACAAAGGCCACTCTTACAAAACTACTCCCTCTGATACTTTGACATGTGTGCTTCTGTAGCTGTTTTAGAACAGCCCTCAGTTATTGAATAACATGGTGTGCTGCTTTCATCTGGGGTAGAGTTAATTTTCTTCCCAGAGGCTGGTATGGGACTGTGCTTCGGATTTGTGCTGAACACAGGGTTGATAATATAGACACGTTCTTGTTATTGCTGTGCAGGGATTACACAGAGCCAAGGCCTTTTTGTTTTTTGTACTGCCATGCTGGAAAGGAAGTTGGGGGTGCATGGGAGGCTGGGAGGGGACACAGCCAGGACAGGTGACCCAAACTGACCAAAGGGGTATTCCTGACCATATGGCATCATGCTCAGTGTACCAAGTGAGGGGAAAGAGGTGGAGAGGGATGTTTGGAGTGATGCTGCTTCGCTTCCTAAGTCATCGTTACACATAATGGGACCCTGCCCTCTTGGAGAACAGGGCTGAACACATGCCTGCCCATGGGAAGCAGTGAATGAATTCCTTGTTTTGCTTTGCTTGTGCACACAACTTTTGCTTTCTCTATTGAGCTGATACTATCCCAACCCGAGTTTTCTGGCTTTTACTCTCCTGATTCTCCCCCCATGTTCCCTGGTGGGGCAGTGAGAGAGTGGCTGTGTGGATCTTAGTTGCTGGCTGTGGTGAAACCATGACAGATGTCTGATCATGAGCTTAGTGTATTCTCCTTAATGTCTTTATTTCCAAAACTAGCACCAACACATAGCTTTTCTTGCCCTTGTTTTTCATAAAGAGAGGTCACATATTTATCTAAGTAGTAGATTTAGCTTGAGGTAATCAAATTGATCATGCTCAATTTAAGATGTTTCCCTATACTTTGTTGTTCTTTCTCTACAGGAATTATTTTTTCCCCGACCCCACTAATGGGAGAGTGAGTGAGCAGATCACATCTGGATTACAATTGTTGTTTCTGTAACATACAGATTTTCTGTAGGTCAGGTGTCTTATCTGCAAGTCCTGTGAAGATAACCTGAGGCACCTGGTATTTTATACTTCTAATTAGAAAACTAAATCCTGCAAAAAAAAAACAAATTACAAAATTTTTTAGCAAGAACTGGTATTTAGTTGAAATATTTTCTTCCCCATTTGATACATTTCAATCCAAAATAATCATTGACAAGAGAAATGAAGCAGTATTCCAATTTTTATGTGAAGGGAAAAAATGCAGATTTTTTTGGAAGACAACACTATGCATCATCACTTACATCAAGCAATGTTAACATACAGGAAATTATTAAATAAATCCCTTTTAATCTGTGAAAAAATAGCAGTGAACCCTGCTTATATGAGCTAGAAATTTCTGATCTTAAAAGCCATAAATAATTTAGTATAATTTTGAATTATGTTGATTAGCTAGTCTCAACTATGTTTAAATATATTTATTATTCATAATTACATTTTTCAAGTGATTCTTTTTTTAAAAATCTTGCACTGAACTGCTGAACTTAAACTTTCTGTAAGATTTATGCCAATCCCAATGTTACCATAAGCACAAAAAATATCACACCAAGAAAACCTTAAGCTGCAAAGATATTTCTTTAGCTGATGAATTAAATGTTTGATTTTGCTTCTTATTAAACTATTTATTTAGATGTTTTGTTTATTTTTTCTTGCATTAGAAACATGCATGTGACAGTTTTAGAGAGCAGACTTTCTTTTGAACCCTAAACTTTTCTCTTGGGTCAAAGAATGTTAGAATAAATAAGATCTTTATGATAATTAGGCCTGTTATACAACATATACACATAAAAGGAAAAATTACAGCAGTCACAGTGGAGAGTTTCTACTACTCAATACAGGCTTTAGTATTATATGATGGGTTTTTTAGAAGTAGATAGTAAATATTTTTTCTAACAAGGGATATAGAACTGTTTAGATATACAAAACAGAGCAATTAATTTCTGGGAGTATACAAAATTTTGTTTTGACATGGCATAAGGTATTAGATTCCCACTCTAGTAAACTAAGCTGAGTCACTGCAAGATATGCATATTCTACTAAAGCAAAGAGTCCCAAGAAATTAATTCAAATGCTTTCATCTTCACCATCCTCACTGTTTATATATTACTAAATTCCATAACTCTGGTTTGGATTGCTTATGATGGCTTTCTCTAAAAAAAAAAAAATCTGATTTGTACACCATTCCTGAGGTACAACTAATATCTCGGTGAGGTAGGGCAGGTCATAACCTCAACTCTGTCACAAGCAGTGTAGACAGAAGGCAATTTACATTCCCTGGTCTCAGGGACAAGGACTACTGTCTGACTTTCTTCTGCAAAGCAGCACACACTTAACTTCCCTTACCTGTGATAAGCATACATATTATACCTGACACAGAAGATCAGGATGAAGTCATTTAGAAAATGCAGTTTCTCTGTTTTCTAATGCTCAGTATTGGTGGAACCTTCATCTTTTATACAGCAGAGTCTGTGTTCCAGATTAATTCTGCATTTTCCATTAAAAAATCATTGCATGAGTAAAAATATGTAACATTGGGAATGAAGGCAAGAAGCCAGAACTCCCCGATTCCTACCTGACTTCAGTAAATTCTGAGACTCTTTTTGGTTTTCCTGGTTTTTTTTTTAGGTCACGGCCCGATGAATCTTGCATACTTTTCTGTCCACAACACTGCATTAGATTTAACATGAGGGATGACACATACAATTTTTTAACCAGAGGAGCCAGTTCAAAACTTCTTTCCTTCACTGTTCAAAGTGTCAATGATTTTTCAATTCTCTAACAAAAAGGATTACCTCAACAAATATTAGTACTGAATTTTAACATAATAGTTGCTAAAACTCCAATATAAGACTGAAATGGAATATAAAAGCTCCACTAGAATAATATCCCATATGTTTCACTGACTTGACAGTGCTGAGTCTCACTATATATTTTGGTCTTTCCCTGGACAGAGCTGGTTTGAGCTTGTAAAAAGTCCCTAGTGAGCAATTGTCTAATGCTTGACTGTTGTAAATGAAGCCTTGGGAAAACTACACATGGAAAATATCTGATTCCCCCAGGCAGTCACTTCATATTAAACAGTAGCCTTTTCTGTCTGCTAAGGCTGGGGGGGGGGCTGTTGTGCAGCTGTAAGACTTTAGCAGGTAACTGAAAAGAAGGGAGTAGATTGGTAAAAGAAAACATAATTAAATTAATAGTGTGTGATAAAATCTGACATAGCCAAAAGAATCATCTGCTATGAACTTTACATAGCTCTAGCGAAAAAAACACAGGATGGTGCTGACTAGTTGCAACCTGGCATGCCCAATTATGTTT
The DNA here is from genome assembly GCA_020086605.1 of Lanius collurio. Lineage (NCBI taxonomy): Eukaryota > Metazoa > Chordata > Aves > Passeriformes > Laniidae > Lanius > Lanius collurio. Next base: position 986,218 of record JACBWW010000061.1, on the reverse strand, counting down.
AAGGAAAAGAAGTCTGTTAATTCTGGGATTCAGAGGAACTTTAGCTGAGTTAAAACAGGACCACAGGCATAAGAGACACACTAGGATGTCTTATGTAGCAACTGTAACCATACTGTTAAGTGAAGCTTTCCCACATTAACCAGATAATGTTTACTGTATTGTTCAAATACTAGCTGGATAAACGAGGAAGTCTTGTTTTTATGTGTCTGATAAGTTCCCTTTTGCCAATAACAAGACTTGGAGTGCGACTCCAGGACATGTTTATACCAGCTCCCTCATGTACAGAGTTTTATTTTCAGTTTCTGGATATTGTTGTGGGTTAATAAAACTTGGCCCCTACATCATTCATATATCTGTTTCAGCAACAGCAAACCATAAATGTAGATATGAAGAAATTTATATTTTGATAATGGAGGCATGTTCTATCATTAGGCACATCTGAAGGCAATATTCACTCAGTGAGCTCTTTTGTGCTGCAATTTCTGTCCAAGTCCTACTTTGCACTGTGCTTTAATTTCACTTTAATTTCATTTCATTAACACTATATAATTGATGGAGGAAATAAGCTTTCAGAGCTGAAACAGTGGCTAAAATATTGGATTGTACAGCCTGAATAATGTTCAAATTCAGTTTTGAGACTGGTACCAAGACATGACCTTACTCAGAAGTTGTTTGGGAGAGTTCTATCTTGCTCATCCAGATACTGCCCTCAGGCGACTCTGAACAATTTGACTGTATAAACAAGCAGATACTTGGAATGCTCCTTTATACACTCTGGTTCACTCTAGTAGTTGTAGCCTCCGTGTATTACCATTTGTCAGTCAACAGGGAATAAGACAGGGGGCTCAGAAAGAAATCAGGGAACACAGATTCAGTATTTTTCTCTCACAAGGGAATGTCATATCCATTACATGAAAAAAAAAGAATGCTTTCATGTCTGTTCTCCTTTTGATCAAATGGATATAATCATTTGATTATAAGATACCTAAGATACAGCAAGACGTGATGTGCACTTGCATAGACTAGATTAGAACCTGTACCCCATCCATTTTATTCAATTAGCATTCTTAGTAATAGTCTGTGATTATTCAAGAAATTCCTCCTACGCTGCTGATTTTAACTGGACTCAGTAAAATCTGAGTATATTGGGATAGTGTGAGCAGACCTCTGGGAATTCAATTACAGAGTGAGGACAATGTAGCGGATCTCAGGAGGTCATCTAGTCCATCCCTCTGCCCTAGGGCAGGGCTATTTACACTAATGTCATGCCTGACAGATATGTGTCAAATTGGTTCTTGAAGACTTTGACTGACAGAAATTGCACAGCTGAAATCTATTCCAGCTTTCCAATACTTTTATTACTAAAAGCTGTGGAATTTCTGTGTGGTTTTGCTATTGTTTTTGTAAAGTCCTATGCAATTCTTCTGAACTATAACTTAAATCATTATTTACTGGTTTATTTACCATTAACACATAAGATGTAAACGTATTTGATTAGTCAAATATAAAAATACAGGGAGGTTTCCCCTCTAGAAATTCTGTAATGTCAAATCCCTTGCTATTTCCTACAGCAAATACTACCTTGTATCTTTTGGTCTCAGAAGAATTTTTATTAAAAGCCTAAAGAAGAATTTATCTGGTCTGTTAGAGATCTGCATGTAACCTAAGTTTTTTTCACAGACTGGAAGACAGAAAACAGCCATACAGTGGTGCAGGTTTCTGGGACACAAAAAATATATGAAGAAGAAACAGAAAAAAGCAATGATAAATTATAAAGTGCAGCTTTCAAATTGATTAGGTACTTGTATGCACTGACTGGTGATTATTTAAATATTTATACATTAACCATTTATTTTAAGTGTAGTTTTCTGCATTCATTCACATCCCTTCCCAGGCATATTTTACAGTCTGATTATCAAAATTCTATCAGAAAAGACTAGTAAGAAAAGTTTATGAAGATATCAGAAAATAGTTTGGAAAAAAAGAAGCAGAGAACAGTATTGATTTAACAAAATGAAAGAGAGAGAGCAAGGACATAGGGGAAATATGAGGTGTTCAAAACAAAATTAATATAATGCTGAGTGTTGTATGTATCCTCTTTCTAGAAATATATTGTGAGCAAAAAATAAATGAGAAAACAAATGAACAGTGTATTGTGTGAATAAGGAAGAAAATGTCAGAAGTAATAAAGAGAATGAAAGATATAGTTTCAATGCATTAAATATAAAGAAAAATTGAGGGTTAGAATGACTGCAGAGTAATGAGCAAAAAAAAGAGAATAATAGAATAGAAAAACATGAAAAATAAAACAAGATAAAACAAAAAAAATGAAGCATTCTATGAAAAAAAATAGAAACTTCCACAGAGGCTGAGAAAAATATAAAAATATTTCAAGAAGGAACATCTTTTTTCAGGAAGAAAGGAGGTGACTGGAACTGCAAAGTAAGTTAGAAGCAGCCAATTCATTTTCCTTGTATAACATCCTTGAGGTACAACTAATCTGCAGGTGAGCTAGGTCAAGACTCAAGAATTTTCAGGCAAAATTTCCAAACAGTTAAAGATACTGCATCTCAAAGAGTAATGCTGCTTTTCACACATCTTTCCACCCAGATTCCATATAAATAACTTTTTTGAGCAGCATTTGCTTATCTACTTTTTTTTTAAACATGAAATAACTTGAAGATAGAAGGAATTGTTACCTCAGATGTTCCTTTTGGTATTTTCAGATTTTTTTTTTTCCTGTGCCGTTCTCTGCTAATGCTTCACATTAAGTGCAGTCAGACTCACAATATTCTCCTTTTGAAATTTAAAAGAGAGGTGCAGGAAAATAAACTCAAAAATGATAGAAAGTTTATACCCAGATATCACTTCTGGATGAAATGGAATTACTGTCTCTGTTATGTTCATGATACTTTCATTTTAATGTTAATTCATTAGTGTTAGAATTCATTGTCACATTTTGAAAACGTAGATATAGAATGACGTTTCTAGATATTTCTAGGTATTAGTGTAGTAGATAAAGTTGATATTTTGTCAGTGTACATAGGTAAGTAATTTAGATCAGGTCATTGAAAAATAGCCATTTATTTATGGAAGCTAGCAGAGAAATACTCTCTTATCCTACTTTTAGATTTGCACACTGATTGTTCAATAATGAGAAATTCTCTGTCATTCCTATTGTTAGCACTTACAAATATACAAATTCTTCATAGCTTTTTCAGCACAAGTCAGAAAGAGAGCTTGCATGAGAAGTATTGCAATGGCTAAGATGCCAGTGCAAAACCAAGAGAGAGAAACAAAATGCCTTTTTTTTTCTTCTTTTTTTTTTTTTTTTTCTTCTTTTAATCCCAAGGTGTCCCTGAATTGTGCTCTAGAATGATCAAGTGTTGGCAAACTACCAATTTCTAATTTTAACATACAGGTTTAGAAAGAAGAAATGAGTGCTGAAAATCTTTAAAAATAAAAAATACAAACAAAACCCCCAAAAAACTCCACAAAGAACTAAACATAATCCTCCTTCCCTAAGTGGTTAATTTCAATAGATAGAACAATTAGATGTGGTTTGCTACAATATTTCCTTTGTTGATAATCCCAGACATTGCACACTTCAGTTTTCTAAGTTTTTTTCAAAACAAAACACTTATTATATCAGAATGTTTTCGTACAAGTGTAAGTAAGTAATTGAGTAAGTATTAAATCAGGTAAATCATGTTACTGTCACGTTATTTGACTGACTTGATTGGATTATTTACTTATTTACATCATATGTCTATTTTTGTGCATAGTATAAAGTCTTGGATCCATAAAAATAATGGCAAATATTATCTTGTGTTTTCTTGGGCTATATGCTTATTATATTAGCTTTGGAAGCAAAAATCATGGAATGGAAAATTATCTCCTGCAGTGATAGGAATTAGCTGTCCATGAAGCTCATGCACAGGAAAATCACCTGCACAGACATCTCCTCAATTTTGACTCCTGGAGTTTGTAATCTTAGAAATATTTTTGGGTTTGTTTGTGACTGTTATTAGGTACGGAATAGTTGCACATGCACATATACTTGTATATATTTACTGAGTCAGTATTAGACTTCCTTTCCTTGCTTCTTTTCTTTATTTCCTAATTGTGGCACTAAGAAATATTTCATTTCTAAGTTCAAATTTAATTGGTGGCTTTTAGAGAAATTTTCCGACCTCTCTGCACCCAATTCTCCATTCATTCAAATGACTTCAAATCCTGGGAACATTTTGTGCAAAGGAAGTTGTGGAACCTTTTGATACATGTCATAATGTACCCAGAACAATTTTCAACTCTGTTCTTACATGGCAAAGGTGAACTAGTACAGCAACACATATATTGAACAAAGATAAAGTAAGCATAAATTTTAATGTAAATCATTTATTGACATTGATTTTTCAAAAGTTCTTCAAAGGTCAATCAATTAACTACATATAATAGAATTATTCCTCTCCAGCAAAGAAAGAACAAAACATTTGCCTTCAAACAATGATTGTATTAAAAAAAAAAAGGTTATTCTTTGTCTGGATTTAAAGAATGAACATATTTCAGTAGAATCAAATTTAACAGTCTGTTTTTGTTTTATTCAACTACAAGAAGTTCTATTGTGGTATCATGGTTGCACACAGACCTTGTTAAGCAGCTTTTTGATGCCATTTTAGTCTGAGTGGGAACAAAGTGGGTACATAAATAAACTATTTAAAAAATTCAGCATCGACAGTGCATTATTCAGCTGCATATCATTTTTTGTACCTGTATTAATAGAATTAAAAACATATTTACAATTCAGTCAATCATTTCTTATTAATATAATTTATGAAATACAATCTTCACCTTCAATCTTTGTAAAACAAATGTTAAAATTAAATTATAATTATTAAAATCCTAAAGTTGTTTTCTTTCTCTCAGACTGTATGGTGTTTTACCATAGCAGTGTCTTGATGCTATTGATCAAGTGACAAGTTAAGATAGATTGTGCTGAGCAAATCGGGTGATTTTTAAGATGGTAAACAAGATTGCAGAGATTGTTGCAGAGACAGAGTCAGAGACCTCCTCTGAGAATTCCTTCTTACCTGTATTCTTATAGTCACTTCTGTCTGAGCTGTTGAAAGGTATATAACAGTGAGCATAGAATCATCTGATGTTAAAGCCTCTAAGTTACCGTGACTGGTATTTTTCACACTAGTAAAATATTCCTTTCTTAAGCCCAAAGAATTACACTAGCTAGATGCATTGTCATCATCAAGGAAAGTAACAAAGAAGGAACAAAAAGCAACCCACAAAAAACAACTTTCGTACAGATCAGACACACAGAACAATTTGTGCTGGATGTGGCTGGGACAGGGTTAACCTTCACCATATATTTTGGATTTGTGGGGCTGTGTTTTGGATTTGTGCTCTAAACAGTGTTGGTAGCACAGGGTTGTTTCAGCTACTGCTGAGCAAGGCTTGCACTGCCTCGAGGCCTTTTCTGCTTCTCACCTCACCCCAACAAGGAGGTTTGGAAAGCACAAGGAGCTGGAAGGGGACACAGCTGGGACAGCTGATCTTAACTGACCAAAGGGATATTCCAGACCATATGACATCATGCTCAGCATATAAAACTGTGGGAAGAAGAAGGAAAGAGGGGACATTTGGAGTGATGGCCTTTGTCTTCCCAAGTCACCGTTACACATGATGGGACCCTGCTGTCCTGGAGAACAGGGCTGAACACATAGCTGCCCATGGGAAGCAGTGAATGAATTCCTTGTTTTGCTTTGCATATGGCTTTTGCTTTCCCTATTAAATTTTCTTTATCTCAAACCACAGCTTTTCTAGGTTTTGGCCTTGCAATTCTCTCCCCCACTGCACTGCACTGGGGTAGAGTTAGTGAGTGGCAGTATGGGACTGAGTTGCCAGCTGGGGTTAAACTGTGAGAGCCATTTATTACACCAATATTGAAGGAAAATACAATCTAAGAATATTGTTCTCTTTGCCTCATGCAAGATTCTTCTATTTCTAGATCAACATTTAATTTTTAGGTACTTGAGTAACAACACCTGCACCATATTTTCACTGCAAGCCCTAGCCTACAGATTTGTTGTCCACATTCAACTCCTTGAGACCAGCAGTGAAAAATGGAAATCTTACAGCTCAAGTCTTTTGACACTGTAGAAGGGCAGATATAGGCTTATTGCCTAACAGCACTTTTGTATCCCAACTATCTAGCACTGAGACAAAATAAACACAGAGAAGCCAAAAAGTACCCCGTCAACAGGCTAACTCTCAATAATTTTTTCTGGATTACCTAAAAATCAGGATGACGTCTTTAATAAATGAGTGAAATGGATGAAACAGAATGAAGCATCATAGCAGCAATAATAAGTAAAAGATAGAGTACAAATCTTAACAGACTTTGATCACCAGTTGCCATTTTTCTTCCTAAAATTGAAAAAAAAAAAATCTTCATTTACAAATCAGGAGACACAGTTAAGAAGAACTGAAGAGATAAAATATTTAGCAATAAAATATTTAGAAAAGCCTGCGTTTTGCAGAAATTTTACTGTCTGAATTATATAATACAGTTAATAGACATACATATATATAAAATATATGTATTACGTATAATATACTGATATAATTATAACCAATAATTTATTCATACTGTTATCTTTCGAGTGCAATATATATTTCAGCTGTTAGTAAGTGTAAAGTAATAAAATTAAAAAAAAAAGTATATTGTTTCTCATTTCTTGCCTCTGAAATTCCAGTTTTAGATTATGTACTTTATATTCATTTTGATATATAACCAAATCCTATAAAAAGAGTTAACAAAATTTTGTAAGAACTAAACAGTAGTTAATCAGAAGGCCTTGGTGTTCTGTTATTACAAGCGGTTAATAATAATGGTCCTTGGAGTTCCAAAACTCTAATAAATATTTATATATACACACATTTATAACTTTCTTTATATTTTCCTTCTGATGGAGTAACTCCTGCTAAAAAGTCAAGTTCTAGTATGAGGTGTCTGAAGTAATCCTCTAAAGTTTATTTTACAGTTTAAACAATCTACCTCAATCTCATTTGATAATCTTTCTTTACTTCTGGCAAACTGTGGATTGTCTTTAGTTAAAGTACAGTATTTACTGTGAGTCAGATTGAAACCACCAAATTCATTATCTTTGTGACTGGAGGCTATATTTGAATGTGCATCTCCAGAGGACACAACTCAGTGATACAATGGACCTCAGACATTGATGTTATCTCACTCGTGTGTTTCTGTCATTATGCTGAAGGACTTTTGTTAAGAAATAAAGATTTCTTTCCCTCAGAACATATGGCTATTCAGTATATTTTGATTCATAATATGAGTACAGCATTTATTTGCTTCTGGTATCCAGCTGGGTGATTTTGAAGTATTATTTCCATTATATACAATTATTAGGATTCTAATCCTTTTTAAGAGTCCTCTCATAAGCAAAGGAAAAGATAATTTTCCCAGCATAAATTTTTAATTTCTCTCAGGTTTTATGAAATAATAAAAGCTGAGAAACAGAGTATTCCTTGATTGAGTCATCAGTATTCAGTTAAGGCTTTTAACTCCATAATTTTCTCAAATGTTTCCAGTACCAGATGACAAGGAAGGAGAAAAAAAAATTAAGAAGTACCATTATCACAATAATAATATTGTAGTACCTCCATTAATAAAGACAACATAAAATTCTTTGTTATTTAAAAAAATATTTTGCACATATTCTACACTGAGATAAACATATTGGCAATTAAACTGAAGTTTGTCTTATGATATAACAATTTATTTTTATTACATGGTTAATGAAGATTGAATATAGAGTTCAAGCTGAACAGATATTTCAAGTAAGTTCCCTGTCTCTTCCCCTATCTCACTCCATTTTCCTCCTCCCTTCTCTTTGCTACCTTCTTTTCCCTGCCCTTTCACACTGGTCTTACTGTGGACTGTGGGTGAATACATGTACCTGTACATGTGCAATTCAGAATAGTCACATCTGTGTATGTGTCAGTAATTCTGGAGAGCAAAAGAGGTTTTACTCTAAGATTGAGACCTGTTAAAATTAGCTGATTTTCTCTATCATATATACTTCCTTAGAATAACAACAACAAAAAAACCCATAATTACTTTTTTAAAAAAACTTATGTCAGGATAAGTTTTAACATCTGGAGAAAACATTGTCTACCCTGCAATGAAGGCAAATAGATTAGATACACAGAACTTAAAATATATTTTTATTATAATATCATAAAGCATATAGTTTGGAAAAAAATTATAAACTATTGGTTTAATTTTTATTTTTCAATGTTTTAAAACTCCACTTGTCACTATTCTGGCTAGGAAAATAAATAAAAACGAAGTTGAATGTTGTTGGGAATGATCATTCACTGAAGTTTGAAATGGCTCAAAAACTGCTGGACTTCCAGATTCTCTTTTTCCTCACTTGCAAAGCTTCATGAAGTTGAAATTTAATAAGTGGTAGGCCATTTGACATTTGTGAAAGTTTTGTACACTAATACCTTGTTGAAACATGCTAGTTCCTATGGAGAGGGGAAGAGGGGATGGAGAGAGAAAACAAGCTTAATTTATAGAACTTCGCCAATTTTTTATGTAGCATGAATCCATTCCAGTTATTTAACTTTCATTTTATTGGGCATGTTACTAGGGGGCAGAAAATCAGAAAATTGCATGTAGATTAATACTTTCAACAGCCCCATCTTTCCAGGCTTCTACATATTTAGCTGATAAATATTATGCAAAAACTAAATAGCTGGTAAAATTTGGATGCCAAAATAAGCAGTCTAAAATACGTGGGAATTCTGATGGTGAGGGGAAAATTCTGAGAGTTTATAGGTTTTCTTTCAAGGATTTTTCTTGGAGTATTTTTTTGTTTGCTTGTTTTGTCTTATATGTTTGGTCATATAATTTCAAAATCTCTCATTCTAGTAAAAGTGAAAGCGAAACTTTCAGTCCACTTATCTGGAATACCTTCTTAGCAATATTTGCCCCTCCTGCTGAAAATTCTTCAGTACTACACCTTATACAATGATAAAATAAAAACACACAATTATGTCTATCATATGAGAGAGGTTGTCTTGCAGTAAATAACCCACAAGCATGCTTTTCTTCTGTAGTTCAGTGTTGTCTTACTTCTGTACAATGATGAGTGACGTTGATACAGGCTTCTTCCAGATCTTTGTAGCATAAAATTCAGGGTCTAAACATGTTTTCCTTACCTCCTCCTCCCAGCAGAGCAAAAAAGAATAGGAGAAAAGAAAATCAGTGTTGTCAGAATAAGGAATTCACCTCTAACAACTCATAGGGGGATCTCCACCAGAGAAGAGAGTTATTTCCTACACATTTTGAAATGAGCTGGTATATTAAAACAAATTCCATGGAATGAATATAGCAATTAGAATTTACTATAGCAATTAGAATTTGCATGTACACTTATCTTATTTCCATTCAAATGCCTATATCAGAATAACGGTATTTTCCAGAAATTATTTACAGAACCTGGAAAGAAAGTGATGGTATACATTTTTTTTTTCATATCACTTGTTTTTTAAATGGTTACCACTGCCTATGTACACACAAGAAAATAAAGTTAGAAAGGTAGATTTACTATAAATTTCTCATGATAGTGAATTTATACATGATCCCCTGAAGTCAGTAATATACAGATGGATTCTCTTCAGTTCTTTTATGAAAAAGGAGAGGAAAATTCTCAAGAGAATTATCCTTCTGAGAGTGGGTTTAGGAAAACAGGTTTTGGTAGAATACTGAATATAAACACATTAGCTACAGATTTAAATTGAACATGAATTGTTTGTGCATGAAAAAGATGAAAGCAACTGCAATAATGCTTCAGTGGAAATAGGTAGAAAAGGATAGCCTGAGTCTTTGTCATACTTATGGATTACTAGAAAGAAATTACAATATAAATTCTTTGTTTCTTTTGTTTTGCAGTCTTGCATATAATACATGTTCTTGCCTCTCAGGACTTGAACAGTTCTTGAAGAACTACCCTTTACTTGAAAACACAGGAAAAGCCACAGTGGTTGAGACCCAATTCCTCTTACCTTTGCTTCTTATAACCGAGAGTCACAATTAACATCCACTTAGGAAAAGAGCATAATGGCAATGGATTGAATGAAATGCTTCTTTCCTTGCCACACTTTCACAGTTTCTAGCAAGGAGGTGGTACATAGATTTTGTGAGGGTTAGAAATGCCTCAAGCTCTCGGAAGTGGCTTGTGCACCTGAATCAGAAGAGATACTTGGCTGAGCATGTACGGGAGTGAGGAAATGAAAGGACATCAGATGTAATAAATTGGGACAACAAGTGTAGAAGCTTATACTTAACTGTCAGTTTAATATGCCATTGTGTTCTCACAATCTGAACAGCAATCAAAGATATTAAGCAGCCATACCAAAAAAGAATCTAAAGCAAGAGTAATTTTCTTGGGCAGTATGAACATCTCTTTGTCACTCGTATGCTGAAAAGGGCCTAAAATCTAGATCTGCCACTTTCTGTGCAAGGCTGCTGAATAGGAAGTTGCTCGATGAAATGCATGTGCTGTTGGCAACACAGATGACTTGCTTTAGATATGAGTTTGATATTTTGGTATCCTGCACTAATGGAAGTACTTACTGAAGCTCCTGTTCAGGCATGAACCTGTGTCTAGGCTTTTTATTAGGCACCTAAGGTAGGGTGCTTATTCATTGTAAGGTCAGTTGGGATCAGTGATTCTGAAGCCCTCCCAGAGATTCTTGCTAAATCAGGCAGATAGGATCTTCCCTTGAAAGCCTCAAGGCTCTTACTGTATTCCATGGCTATATAAGAAACCTGGGCACCTAAATTCCTGGGTTTTTTTTTTTTGTTTTGTTTTGTTTTTTGCTTGTTTTGTTTGGTTGGTTTTTTTTTTTAAATTTTATTTTTTTAATTTGAATACAAATAAATGGCGAAGTCAACAATAAGTTTATGTAACTTCCCTGTTTTTAACAATATGAAAACAAAAGCCAAACCAGGATTAACCATCTCCCTCACTGCTTCTAAGTGGGTGAAGCAAGAATATTATGTTGATTAAGCCCCTCCTGAATTAACCTTTATAATGATGCACCCCACAAAATATATTAAGTGAACATTTATAACACATAAGTTTTGGTTCCCTCTCCTGTTCATCTACAGAAGCACATGAATTTTACATTTAAATACTAGAAAGACCATGGACAGATAGCCCCCTGAGTAAGCCAAAAAATGAAGAGACTATTAACTGGATTTAATCAATGCACTAAAATAATTGAATATCAGTAAAATTAATCTAGATGAATGGCTTAATGCTTATATCAGAATCTCTTGACAGCTGCAATGCTGTGTTTTCAGCACTCATAGTTCTATTGATATATTTATCAAAGGTCTGTGAGTTTAAAAATTTGTGAGTGAGACAAGGGCTTTCTTTTTGATGGTATTTTGATGGTGAGTTTTCACGCTGAAATCTGCATCTATTGTGAATAGAATAGAATATTATGGGTATGTCAGAAGAGGGACAGGAAAACTGAAATCTAAAAATAATATAAATAAACAGAAAACCAGTATGAGTTCAAACAAACACCTCTGCAATATAACTTCCTACAATTCAGACCATCAAAGTGTTCAGATATGAGGATAAATATTTAGGAATCTTACCCATATCTTCCCCTTAATAAATCTAGTCAAGGATTGTCCAGTTCATATGAATTGTCTTTAAGAATGGGAATATACAGTCAGACATCACATTGCAAACATTCAGATACATTTCTTTAGCCACAATAATAAGAACTATTGTGTGATGGACTAGGAAAACCTGTAGTGTAGGCATCTCTATTGCCTAGAGGTATCCCACAGTGATTTATGTATGTACTCGACGTACAGCCAAAGTGTGAAAGGTTAATTCAACCACAAATCAGTAGTGTGTCCAAATTCATTGTACATACCAAGAAGCTGAGTGGCATTGGAAGTTTAGTAAGGAAAATCTTTTGGGCCTCACCTCTCTTTTCAGGTAATCATGGGCTACTTATAGGCAACACACACACAGATATATATATATATGTGTGTGTGTGGGGGGGTGGGGGTGTATGTGTGTGGGTGTGTTTGGGTGTGTCTCCTTATGCAGATCTTCCAGAACCTCTACAAATGGCACTAGGCATTTTTCCATGTATAACTTAAATGAGGACATTGATACTAGAACAAAAAAGGGCAATGTCATGATAAAACCAAGTTGGTTCCTCTCTTTCAAACAATAAAAAAAAATACACCTGTATTTCAGACAATGTTATTTGGAAGATGAAAACCACAATGCTGACACAGTCTCATCATAGTATCAGATGTGTCGCATCAGGAGTTTCATGACATTTTCAAAAAAGTTGCAAATTACCTTACAACAGCCATCAGAAGCTAAATTCCAAACTGTCTTCAACTGGCTTAGTGGAAAAGTTATAATCACAACTAAGAGCATTCAGAATAGCACAAGGATAAAAAAATGACATGAAATATAAGCTCTGTGTTCTTTTGAAAAGATTAGAAATACTGAAACTAAGAAAATCAAGTCCATCCATGTACTTCACTTTCCTATTTTAAAAACTTAAGAAAGCCTGGTTGTGTTTTGTCTGATTCTGGAGGTTCAAAGCAAACAAACATCCTCTTGTTTTTTTGTTTTGTTTTTTTTTTTTTTTTTTTTATTTTTTTTAATTTTAATGAGAGAAGTTAAGTTCACACCAAAGAGACAGAAAAAAAGAGAACAATGATAAAGAACAGAGAAAATTTGTTACCAGAAATTTTCCAAGGAGGCTTTGAAGTTATGCTATAACAGCAGCACAAATATAAAGTACAGATTCAACCAAAATCTTCTTTCCACTGACCATTGTGCAATTACCTTAGAATAGTAATTGCCTTTCATATGACATTTGTGGAGGATGATAAGGTAAATAACCATAGCCATGTTAAGCTCGTCATCACTAGAACAAACATGAGAACTTCTATTTTTGTACCATTTCATTATCAACTAAAGCAAGCCCTATACTTATTGAATACATTGGATAAATGCTGTTCATCCATGTATCTATTTATTTGCACATTGATATATAAATGTACAGATACAAAGATACACACACGTTGAAAATTTTTAATGTTCCATTCATACAAAAATATAGAATAGAATAGAATATTTTCTTTTGGAAGGCACATTCAACAATCATCTAGTCTCACTAGCTGGCCACTTTAAGGCTGACTAACAACTAAAGCATGTTAAGGACATTGCCCAAATGCCTTTTAAACACTGACAGGCTTGGGGCATTGACTGCCTCTCTAGAAGTATGTTCCAGTGTTTGACCACCCTGTTGGTAAAGAAATGCTTCCTAATGTTCAGTCTGAATCTTCCTCGATATATTTGCTCTCAAAAAACTATTACTAATTTCTTTCATTTAATGGGTAGAATGCAAGTACGTGACATCCCAGCCCTTGTGACACAATGAAAAGATCCTTCTCCAGTTACTTACATTGCACCTGATTATGCATCAGACAACTTTTCTCCCACACCTGTTATTGGAAATAAATGGTGGACCTGCATAGACCTATCAATCATTAAATTCATTACTTTCCTGACTAGCTATTAGGCAATCCTAGTGCCTATAAAATCTTGTCTGCTGCTGATATAGCTCAACAGCTAAAGATGATCAGATAAGCATAACAGCCCAGTTCGTTCAAACCCGAGAAAATACTTGAAAAACATAGCATGCCTCATCAGCCAGTGCTAATTTGTGACATTCTAGTCAATTTTCCAGATTCCCAGCTCTGCTCAAACAAGGCTCTTCCACCTTTCTTTTTCTGACCATTTAGCAGAATCTCACCATTCTTTTGGTGTTTTAAGTTAGCCTTGGCTAATACCCAAACACCCCCTTAGGTGGTCACTCCTCAGCAGGAGAAGTGGAGTAAATAGGGTTAAAAAGCTTCTGGCTCAAGATAAAGACAGAGATGTCTTATCAGTCACTGTTGTGAGTAAAATACACTTGACTTTGGGGAAAATCAATATAACTTTGGCAATCCAATAGATTTGGATAGCAAGAAATGAGACAACTATCATAGAATCATAGCATGATTCGTGTTAGAATTGAACTCTAAAAATCCAACTCCCCCTGCCATGGGCTGGGACACTTTCTGTTGCGTTGGACCATCCGGGCCACCCCCCATGTGACTGAGTTGGGTCTGTCTAATGTTCAAGCAGCCCGGGCTCTGATCTGGTTGGTTGTTTATCCATCTCCGCCCCTGCTATCCCCTTCCCCCCTGTCTGCGACAAAACCAGCAGGACGGAAAGCCCCACCCTCTTACCTCGCCGACTCTGCCCAGGTCGGTGCTCTGTCCCCCGCCCAGGACAGAGGGAATAAATGACTTAACATCATAAAGGAGGTTTGAGCTGTATTTCTCTTCTCAACTTCTGCTTCTGGTGAGTAGCTGTCACTAACACTGACTTAAATGGGGCTGCACAGTTAAGGGATGTTTAGGCTGTTTGTGAATGGTCTAAAGATATTCCAAGACATAAAAAGGCAAGCTCACCACAAGATTAAGCAGTGGACAAGCTAATTAACACTAGGAAAGATGAAGCAATATTTTTTGTAGATGTTCAGGATTATTTTATTCCTCCAGCTGCATGGCTGGAGTTTCCAGGCCAACTCAGTCCTGGGACCCTCTCTCTTCCCGGGCCTTGGGCACACAAACCACCCAGTCAGGAACAGGTATGGGGCACGTGTGACAAGGGGACAGGAACAGAGGCAGACCCGTACCCTACAGGGTCCCTCCCCTGGGGATTTCAGGGAGAGGCAACTCCACAACTTTCCTCTGGACAAGGTTGCTCAAATCCTCATCCAGCCTGGCCTTGAACTTGTACCCACAACTTCTCTGGGCAACATATTCCAGTACCTCACTACCCTCACAGTAAAGAATTTCTTCCCAATATCTAAATCTATCCTCTGTTGGTTTTAAGCTATTTCCTCTTGTCCTATCATTATCCACCCATGTGAAAAATCTCTCTCCATCGTTTTTCAGGCTTACTTTACACACTGGAAGGCTGCAATGAGGTCTCTCCAGAGACTTCTTTTCTCCAGGCTGAACAATCACAACTTTCTCAGCCTGCCTTCACAGACAGGTACTCCAGCCCTCTGATGATCTTTATAGCCTTTCTCTGGACTTTCTCTAACAGGTCCATGTCCTTCTTATATTGAACAGAGCTGGATGCAGCACTCCAGGTGGAATTTCACAAGAGTGGAGTAGAGGGGCAGAATCACCACCCTTAACATTCTGGTCATACTCTTTAGGATGCAGCTTGGGACAAAAATATTAAAACTCTGCCTTGCCTCCCCTCTTTCCCAGGTTCAACTTCCTTTTTTTATTCCTGATTCTTCTTGACACCTCCAATCCTCTTCAAGAACACAGGAGGCTTGGAATTGGGGAGTTATGGTTAATAGAGTTAATATGGTTAATTGCTCTTTCTCTGCCTCTCCTTCCTTCTCACAGTTTTCCCTGGCTCCAATAGGGCGTCTCCATGGGCTGCAGTTCCTTCAGCATACATCCGTCTGATTTGGCAAGTGACAATAAGTTTTCTGCCATGGAGCATCTCCTTCTCTCCCTCCTCTTCTGCCTCGGGTGTCTACACTTCTCTTCACACTTGTTTTGTTTCTCCTCTTCTTCCACGCCATGTTTTTTCCTTCTCATTTAATTTTACCGAAATGGTCTACCAACTTGGTTGGTGGCTCTGTGCTGGAGTGGGCTTGATGGAGCTGTCTTGAGCCACTTGTCATGCAGCAGCCTCATCCTCTCCTCAGAGGTCACCCCTGCAGCCTCCCACTGCCAACACCTGGAGATACCTTCACCCAGAACACAAAAGCATTCATCCTGTCTGCAGCATTACCTTCAAATTCACAGCAACATGGAGGAACTGACAATCACAGGCGTACCTACAGATCTAAATCTTACCCCAGCTGTTCCAATCTGACCATTCTCTCCCAAGCCACTTCTCCCTCCTTTCAGTGTTTCCAACCTCAGTTGCTACACAGGAAGGCTACAGAGAAAGTAGTAGGGCCTACCCTATTCAACAAACTCAATAAGATTCAGAGTTTAATTGGTTTTTTGCACATAGTCTTAGGGAGTGCTGTGAGAGCCTGATCTTTGTCTATTGTCTGTATGAATTACATGTGGTATGGTCTGATTGAGTGATGGGTCTGGACATAGAAATCTCTGTAGGTCCAAAAGAAACTGCAGGCAGTCTATGATCTAAATAAAATATCGTACCTATATACTGCATTTTTATAATGGCAATTAGCAGCAAAATAAATGAAAAAGTAGCAAAACAAGTTTATGTCTATTTCTTAGTTTATATACTTTTTAATTTTTCTGTCCTTTCCTTTTTCCTTTGTCCAGAGAAGGACAACAAAGCTGGTGAAGGGTCTAGAGTATAATTCATATGAGAGGTGGATGAGGGGAGCTGGAGATGTTTTGCCTGGAGAAAAGAAGGCTCAGAAGAAACATTATCACTCTCTAAAACTACCTGAAAGGAGGTTGTAGCCAGGTGGGTTTTGGCCTCTTCTCCCAGACAACCAGTGACAGGAGGAGAAGACATAGTCTCCAGGGGAAATTCAAGTTGGACATCAGGAAGAATTTCATCATGGAAAGGGTTGTAAAGTGCTGGAAAGGACTACCCAGGGAGGTGGTGGAATCACCAGCCCTGCAGATGTTCAAGGAACATGGCACTTCGTTCTGTGATTTAATCAACAAGGTGGTGACTGGTCAAAGGTTGGACTCAATGACCTTTGAGGTCTTTTTGAATCTTAATGATTCTGTGATTCTATATGTTCTCTCATTCCATTTTTGATCACTATTCCTGATCACAGGTTGTATACTTGTCCTACATGTATACACACATGTAAGTACATCTTTGTGTATGCTTCAAATATTTCATTAAAAAAAAAAAACCAAAAAACCAAAAAAAAACAACCAGAATACCAAAATAGTTAAATTATCTTCATGGTTTTAAATATTCTTACAAGGTGAATTTAAAACATTTAAAATTTAATTGTTAACATTAAAGAGATATGTTTTAATGCGCTTCCATTATGTCAGAAGTAGAAGTTTCTCATTTTCTCTGGAATTACATTATAAGCTTGACAACATGGAGCTTGTCTCAGAAATTGGAAATAATTAAATTCTTTTTTATTACATGTGCTTTTAAGCTATCCTCAATATTCACAGCTATGTACAGCAAGGTAAGAATTCTAGTTCATTCTCTGAGTGGCACAGAGCTAAAATACTTTAAGCTAGCATTGCTCAGAAGAACCTCATGTGTCTAATTGCCAGAGCACTATAATGTACTCACCTTGAGATTATTCCAGGGTGAACATCAAAGCTCTTTCTGGTTTCAGATAAGTTTGTATCCTTAACTGATTTTTACCGTAAGCTCTTGAACTTGGAAACAGTGCTGAAATCTCAAGGCAACAGACTTGATAAAGCATATATTTGTTTCTTTAACTTTGGCCAGGCTGGAAATGAAACCTTTCCGCTACCCCACTGCCTTAGCATTTTTTTATCTATTTCTAACAGAGAAATACATAAAATTGGGAAAAATTATAATAGTACATGAGAAGTATTTTGGTCCTGGACACAGGAGAAAAAAATGAAATGAGCGGAGGCAAAGGCCATTGTGAGTAATTGGTAGAAACCAGTGATTGGTGTCCTAACCAATACTTCCACATAAATCATATGCAACAGACACAATAATGGCACTTCTTTTTCACATTCACCCAAAGGTAGTACCAGAGGATATTCTTGAATGGTGTTTGCATAGCTATTCAAGTATAAAACTCATGAAGACTTCCACTAAACCTGAAGTGGGCTGATAGGGTTTTCAAGACTAATTTGTGTTATCATAGTAACCTCATCAATATACCACTGCAATTTAAAGAAAACTAACTCACAGTTTCAATCTACCAGCATAGAAACTACCATTTAGGTCATCATTGTGCTTTAATTTGTGTCTTCTTTATTATAGTGCTTTTATTTTGTCCAAATTAAATTAAAAAAAAAATTTTTTTAGTTCTCTTAACAATGAACCTGATAATTTCAGCTGCAAGTCTCATAAGCTTCTAGAAGAAGACACCCTACTGCTAGTAAATGTCAGTGAAGATATGAGACTCTAATTCTTTTAGGTGCTTCAAAAATAATTTCATTTTAAGATGCTTTATAGTAACTTAATTGTATTCTTTCAGACCTATGATTTACTTTGCCAAGAAACATATAAAACTTACAGCTATGGAAATGTACAGAACTAAATTACAAGTAAGATATATACCACTCACGAAACCCTAATATACAAAATTTAATGCTTGTTAAACACCACAAAATGTAAAAGGTTTTTTAACTTTTAGGCTTAAGAATTCCATACATTTTAATATTTTATCTTCTGTGCCCGAGAACTTTTTCTAGCAACTAGCTATGATGATTACGTGCTGCTTCATACTTTGGCTTTTTTCCAGAAAGCATGAGTCCTGTGGGATGCATCAAAGGAAGGCATTAGTGTACTCATTGGTGTAAAACTTGCATGATGCCATAAATATTTTAGCAAGTGGATTTGGAAGATGTTTTTGTGAAGGTTATGTGTGTAAAGTAAGCTACATTACATGAGCCTTCAATGTGAGCCTTCAACATTACACTTTCCGACATTTAATAAAATAGTGATTGCAAAGAGCTGCAACTTCAGAGGCCTTATTATGCCAGCACCAGTGCAAAGGGAACACCCTCAGACTTTCTTCTGTGTTTTAGTTGAAAAATAATGTTTTTTTTTATTTTCCTGAGATATCTAATAAAACCTGATTCTTTAGAAGATTTTGCTTTTTATCCTTGCAGGTTATAATAAAGTTGCATTTTATTACAAATATACAAACGAGAATTTAACTCAGAGAAAATTGCATATAAATGCATAGACATTTCAAAATAAATGAAATGTATATAGCTAATTTATAGTGTAAACATATTATTGTTCTGCTCCTGTCAGTCTATACAATTTTCATAATTTATGAAAGTCTGATCTGGATTTTTTAAGAATAAAAGAGTATATTCTTATATCTACGTGAGTCTTGCACATTTTGTAACTGCAACAAATGATGCCAGGGTAAAATGAAAGTATGTCAGTTATTTTTAATTAACATCATGATTTATAAGTCTGGAGAGAAAACTGTCTCATGGAGATTTTATTATTGTAGCTCAGGGGAATTGAACTGCATTGTTAATAAAATGTCCACTGGAAGTTAGTGGCTATTGGTAACTTTCCACAGCTTTCAGAGTGTCCACCTCATACCAGGTCTTGCTTTCATTTCTCTCTTTCCAAGTCTGCACAGCAAAACTAGGAAAGCGAGATGGTTTCCCAGCTGGATATATTAGACAACATATTAGGATATACTGTTTCTGTTCTAATGTATATTACTGTTCTAGTTTGGATCAGGATATGCTTCTGAAGCAAGTCTCCCAATCACTTCCATGTACTGAGCCTTCACTGACTTCACTGGGTGGTTTCAGAGCAGTAAAAATTCCTGTGGTAGAAAACTAAAGAGGAAGCTGCTCTTCCACAACACAGCTATGGTGCTCCATCTGCTGATGGGCAATCAGTCCACTGTCACCAGCTTAGGCTGTTTCCTGGTGAAATCCCTTAGAGTCATGTCTTATGGACATCTGGGGCTAAGAGTCAACTGTTTTACCCAGGAGATCTGGTGCTATTCTGTTATCTCAGCTGCTAGCATTGCCTTGGTCTCAAGGGACCAGAGGATGTCACTTATTTCAAGCTGCACTTCCACTGCCAGGGCATGAGCTATATCCCATGACCCCACCTCTGGTTTACTAAGCTGGTATAACTTCCTAACTGGCCATAAAAGAAGGAGGTGGTTAGTTGGCTTGGACTATGCACCTACTGGTGCCTAGATCTGGGTGAGATAGAAACAGACCAGAACATTTAACACATTTGAACTTAACTATTATTTTACAATTCAATAAAGTATATGTCTAAAGCTTGTTCTGAACTGGTGCTGTCTTTAAATCGGGTCTCAAACACATCCAAAATAACATTTTACCTCTGCAGACAGAGCCACATGGGAAGATGCTTCTACGTTCTTCTAATAAATATCAGAATTAAGGGAGAAGAATGCTTCTTGTATTGAATGTATTAATTAAAATATGGATCAGCTACAGTTTGACATCACCATCTGTAAATTTCCATTATATAAATATTTATCAATATTTCTTCATAAACTCACTTCTTGGAGGGCATTGATCCATTTAGACACCAAGAAAGTGTAACACATATTATATAGATATAATTATTTAATTAAAGGTTATAAGGTTACTAGGTATGTGGATCACTGTGAATATTTAACTTCAAGCATGCTTGCTAATTGTAGGCAGTAGTTAAACAAAGATTGATGAAAAAAAAAATAAATAAATAAAAGGACACCTTAGGGCAATTTTATGATTTTAAATGAAGAAAAAATCAGTAACATTTCCAAGGGCAGGCTGAAGAGATTATTTTAAGAGGATTAGCACTGTCAGCATGTATAAGGTAGCATTTCAGTGTTAAACTTTTGAAAGCTTTAGCTTCAGAGATCAGAAGAAAAACCAACCCAACCAAACAAAACCAAACAAGAAATGTAGAGTGATTAAGAAGAAATATTATTGTGGTCAGTCTAAAGATGTGATCTTTATCATTATTGCCATCAATAATGAGTTAATAGAAAAGGTCTTCCAAAATTAAAAAATCCTGTGATATTATGGTGTCAGTAGAAGCCATCCTGCAGGGATTTACCAGAATATTGTCAGTTTTCTTCCTAAAAATATATTGTGAATAATAATAATCAAAAGTATAAACACTGTTGACTGTCAGAAGAGAATGATTTTCCCATCTTGACAAAAAAATAGACTACTTGATTGTAATATCAACCATTGTTCAAGCTGATTACAGTTAAATATTGTATCTTGCCTTTAGTAACATATAAAGTCTTCATAAATTTAGGGATGTTGTGATCAAGATGAGACAATTAATTTAAACAAATCATCAGGCTCCTGAATGACTGCTGCTGGAGAATATTCCAAATCTGAAATTATAAAATCCACACTTCTGAGCTGCAAATTTCAGTTTAAAAAAATGTAGCTGTGTTAAATAAAATTGATAGTATTCAAAGAAACAGTGGTAAGTTAACGTTTCTTTTTTTAGGAATGAAGACACAGTTCCTTGATTTCTTGACCTGCTTTGATATTTACTTTGAGATTCTCACTGAAAATTGCTAAATATCATATTAGCAGGTATAGTTTCATTTTAATCGCATTCATTTCACTGACTCATCAAGATGTAATTAAAAACCTTAACCACGTTTGCTTTGCAGAGAAACAGGGCAATGCTGACATTTTCTAATTGTTTCTTTTATGCTTGCTTTAGCTGGGAAATGTGTTTTCCCTGTCTTCCCTGTTCAGACTGACATTTTGTCTTCTAACTAAATATTTGTTTTTAATACTTGCAAGATCACTTCTGCTAAAAGAAAAAAAAAAAAAAAGAGAACTTTCTTTTGTCTTTTGTTATAGCAATTTTATCTGAGAGCCTTTTGCTGACTTTTTCAATACCTTAAAAAAAATAAATCTTTCATGATTTTCACTTTCAATCCAGTCCTGTTCTTGTGGTAACTGTATCGTGAAAATTCTTGACCTGAATGTGGTTGCTTAAAAATAACTTCTTGCCTTTGCACATATTTTCAAAAGTATTTTGCCATACTTAATAAATGTGCTAACCAGCAAACACTCAAAGCTGCCCCTGTTCTACTTCTTAATTCAGAAATTATCTGCAAAATCAGCTAATATTACAGAAATATAAACTAATCATTCAGATTTCTCAATTTTATTTAAACACAGATTATGTATTCACGAACCAAATAATATGTAGAAAAAAATGTCATCTTTGGATAGATATACTTGATAGAAAAAAATCAAGGACTATGCTCTTAGTCACACAATTTAATTCAAGTGGTCCTGCAAGCAGCAGGGAGTTTGACTCAGTAATGCCTATGAGTCTATTACAACTTAATTATACGAGTTTTTGATTATATGATAATAAAAAGACAATTATTTACTATCTCTTAATGTATTACATCTCATGTAATAACTTTAGGAATGAAAAGTTGTTTGTTGTATGGGAGCTGCAGATTACTCCTCCTTATAGGTGCAAAAAATGTATTTTTCCTTTTTTTTGTTTGAGGGGCTTTGACAACTCTTCATACATGGCTTCAGCTTGAGAGAAAAAGAGAAAGAAAGAGAGAAACACAGATCCTTGCATTTTCTTATTAAGATGAAATTCATAAATACCTTTTCCTATGCTGTTCTTTATACCAAACCATCTCTTCAAACTGTCTTGTCTGGTTGCTTTATGTTGCTTTGCACTGGGTCCTTCGAACCCCATTCTGAGATGTGTACCTCTTCCATGTCCTGTTAAGCATGCCTAAGGTCTTGATTCTTCAAGCAATTCTGTAAAGGTGAAGTAATTTTATAGGGTAGAGTTTGCTAGAGGTAACAATTATTTGGTACAAAGAAACATGTACAGGTTTCTTTTATTTGACATGGTATCTTTCCTCTATCATCCTGTATACGACTTTGGAATTGTTTAAGATGCTAAGCATAGACTTGTATAGATTTGCATTATATAAGCTCATTTTTCTTCTTTCCTGACCTTCTTTGAAAAGTTATCCCTAGCAGTATATTTGTCAGTGTCTTCTCTGACTTACTTGTCTGGCAATCTGTCCCTTGGCATCCTCATAACATCTGTCATGAATGTCTATCTGCACCATTCTCCAAGTCTTTCATTTGTTGCCTTGTCTGTTCACAGTAATTGCCACATTCATCATAGGTACTTCTTTTGAAGTAGAAACAATTTCATTCTCTGATGTTGCATTTAATGTCTTCTTTGTAGTTCTTTGTGTTTTATTTCTTTTTTTGTATTGTGAGAGCTCTGCACTCAGCAAAGAAGCGTACAACTAGTCTCAAAATCAAATTTTTATCACTTTCTTCATATGCTGAGATAGTCATCATTACATAAATAAAGAGCTCACATCTCTTATCACAATTTGCACATGTACAAGAGGTGCTGCCTTGAACCTGCTTCAAAATACTGTGAACTGGAAATTGAAGCTGCAATTAACTGCAATGAAAAATACAGCTCGATACTGTACAGAAGTGTAATAGAAAGAGCAAAAGGTGCATTCATTTGAAAGTACAAATCACGATGTTTCAGTCTCCTTCTCATCCTGAGCGTTATGGATGCCAGTGTCCCTATCTGTAAGAGAACAATAGGGAATAATATGCCAAGGATAGGGATAATATTCTGGAATCATATGATTTCAGAAGAATTTTTGCCATATACTCAGCAACAAAATCAATCTTTGTCCAAATTTCTTACATGAGAAAAAATATTTTTCTTAAATACTTGACCTTTGTTTACATCACCCTCTCAGTCACACTTAGCTGCCAAGCAGACAAGCCTGTCGCTCTGTTCTGCCTAGAGATATCTTGCTTCCTGCTGTAGTAACATTCAAGAATCATGCAAAATATAAATGTATAAACGAATGAATTCTAGTCTAATTCCTTCACAGCTCTCCTAGTACATCTGACATTGCCAGTTGTACAGGAGGATGAAACTAGTAGGCGTAGAAGGAACCTAGGCATATATTATCTTTTAAAAAGCTAAATCTTTACTCTTAGCATCATGTCATGTTAGACTACAATTATGTATTGGCATGAAATCAATATAGAATTATCTCTGATAATTCTGTTGTATGAATGACCATATAGCACTTAAGTAACATCAGCATTTGTCAAAGGCTGAATGTTCTTGGGAATTTTTACCCTGTTTTTGAATACTTTTTGTTTATTCTGAAATGAAGTTTTTTTTTTTTGTTTTTTTTTTTTCTGTTTCATGTTACATGTCTGTGGATTGAAAAATAAGAATAAAACACAGAGACTAAACTTTATTGGTTTGTTTTAATTTTTTCCTTAAATAAAAATCTGAAAAAATAATAAATGCCATAGGTTACAAACCTATGGCATTTATTATTTTTTTCAGATTTTAATGGGTAATAATCTTTTGTATGTGACTAGTCTTGTTAATTCTCAAAATACTTGTCCTAATTAGAGGCCATCAACATATGCAAAGGCTTCCAGCCTAACACAAATATAACACTAAGAGACTTCCTGCACTGAAGTATGCACTTTATATGTACTTCATAATTCTTACCCTTAGGATCAAAGACTATATTTTTTGCAGGAACAAAACTTTTATTTTCAATTTTATCTTTCTATCTAAAAATAAAAAGTAGTCTAGCCCTCCATCAAATATATTTGCATTCTCAGTAATGCACACAGGTTCTCTTACACATTATACACATTTACTTTCTTTATAGAAATCTGAACTAGGACCAGAAAATGAATCTACAAGTAAATTATTTAGACAGTAACTCATTCCAATATTGTAACTAAGGAGTTGGAGATGGAAACACGTTCACTGCAGAACAGATTTGGTTTTCTGTTTTCTTCTCAGTTTTTGTTATTGCTAACCAGTTCCCAAAGTGCTGTGGCATTGTACTAATAATGTTCCAGGATTTGTTTAGAGTTTTGACATTCTTCACCCTTAGCCTACTTAGACTAAATTGTATACATTTTACCTATGTCTTTACCTAATAGAATTCTTCTGTAATGTTCATGTGTCTATTGTCTGTTGTAACTGATTGATAGTTATGGACACAGAAAATCCTGGTTTTTAAGCAGAGATTGCTGCAAACAAACCATATTACCTTAACCCGACTTTTTAAAGTTTTCATGTAGATTTACAGGTTTGGCAGCAGAGATCACCTTTTCAAGTCACAGTGTAATTCAGTGGGTGATGAACCACTCTATACTCTATTTGCTTACTCTTTCAATACTGAGTAAAGCAATACCAACTGCGCACTAACTCTGAGTTGTAGGCATTTGCCTGAGACCACCACTTCATTTTAAAAAGTCTGCTGAACAGCAATCAGATAATAATGACTTTTTGGTAAGTAGTTAATGATGCAGGGGTTTAGAGGACCCATACCTGATTAAGTGTGCAGAGTGGATAGTGTGCAGTTAATGTAATGTAAAGTAATGATGGAGTAAGTAGAATAAGTATAAAAAGCTTAGTTGCCAAATTCTCTACAAGTTGAATGGGAAATGAAACTGGCATGTAGAGGCTCTCTTTACAACAATTATCAGTTAAATCTCCATATTATGGTTTATGTAGGATGAACTAGACCCTTTATTAGCTTGATGTACTGGGGCAGGATTCAGCTAGGAAGTGAGTTATTCAAATAAATCATGCTACAAAGCATCATGGATGAAATTAACTATTTTTAGTATTTATATACAACACTAGGATTGAGGTCATACATGAGTGATAGCACATGAGTGATTAAGTTTTCAATCTAAGAATTTTTCAATCTGCTTTTCTCATTTATGCTATGCTTCAAATTATCATGTTAGACTGTGTGGAACATAAGAAAGCTAACTTCATGACAGTATTGCTCAAGTCCTCCTTTTGAAATCAGATCCATTACAGTTAATTCAAGAGGAACATATGAGCATCAATTGATACAAAGTTATTTTCTAGTACTTGTTCATCATAAGGTCTTCACTGCTTATCAAGGACATGCATTGATAATAACACATATTTTTTAATAAAATCTTTTCCCATCACATAAGCAAATGTCATATATTATGTCCAGACACAAATAGTACAACGTATCATTAATAGTATTCTTCTTCTGCTGAAGGCTCCCAGAATAATGAGTACTTGTATTTTTATTACTCTTGGAAGAGATCAGCAACTATACGTATATACAAATATAATGCCAAGTCTATAGCAGACTGCATACAATGCTGATCTCTGATGATTTATTATCTATTCTAATCCAAGTTATGCTACAACTGCTATATCCATTTTTCTCTTTTTAAAATTGGATACCTGTTCTCCAGTCCAGTTCCCAAAGATTGTGTCATTCTTAAAATGTATATATGAATTGTTCAGGTTTATTTTTTTCATGCTATTGCCCCAGTTTCTGGGATTAGTTAGACAGGACTGTCATTTCTACTCAACCAGTTTAGTCAGAAATCTGAAAGGAAAGTGAATAGGACAAACATTCTTTCTGAGATAAAGGTTCTCCCTTAAAAGTAACAGGTCTTATAACTATATGTTTCAAAATATAATGTGAGGAGTAAAGTACAGAGACAGTATATTCAAAACCAATTTTGAAAGGACATATACTTTTTACTAAAACAAATGAAAAAAATCCCACACCCATAGACAGTAAATAAACAGAAAAAAAACTCCTTTATTAAATAAAATGAAACAAAGCCTTTCATTTCAGCAACTGAGAAAGCAGTGAGAAGAAAACACTAACTCTATTCTCAGAAGAGTTCAAACACTCAACATAAATTAAACCTATCTAACTCTTAGAGGATTTATGGAGGTCCACTAAGAATTGTTGTTTTAACCTTTCTTTTTCTGATTGCTCTGCTCTTGTGTGTAGTTAAACATTTGCTTCAGAGAAGCTGGTCTGAGTCACTGCACCTTTCAAGTGATCAGAGATTCCAAGGGAAAGAAGCTCTGTAACAATAGAGTTTTGGGCTCTGGTGTGCAGCAAAGTGGGGAACAAGAGATGCTGCAATCCCACTTGAAAAAGGAAAAGATTTCAGTCTGAGAAAAATATGAACTTAGGGCATTTGAAAGAAATAGCCAAAAGACTTCAGGATCCAAGTCATTTTTGATTGAAAAGAAATCTTTAGTATCAATTCATAGGTAGCAACATATATTAACTTAGTCATGCATGTCAAGACTATAAAAACCTCACATATGTTCTAAGTCTTTTGATGGTTGCAGAAAAGGATCACCTGATTTTAATCACAACCAGGTTTAGCAGGAAGAGACATGAAATTATCAAATATATCATCACATCCTTCTCCCACGCCAGGTTTTTCTGCCTCTATTTTTAAGCTATTAAAACAATTCAATTATGAAAGTATGCCAGCATATACTACCACAGTGAATATAATTCCATTCTGTTTAAAGATAAATTGTTTAAATGATGAATGGGTGATCACAGGTTTCTTGTTTTAAAGTAGACTGTTTTTCTTTAAAGTAGATTTAGTATGGTTACACATAAAAGCAAACAAAAAAAAAAAACACCCTCTGTTTAAATTATGCAAGAAAATATAAATGCATGAAGAAAAATCTACATTTTTACACTGAACAAATATAGACATGAGGAGGGAGTTTTCCCCCTCTGTATGGAATCATTTAGCAAATCCATACTCTGCCCTATTGACTAGCACAACGATATAAAATTTAAATTTTTTATGCTCTTGAGAATATCAAAGAAATCTGACATACAGAAAGATGAAGAAACACAGCAGCATTTTACCAAGCCTGCAGACAGCTGAACAGATGTCACAGCAGCCAGCAGCAGAACCAATCAAGGAGTCAAAGAGAGGAATACACCAAGGAACAGACCCAGGCCCAGATGCCAATATTAGAAGAATTCATCTCTTAACATCTGGTTGTACCAAGCATTCCCCATATGTGAGTGTATGTATTGGCTTTGGGCCTAGTGCACACAGGAAAAAAAAAAATGAAAGAACTAGAATACTTTCAGCACTGCCAGGAATAAGCAAAAAATCTGCCAAGTTTGTGCTGAAATTCTGTGAATCTGACAGTCATTTTTCTACTTGCAAATGCACAATGTGTCCCTGCTGTAGTTTTGCACGTTTATAATTTAGAGGTTCCAACCTGTTTAAAAAAAATTACCTAAACAGCTTGCTGAAACTGACCCAGTCTGCTAATAACCTATGAACCCTCCCCTCAAAAAACCTCTGAATCGTAAAACAACAACAAAACCAGACAAAATCAAATAAAAAAAATCAACAAAACCCCCCACAAAACCCAAACCCAGCACACCCTCCACCCCTGAAAAAAACAACAAAAACCCCACACTAACAACAAATCATTAACCAAGGTAACCTTAGTTAAAATGGAGCTTACTGGATGTTTCACTCATTGCAATTGTGATTGACATATCAATAACTTGCACCTCCTCTTACCGTCCACAAGAAACACAAGTTAATAACCATCAAAGAAATTGAAGAAATTTAATAGAAAGAACACTACGCAGAATAAGCAACAGGGACCTAGATGCTGCAAGACATGAAGGTACTAATTCCTTCTTTACTTTCTAAGTTTTTACTTAAATGTTTTGTTCATAACAGCCTATAAAAAAAGAAAGAATAATCTCCACAAAATACAAAAGCCTTGCATATGTAGCTACAAAATAAGCAAACTGCTGTTTAGTTATTGGCAAACCTATTTAACACCTAAAGTCACATAATTTGGAATGCATGAACTGTTAGATAAAAAATCATCCAGGTTATGAAAAAGTGCCAGCTTGGAGCTCTCACTCAGACCTGGTTATCATGGCAGCTTGGGGTTTTTTTGGTTTTATTTTTAATATCTAATATTTAATATTTTTGATCTTTTTGTCCTAAATAACAAGTGGTGTTGCCAAGCAGTCTGAGAACAGGCCACTGGAATGAGCTAGCAGAAAAGACTGACGAGAAAGTCTTTAAGGACAGGTTTTGGACATATTAAAACTAAATAGTATCTCTTGTGAAATAGACAATTTGACAAATTTTGTTATACAATGGTAAGCCAAGGACCCTCTTTTAAAAGGAAATTTACCTTCAGAAAAATACCCATTGGAAAGAAGTACAGAAAGAGCTTGCTAGCAAACAGCCTCGTGGTGGCTGTTGAGCCTACGTTACAAGGGACAAAGACAGTCTGCTGGTGGGACAAGTTCCTAATACCAAAAGAACCTCCTCAGGTTAGGGTGACCAGAAAGGCTTCTCCCGGGATGCCTTGTTCTCCTATGGTAATCTACCCCAGTTCTCCTTCCCTGGTTGGCCCATGGCCCCTCCACCTCCTTATGTTACCTTAGGTGTCCCATGCCTTAGAAGGTTCTCCCCTCCCTGTTTTCCCCATCGACCTTTGCCCCTTGCCACTCCCCCAGAGGTCCCTGGTGCTTGCCCCTCTCCTCTACTTAAGCCTGAGTTCTTTGTTGTTCTCGTCTTTGTCTCTAGACCCCTTCACAGTGTGGAAGCAGTAAACTGCTCCTGTGGAAGTCTATGCAGAGGCCCTTCCTGCCTCTTTGCTGCTGACCCATATTGCTGGAGCTGTCCATGTGTGTGTGTGCACGCGTGGGTGAGTGTGTGCAGCTGATCTGCTGAGCGGCTTCGCTTTGGAGACGCCTTCAGAGATCACTGCACCCCGCGCTCTGGCACAGAAACTGCAGACCCAGAGAGACAGAGATAGCCTCACAACTGTTGACTGAAATTATTTTGGATATCACTTCTGTATAAAGAAAAGTAAAACTTTCTTTGGTCTTACTACGATGCTAAAAATATGTCTACGTAAGTCTACAACTACAATGAACAAGGATTTTACAGGCAAAACTGTTATTGTTGAGGCTCTGAAATCTGCTTTTCCACAGGCATTATTTCATTCAAAATCTTACTATGGTCAAAAGGAACAATATTCTGTTTATGACGACAGAAATTTATTGCTTGTCTAGTTAATGTTTTAACCATCTAGTCCACATCTTATTAATAAAAAACCCTCTCATCAATAATAATGATAATGATAATAATAATAAGCCAATAATAATAATAGAGTTCAAATTTCCTCTATTCTGTGGTGCAATGCTCACTCTTTTGATGTTCCCCTGGATCCCAGGCTTGATGGATACAGTTTGTTTCAAGGCTTGCAGTGAATGAGTTATATCTTGGTGTCATAGCTAAGGAGCAAGGTTCCTTAATTCACAGACTTGGAGGCCACTTGAAGCTATTTTTATAGGGCTTTTTATCAATTTCTTTTCACACTTTGTCCCATTTTAAGCTGGAAAATTGCACAGAGCTTAATGCAAAGCGTGTCTGTTACTCTGTGACAGCTGAGAAGTTAAGTCCTTCACCACATATGGCACTCCCAGAGTTCTATCAACATCAGGGTAGGGATCAATTGGTTGAGCTCTAGGAGTACTGCAAGAACCTACAGCCAGTTCAGGCCAAGGCAAGCCTTGTCTTATTACATGTAGGGTCTTGGAGTCCTGAGCAGGTGAGTTTGTGCTCTGCAATTCAAAGGATCACAAGGGACAGGGAGATGGGGCGGGGGGGGGGGGGGGAGTGTTGGCAACTGGGAGATTTACTTCAATGTGCACTCCTGGTTTGAACTAAAATGCTGATGCAGAGGCATGCAAAGTGGGTTGGGAGTTTGTGTGATTTGAAAAGTGGTTTTGGCACTCAGAGTTCAGTTGTCTAAATGGTTAGGTCACTTCTGAAAAATACTAAAATGTACCTTGGAATTCTTATCTCAAGCCTCTATTTCCTCACCTGCGTGTCAGACTACACCGTCTGCACAATTTTTAGAACACTGTCCCAAAGGCACTACTTCTCACCGGCAGACCCAAGATATTTGCAATTCTCAATCTGCAAACCCTGGCTGAACTGCAAAATGCTATTGCTGAGCTGAGCTTTTGTAATTTTTTAATAGCTTTTATGGCTGTAGGCAGATATCTGCTCTCAAGCGTTTCTGAAGCAGAAAAAGTAAATCCAAGGGCCAGAAACATACACATCACCTCTTCCCCTCCTCATAATGAGATGAGAAAGAGAAGATTGGATCTTCAGTTATCTCTTGCATGTGCAGCACAAAAGGAAAAGCTATATGCCTGCTACAATCACCAGTTCACCAATCCCTGCAGGAACCTTTTGCAACACTATTCTAGGAGTCAACATAAAGTTATGTGGTTTACTTTAGAGAATGGAATGATACACAGAGCTCAGATTAATATTGTATTTTCTATCAATATAAATATGGGGTACTCTGGTAATTGCAGTGTTCACAACTGCACTAGTTTTTAAAATTAGTTTAAGCTGCTGTATGTCATTCAGCATGTGCCAAACCCTGTAATCTGCACCAAAATTATATTAGGCTCCCAAACAAAGATCTTAGGTAAAATGAATTGAAAATCACTCTAGGGCAGCAGATTATCATTGGTTCTTTCAGCAATTCATGACAAAAACCAAAAAATTTCAAGAGTGAAAATTAAGTTTCTCTTCAATTCTGCTTATCAGTATTACTCGTAACACTATATTCCTTTTAATAAATGCATTTTTTGTAATTAAGGACAACACTGAATGTGTATTCTTTTACATTTTTTTTATTTGGTTGGTTGTTTTCCCCTCATACACAAAAATTTCTGAGAAATATAAGTTTCTATCATTTCTAGACTTGATGGCATCAAAATGAATGATACCTGAAGTTTTTCTAGTCTTTGCTCTTCTTTTAAATTAAGCTAGTAATTTCAGATGACTTTTCAGTGCTTAAGTTGGAATAGTCAAAACCATCACTATAGTATATGCTTATTAGGGTGCTGAAAACACTGCCATATACCAATATAGAGAATAAATGTAGAAGTTAAACTTCTTTAAAATTAACACATTCAAATCTCTACTATTCACTATCCAGAGCCATTCCAGAACAACAGCTAAAGTTGATCTATTTTTACGACTAGGGAGAGGAAGTCTAAGCACTCTAATTTAAGGACCAACAGTTTTAAAGGCAGTGCATTTCAGCAGTCATCTTACAGGACTGAACCTGAGAATCACTTTTATTTTTTATTCTGTCACTATATTCTCTGTGTAAGATAATAGAAGTTACTTTTCACTTTTATTTTACCTGCAGATTTTTTACTCGGTCCATTAAGTTCAGAGTCCTTTAGGAAAGACACATTTTTATGTATGTTTAGAAAGCTGCAGGCACAATCTAAAGTCCATGTTCTACCTTGTAGACAAATGTTCAGCTTCTTTTAATTCAGTTTGCACTATGTGCTGCCTGGTCCTCTTTTGTAGTTATCTTCTGACTTCAAGATCCATCAACTCCCTTCAGCCAAGTGACACCAAAAGTTATGCTCTTCCTGTCAGTCAAATTTTCATATCTATTTGCTTTAAAAAATCCTTTGAACCTTACATTCCTTGAAGAAGAAACTTTTTGCCATCATCGGTGTCTAACCCCAAGGCCTCCATCAGGATCTTTATTATCTAACAGTAGCTATTTTTGCTTATCTAAAACCACTACAAAGTTAAGGAATTATCTAAATTTCTTTTTAAATAATTTTAAACGTGTTTTGAAACAGGAACAGAAAAAGAAATTCACTTTTATCTCTAATTGAAAAGAAGAGAAAAATGAATATCTATTAACTCTATTTTTGTTCTTTTAGACTGTATTAATTCATAACTCATAAGACTCTCTCTTAGCCATGGAAGTAACATTTTAATCATATGTAATTTTGACACTCTAGACATGAAATGTAAAATTATCAAAATTTCCACTGATAAGTCCCTTAAGTAACAAGTTTCATTATCCACTTTAGCTCTACGAGATAAATGAACATTTAACTAACACATGAGAGTTGGACTCTTTAGGTTCTATTGGTTTCATTTAAGCTGCTGCTCAGACTAAGAAGTAATTTTCCTTATTATCACTTGCTTTCAAAGAATTGAAAAGTGTCAAAGCATGAAATTTAATCATGAAGCACCCAGCGCTCCTTCTCTTTAGAAATAGATATTTTGCCTTCAAGGATTTCTATTTTCGTCTCCTTCTTTTTTGTCGAATATTCACTTTTCTAATGGTTTTCCTTTATGCTATTTTAATAACATTAAATCTTAAACTAAGTACAATTGCATCTCAACAGAGATTACATAGAAGGTATGAAAGAAGAAATTTAGAGTCTCTGAAAAGTGTTAATGATGGATTGATTGATTGCTATCTTATTTCTGATATTTTATAATCTTCTGTAGGGTCATTTTCTGTCTTTTAAATCTTACAAAATCGTAAAAGGAGCCCAAGAATAAAACAAACAAAAAAACAAAAACACAAACAAAAAATTTCTCTGATATGGAACACGACAGGAAAAAGTTTTGAGTGGGAACTTCTAGGACAATAAACTACTGCTAAATAAAACTGTTTAAAAACAAAAGAAGCGAGAATCTCACAGACAGTCTGCATGACATCTGGATGATTCAACAAAAATTCATGAAAAGAAATTTTTTGCATCACTGCCACTATGCAAGAAAAAAAGTAGAGAAGTTTGCATATCAGGGAGAAGAATCAGAGGAATTGACTTAGAGGAGAATATTGGCAGAAGATATTTCAAATAATTAAGTGGATGAATATTATTCAACCTGACTCATTCAGTTTATTACCATTTGTTCACAGTTTGGGAGCAACAAATGTTATATGCCTATGAATTCTGAAGGAACTTAACTAGGAAACTCTTCACAGAAATGAGAAAGTTACTAAAGCCAACATTCAACTGCTTTTCAACTAAAATGATAACAAGGACTCTAGGCAAATACAGGGGATCACAAACAAGCAATTTTGGTTTTTCTACTTTGAAAACATTAATCCAGAATAGAGTAAGTGGAGATAATGGTAAATACAATTGTTAGAGTCAAAAAAGCTTGTAGAAAGAAACATCTTAGAAAGAATTAGAGTTTTTTAAGAAATATATAAACATATAAACAAGAATAATTCACAATGTTAATATAATGTTTCAAAATTTCTTGACAATTCTACTTCTTGAAAAAATGGAGAAGGTAGCCACTTCAAGAGGGTGTCACAGGCAAGACACAATAAATTACAACCCCTAGGGCTGTGCATCAATAGCTTGGAGTCTGTTTACTCAGCAGGGTCTTTGGTGTGCTTGTGAAGAGAAATGTGATGTTTGAAGGGGGGAAGCCAAAATTCTGAGATGTCGTGGCTGTTGCAAATCCTAATTCCAGCAGTGTGGGAGACAGGTAAGAACCCCACAAACATTATTATTAGTCAAAATGAATAAATATCAAATAGTAGTGGATCTGAATAAGAGCTATCTGGATGGTGATTGAGATGGTGATCTGGATAACAGCCAATGAGACAGGAGTATTTAGACTGCTTGATTAGCTCACAAGCTTGCTCACTCTCTAGCCCACAGCATTACTGTTCCCAACACAAAGGTCTCTGCTGGTCTGGGAAGGATGGGCAGAGTGTTTTATCATGCATGATGTGCTGCTGCTCACAGTTGCCACTCTTGAGCATCACTGGCAAAGGCCCCTCCCCAGACATTCCCTGTGTGTTGTTTCCACACATTTCTCTGATCTCTGGGTTCTTCCCCCATTTTTCAGATTTTTCCTCCAGCCAGGACAGTTGTCTTCTCTCCAGTGTCTCTTCCCCAAAATCCTTTCTTCTTTACAGAAACCAAGTTTGAGTGCCATTTGTTTTTTGTAGGTGATGTTCTCTGGCTTCGCCAGTCTGGGCAGTGCACCTACAGAAACAATACATAAGCAGATTATCTGTTGCTGCTTCTGTTCCATGTTTCTATTAAGTGGAGGATTCAGGACATGACTATACCGTTTAATTGTGGCAAAATTTACAACCAACCTGTATGCACTGATGCTAGCAAGTGGGAGTCTTGTGTTTGAGAGTTCAGGTGCTCAGTTCTAGACATTCAACCTTCTACTCACCACTCACCACCCCTGCCCACCCCCAATTTTCTGTAGTCTGTTAACATACAATCTGATACTCCCTAAAATCAGTAAAATGGTGTCTATAGCTATCCACTTGCTATGAAAAGGATCCTAGTGATCTAGATAAAACTCAATACCTAAATATTAGATGGCTAAACCACTGATGGCACTTTGCAATATTTTTTCACTAAATATGAAACCATGTACAGTGTGGGCTGAAAAAGTAATTATAATTCACATTTTTAAGCACCCAGGTTAATGATTGTATAATTTACTAATTTGCCACATGTTGCAGTGAACCTTGGCCAGTGCCAGGGTCAGCCAAATCAAGTAGACCAAAATCCCCACTAGTTTGATGCCTCCACAGCCCAAAGGCATTGAAGTCACAGGGAGAACCTAAAAGGCTGTGAAAAGTATGTAGATCCACACCTTACCATTGGCTGCTGCCCTCCCCTCCCTTATTTCTCATATTTGGTTGTCTTTCCAGAGAGTTCTATGTTCCTTGGTAGCTGATTGGCCCTTGCTACTCCTCCCCGCCTAATCCTTCTCCCATTTGCTACAATCCTTTTCCCTGCCTTTATAACACCCCCAGCTGATGTATTACTGGTTACCACGTGTCCTCTGCACCCACTCTGTAGGGGTATAAAACCCCGTGTCAGTCCCATTTTTTCACCTTCTCCATGGTTTTCCTGTGTTCTTCAATAAATCTGCTCCCCCATGAAGAAGTTCCTCCGCTTCTTTCCTGCCTCCTTCGTGCACCTTCACCATCGATGGGCAAGGCGAACCCAACCAGGAGCTCTGCCTGCCCTCCTGCGCTGTGATCGGCCCCCGTCCTCTCCTTCAGGGCAGGCAGAAGATTGCCTGGTGCTTGGGGAAGCGTGCTGGCCGGCAATGGCACCACGGCAGCCACACTTAATATTGAAAAGATTATCATTTCTTTTTGTTTTGTACATGTGATTTTATGGTTAGATTTTTTTAATAGCAAACTTGAAAGAATGCATGACATGCCAGATTCAAATTCTGACGTTTTCTTTGATGTTTAATTCTTGTTTGCTACTTAAGAGCTGTGCAAATATGGTTTCAGTTAACTTCCAAATGGTTCCATTATTATAATTATTGATACAATGCTTATTATTTTTAAAAATCTAATTCCATACACTTCTATGTATTCTATAAATATTTATGTTCTCATATTTTAATAAAATGCTTGACAACAATTAATTTATTTGTGTTGGAACTGGAAGATAATATGACTGGTAAAAAGTTCCTCAAATCTCTCTTTATGCAACCACTCTTCCCACACACCTACACAAATTCACATAAAAAAGGAATTACTTCAAAAGTCCCTACTGAAAATACATTCTTTGTGTCATTTATGCTGTGGTCATGTCTCTGCCCTCAAGACTTATTTGTGCTTATTATTGTACAAACATAAAAGCAATGAATGTCACTATCTCAATAGGTTTGTATTTGGTATAATTGTAGCTTAAATTACATGAGGAGAGGGATCTCAGCTATCTAGATCACCTATGGCAGAAGTAGTTTCATTATGATGTATACATTACAAATTAAGTGAAAAAATCCCATCTCAGGGATCCCATCCCAAGAGTTAGATTGCAGACATCTAAATATAGACATCGATCTACAATCATTTTATGTTTTTTAAAAGTGAATAAAAATTTATACTAGTGGAATTTCAAAAGTTGTTACAGATTTGAGGAGTAAATTCCCAACTCTTTGTGTGCATATGTATCTTCTGTACCCATGACCAACGCATTGCTTTTCCTCACCCTCACCTCAGTCAGTTCTGTACTTAGCAGTGCAAAGAAATCCCAAAGCTGGCTAAACAATTTAGGACATCACTATAACCTAAGTATCCAATGCAAAGAAAGCAGTAAAATTAATTCCTCAGAATCTCCTGTATATGTAGAGCCAGGATATTCTGTGATTCTATCCTGTAACCTCTCCTAGAAGTTCTGAGATAAAGTATTGGGGGAATGTTAAAATCATCAGTATATGAAAGAGGCTTGTAAGACAGTTTTTACCGGGGCCAGTAGAGACACAACAAGAAACAACAGTTTTAGTCCATTGATAGAAGGTAGACTTAGATTAGAAATAAGGAAAAAAATACAACTAGAGTCATGAGATAGTGGAACAGGTTGCCCAGAGAAGCTGCAAGTTCCCCACTCCTGGAACTGTTCAAGGTCAGGTTGAGTGAGTCTTTGAGCAATCTGAGCTAGTGGAAGGTAACCCTGCCCATGGCAGGGGAGGAGGACTAGATGATCTTGAAAGGTCTCTTCTAATCCAAACTATTCCATATTCCTATATTTTTTCTTTGCTTTTAGTTTCAAACACTGTAGTTTTCATTGCCTACCAAGACTAGCTTACTTTATGCTTGTAGGTATATATTTTGTCTTTTTAAAAGAGATCAAATATTTGCTGCTCTCATAATGAAGATAAATGACTACATGACCTAATGATCTGATTTCTTAAGATTGCCTTTATTTTTCTAAAGGAATAATATTAATATTCATGTAGCACAATAATTAAATTGAAGTCAAACAAATAATTTTTTCTTGAAGAATAAATTTAAATTTTAAATCATAATTCCACAAGAAGTCTTCCTAAAATTGTTCTTACTACTTAAAAGATCTTATGTGATTGACACAGTTACTGTAATGCTAAATTCTTGCAAACTGCTAATTTATGTATCTTTGTAACTTACCTTTCCTGCTGCTAGATAAGATAAAGTAAGATTGATCTGCCTTTTTCATATAAAGAACTTCACAATCCTCATCCAGATTGAAAGCATATGGATTAATTTCTCTTGTTCCTTTAATATTCCAGTTATTTATGAATTTGTCAGACTGACAGTCTGAAATATGAATGGTATGAACAGTAAAAAATAAATTCAAAATAGTATTTTTGGAAATATCATAAGTTCCTTAGGCAAGTATAATACTGGTAGAAAAATTAGGGGAGGGGAAAGGGAGATAATACTTTTGACATACTTTCAGAAAGGAAGATGCACTTGGTGTGACTATCCTCCATAGACCCCAGTAATTTTTGTTCTAGTCTTTATTCTCTGTTATAGACAGAGGCAATTTCTAATAATAAATTTCTCTTTTATGTGACAGTGCAAAATACATCTATGTAAAATATGTGCAATTAGTCATCAGGGTGCCATAGCCTACTTACTGGTGTAAATTCAAAAGGGTATTTTCATGAAAACTTTGAGACATAATTGGTAATTACAAAAAAAAATTATTAAAATGGCATTTGAAGAATCAGTGATTTCCTTTTCATTTTATTTTATTGTGTATTTACAAAAATTAAGCTGAACTATTCTGCACTTGGATTACTCATTCCCGATATCTCTTCTCTTGTCTACCTGGCCTTATTCTTGTCTTGATGTATTGAAAGTCACAAGGATGAGTTATTACTTGGTGAAGTGACAGAATATCTTCAACTCTTCAGTAATAGCATACATAAGGCAGAGAAACCTAATGGAAGAAAGTAAAAGACATATGCCAGTTCCTCAGAAACATAAATTTTACATGTAAACAAGAAGTTAAGCTTCCTAAACTTCTGAGAATTCCTCCTCACACACAGGGGAGCAGTTTAACTTGAAACTGATTTTTTAGTAAACCTCATAAAAGAAAGGGAGACTAATGGTCATTCCACATTTAAACACACTTAAGAAGAGATAAAAAATACTTTAGAATTTTCCCAAACCCTTAAAAGAAAATAACAAATGATGTTAGCTAAATAAAAGAATATAGATTTTCGATACAAGGGACTTGCAGCATCAGACATTAGAAACATGATTTTTCATATATATGGTCGATAAAAGTCTGCATAACAAACAAAAACCTCTCTAAGGAGAATTTTTTTTTCTCTTCTGAGGAACCAATACACAAAAAAAAAAACTAGGTATGAAGATGAAGATATATTGTTGAGCCAGATTACACTGAGGGGAAACATAAATAAACTCTGTAAGACTGTCAGATTCAGAGAAGTCTTTCAGGCTGGAGGCAACATAGACATGATGAGTACGACGTCACAGTGCCAGTAGTTATATAACAAGAATTTCAAAATAAAATCATATCCCAAATTCCATTTGTCCTTTATTTATCTTTGCTTTATTTTCACATTTCATGACTAGCTGAGCTCATAGAGTTGAAATACTAGGGAACAACTCACATATTAGATAGACAGTGATATTAAGAATTACACAAGTACCTTAGGTAAATAACACATTAAGTATACTAGTGAGCATGAATATTTTCTTTCATATACATACTCCATTTGCATTTGCTTCAGCAGAATATTTAAGAATGTCAGTCTAAAACATGTATTACTCTCATGCAAAGTATTTATAACCCTCCAACACAAAATGCTTACAATTTCTTTTCATAAATAAGAACAAGGGAAAAATAAAATAATAATAGATTTAGCCAACTAAAATGCAAGAAAAAAATGGGTCTTTTTCCGCTGATTTTTTTTCCTCTCCTCAGACTGAGAGGAAGACTAATGGAATATGAGATATTATTCACAGACATATTATTTTTCAATTTGAAGTACATTAATCTCAAGTTTAGGAATAAAATTGTTGCTATTCAAAGAAACTAGGAAGAAAACGTTATCCTATACATAGTGATTAGAACACATTTCTGTAATGTCAAATTTAAAAGTTTCCTTATAAATCTGCTGTCTTCTGCTTTAGACCACAGTTGAAATTGAGCCCACCTCATCATCAAAATACTGTGATGCTTTGTATCCAACAGTAAAATTTGAAACACTTATCAGTAGTTGGTTTTAATGTACTGTATCTCTGTAACATATTCAAAGCATTTAATCTGAATTCTTTTATTATGATCCAATTTTTAAAAAACTCTTACACGACCATATCTTCTCAGTACTATCTAATCAGAAGAATAATTTCAGTATAGTAGCTTCTGGATAGTTTCTTTCACAACTGCACTTTTAATTGATTCTATTATTTGCAAGGAAGAAAAGGAGAACACAAAATCCTAATCATTATCTCACACAAAAAGGACGTTCGATTAGAGTTTCATTATTTAGTGGTGTTTAATGTCACTAACATCAGAGAGTATTACCATTTTCTTTCAGCTTGGAAGAGAGATACTCCTGCAGTAAGACTCCTTTAAGGCAATCTATCTGTACACATGCACATGTATAGTGAGAACTATTATGGAAACATAAACCAGGGAAGAACTGGCATTAGATATCAACACCTTTTTTTTTGGAGCCTGAATAGGTCCAGTCTCCCACAATTCATTTGGAAGGAAAGGGACAAGTAGAAGAAGTCTATGCTTGAAACCTAGGTAGGGTTTTCTGCCCTTCAAATTTGTTGTACTGTGATGTCTGCAAAGCGATGGACTTTAGTATGTTTGAGTTGCTCATCCCAGGTAATGCCTGTGTCACTTCAACTTTCAAGCTTGAGAAAAGTTGTATTCTCAATTCAGGAAGACAGATTCCTGAGAAGCAAAGAGTTCCATCCTCAGAGCTAATCTTCCACACAGTATGTATCTGAAGTAAAAAACA
Source organism: Lanius collurio (assembly GCA_020086605.1). NCBI lineage: Eukaryota > Metazoa > Chordata > Aves > Passeriformes > Laniidae > Lanius > Lanius collurio. The sequence continues at coordinate 945,900 of JACBWW010000061.1, read as the reverse complement.
CCAAAAACTCCAAACAAACATCTCTCCCCTAAGATTTTTGATAGTGATCATGCAAACTGTTCATACTGCACAAATTATTTTCCAAGTAGACCCCCTCTATCCAATGTCATATTGTAAGTGAAAACCAAATAATTCAGTATAGTTTCAAGGATTTTGAGGAAAAAAAAAGGAAAAAAACCCTCAAACACCTCTGCAACTGATGTTACAGTTCTTCCAGCAACTGATTTATTTGTAGTCTAATCTTCTACCATTGTGAGTCTGTTGCAAATTTGCACCATCCATTAATAAAAAAGTCAAGGCTGAAGCTCCTGTCCACCATAACCCTTAGGCAAAGAAAAGTGAGAATTCGTACTAAAACTTCTACTCATGAAATGAACAAGAAGATCTGCTCATTATTCCCTTACTCCTGACATTCCATTGACGTCTGTCTGAATTTTCCATTCTCTACACATTTTCTACTTGACTTATGTATTTGACCCCACCTATGTTTCTTATGTTAAAATAGGAATGAACAATAGGTGAGAAAGCATAGGGATTTTTGCTTTAAAAATATTTCCAGGATTGCCTTTTTACTAGGTGAGTAAAAATGATCAGATGGATGGGGCACTGCTCCTATACAGGAATGCTGAGTGAGTTGGGATTACTCAGCTTGGAGAAGAGAAGGCTCCAGGAAAATGTTATAGCAGCCTTCCAGTATACTTAGAGGGAGATTACAAGAAAGATGGGGATGGACTGTTTAGCAACTCCCTTCTCAGTAAGAGAAGGGGTAATGGTTTAAACTAAAGGAGGGTTGGTTCAAACTAGATATTAGGAAGAACTTTTTTACAATGAGAGTGGTGAAATACTGGAGGAGGTTGCCCACAGAGGTGGTGGATGCCTCATCCCTGGAACCATTCAAGGACAGGTTGGATGGGGCTCTGAGCAACCTGATACAGTTGAAGATGTTCCTGTTCATTATAGGACTAGATGACTTTTAAATGTCCCTTCCAAACCAAACTAGTCTATGATGTTATGTTCTATGAGTTGCTGATCCTCTTTAGATATTTTAGCTAGAAATTTGTGTTTGTATAATTTAATCATAAATACTGCCAGCATTCCATTTACTAATTTTAATAGTTAAGTCCCCTTTCACCTCTGATTTTCTAATTATTTGACATCAAACAAGCTTCAAATAGAATAAAAGAGAAATACAAGAAAAAAAAAAAAAAGTATTTTGCAGTCAAAGGCTTTTAGCAAAAATAACCCAAAAAACCCAGTGTTAATTAAAATAGGATTAGTGTGGAAGCATAGAAAACTGCATTAAAAAAAAATCTACATCTGAGAGCTAAATTGAAGGATACAAATTTCAGGTGAACTTGGAGATAATCTTCTTCTCCCACATAAACCCAAGCTAAAAATTTAAGTAAAGTCATTAAATTACATCTAATAGCATTTTAAGTATTTGCTCCCAAAGGGTTGTGTCTCACAAATGCGTTAAGAAGAAATTCAGTTGTATTTGGGGCAGGTCAAAGCAAAAAGGTCTTTTCCTACAAAGTGAAAGGTGAAAGGTAATGTTAAAGCGAGATGTGAAAATGAAAACCTTAACTGAGTTCATATGTAGGGTGATATCTGTGTACAGTGAGAATGTATTACAAAAGATATGCCAAAACCACAAAATAACCCCTTTAAAATCCTTTCTTACAATCGCATTTCCTGTTCTTTCTTGTTATAGGCTTCTGAGGACCATCTTTTAAGACACTCTACTAAAGTATATTTCATATATTTATATATATTAATGTCATCCTTGATATATTCCTCACTTCTTCTCCTTACATTATTCTCATAATTTACATCCAGTTTGAAGATTAGTAGTTTCATTTAATCTATAAAATAGAAATTATTTCAGTTATTTGTAGACCTGTTTGAATTGCATTTAAATGCAACGTATCTAATAATTGTATCTTATAGGACACCCTACGCAGAACTAATAAAAAAATAATTTTACAATGTTGTATCTCATGCATAAATTTGCTCATGTCTGTGTCTCCTCCTTTTCCCTTTTTTTTTTTTTTTAATAAGATAGCTAATCTATGTATAATCCTTTCTTTAAATTAAATTCTGGCATTTTGTGACAGGATCATGTTTAGAATTAACATAAATCTTAGTGTAGGCAAACCAAATAATTAATGCAATCTTCTGATCCATCTTAATGTTCACACTTATTAACAAAGATTTAGGCATAAAGACACCACTATCATTCATTTGGTGAGGATTAATTCACCAAAGGTAACACAAAGAAGAGTCAGTGGATTGACACTTCTAAGTTTTTAGGACACAGTTCTGCTAACTATTTAAAGGCAGTCTTCCCAATATAGCTGCCATTTTGAAGATAAATTTAATGAAGTTAGAAATAAATATCAGAGTAATGAAATGTTATGAGCATCTTCATTCAGTTGCAATGTTCAATAATATGAAGACTTTGAAAGTAGATGATACTGTCTATTGAATTTTGAAGTTTATTTTATGAGGAAAACATAGTCTACATATTATGGCTGTATTATCAGTGGCTTAGTTTTTAATATGTAGCAATTTTATCAAAAAAATGAAAAACATGACAGGTTTGGCACCTTTTTCAGGTAGGAAAAGAAAAATATATTTTCTGAGGACATTTTGAAATTGTAGATTATCAACAATTTTGGTTGGGAGTTGTCTAGAATATAAAATTCTGTTTTATCCTAACAAAGAACTATGAGAAAATAAACACAGATTTCATAGTATGGGATGGGTCAGAAATTAGAATACTTAAACCTCAGAAACATAATTTTAAGGTGAGCTTTATCACTGACTTGTTAAGATTACATATTATCTGAGATTTAAAAATAAAATTATTCTGAATTAGATAAAAATAAAGAAATAAAGAAGGATTTGGTTTCATTCAATATACTTTTCTTCATTTGAAGGAAAATAGAAATAAGATAATAGCTCATTAACATGTTCTGCAATTATTAACATAAAGGAAACTTCACCATTTTGCTCATAAAAATTTATTACTATTTCAGATAGGTAGTGGATTATACTTAAATCATTTTCTTTGTAAATTAACTAGTTTGTTGCCAGCATCTCTTTTCCCCATTAAAACACTTACCCACTATCCCACAGACATATGTATTCATGATTTTATGCCACGATATGGATGTTGAATCATAAATCTTTAGCGTTTTCAGGCAAGAAATGCATTAAATCTTCAAATTATTTAAACTTTTTTTTTTTTTTTTCATCAGAATACATACAAACCAGGTGCTGGATTTTGCATTCTTTCAAAATATTCAAAATATTCAGGTGTTTTCCACCCTTTTTAGGATCCTCTGGGTGGCTCTACTCTTCAATGTAATGACTCACAACTTGCAGCTGTGTGCCTACAAGCTTGATGTCAATGCACTCCATTGCCTCCTGCAGGTGTTTTATAGTAATGTTAATGACAACAGATACCAGCATAGAGCCCTTTGTTATTCCACTCGATTTGAAGATCATTATTATTGTATTTCTGTTCCTAGTCTGAGTTAAACAGTTCATGTAAATTACACTTGTTTTACTCTTAGCCTTTTGGCAAACTGAATTATTTGCTTGGGAAAAATTAAATGGGAACACACACAGATGCATAAATGCACAACAGTGAACATTTTTTTTCCTCATTTAAATGTATGTGCTTCCTTCTGTTGTGATATTTTAACCACAGAAACCCATAGCAGAAAACGATTATAGTAGGCAATGAGCTTAAGAAAATCCAAAATATATACATAATTATCTGAATAATTCTGCTTCCTCTCTGGATTTAAATTTGTAACTGTCTTGGGGGAAAAAGAATGAGAAAAAACCCGATGTCTTCCTTGCTGCTTCTCCACATTTATTAAATGTAATCAGCATTTCTGTGTTGTTTTCTGTGGTTCAAATAGCAGAATTGTTAAGTGTGCTTATTTCTAAACTGAATTGCAAAGAAATAAATTGTTTATACTCTTCTTTTTTACACAATGCTAAATACGTCTTGTTAAGTATTGTGTGCATGTTTATACATATATATAAATGCAAATGTATATGAGAAATGTATTTAGATTAAATACAAAACATATAATTTGCTTTAGATGTCATAATGAGATGTAATCCATTTTTATGTTGAATTTCCCTATAATTGTGGTGCTGTAATTGTAGGCAATAAAATAAAACCCTATTGTGGTGCAGATGTTACCTGGTTTTATGTTTTTTTATATGCAAATTAAATTGTACAACTCCAGATTTATCTAAGTCACATTTGGACTTCCTCTGTTTTACCTACATTCATTTTGTTTCTGTATGCTCAATTACTTATAGTTGTACAAAAATTTTGAGGAAGAAAATTTATAGTTAGAATTTTTGAAGTTTGTGGCTCAAATGATAGCTACAGTGTCACTGAGTGCTGGTAGTGCTTATCAATAAACTAATAGGTAAATGAAGAGGTATCAAAGTCTCTTTTTTTTTTTTTTTTTTTCTGGATCACAGATCATTTTGCATTTGGTTTATCCAGGGCTTCCTAATGTAATACATGTGATACTTGTAAGTCCTTTTGTTTCCAATTAAAATCTTTTTATCACAAAAATTTATATTGCAGATCTCTAAAAAATATAGGAAAACAAACTGAAAAACTTGAAACATTAAAAATTTCCAATAAAGAAATTAACAGCTTTGGAAGTAATTTCGTATTAGACTATTCTGGAGAAATACCTTGGGGTCCTGGTGGGCAACAAGCTGTCCATGAGCCAGCAGTGCCCTTGTGGCTAAAAGTGACAGTGATATCCCAGGCTGCATTAGGAAAATCGTTGCCAGCAGGTCAAGGGAGATGATCCTGCCCCTCTGCTCATCCCTGGTGAGGCCATATCTGGAGTGCTGTGTCCAGTTCTGGGCTCCTCAGTACAGGAGAGACATGGAGCTCCTTGAAAAGGTCCAGTTGATGCCCAGGATTAGGGGGACGGCAGCACACAATTTATGAGGAATGGCTGAAGGAGGTGGGCATGTTCAGCCTTGAGAAGAGACAACTTCGTGAGAGGTGACCTCATCCCACTTGAACATGAGGAAGAACTTTACTGTGTGGGTGACAGAGCACNGTGACCTCATCCCACTTGAACATGAGGAAGAACTTTACTGTGTGGGTGACAGAGCACTGGAACAGATTGTGCAGACACAAACCTGTGCCATGTGCTTTAGGATGACCGTACTTGAGCAGGCTGGTCACACCAGATGGACTCCAGTGGTTCCTTCCAGTGTTACCCATTCTGTGATTCTATGATAAGACAGAAATTAACAACATCCTGTTAATTCTAGCAATGGTCCAAATAAATGAGTAGTGAATTTACTAGGAAAGAATACAATGACATAGGAAACATAAAGTCATGCATTTCTAGTGCTTATAATTAAGAGTAGAAATTAATTTGGAGCAATAACAGTGCTACATATTTTAAACAATAACTTTTTGTTAAGAAATAAGTGAGGACTCTTCTTGATTTCAAAGAGTTTAGGTAAACTGGATTTTTTTTTACCAGAAGAAATCCAAACATGTTTTAATGTGATTTTATATATATACACATTTATTTTACACATATATTTAAAAACGGTATATTTTTTTAAAAAAAAAATTGAAGGAAATATTTAGAGAGTATATCTTTATATTCAATTAGAAATATTTTTAATATGTTCAAAGCCATCTTAATGACATAACAGCTTTGGTCAAATAGTCTGTTAGGTGAATAATGACTATGTTCAGAAAGCTCAGATTTTTGTTCTCGAGGTGTCTGAAACTGCTCTTGTGATCAGAGGAATATTTGCAGCAAAATATTTATCACCATAGAGTTACTAAGAATAGTTATTACAGTTCCAGTAGGGAAAAGGTGTGATCCATTTTGACTCATGCTGACTTCAGAATTTAGTTGTCTGAAATAATCAGTATGAAAGTACAAGGGGTGCTTCACCCTTCATGGCTGCATTAAAAGCTTCAATTCTGACACTGCAGGGTTGTCCTTTCTTCAATATTATTTCTGCCCTATCTGTTCTTGATATGCCAAGGAAGCCATAAGAAACTGAATTTTTTAGATTAAAGCAGGCATTCAAATCCTTATTTATTACATTAAAGTTATTGTGTTCTACTGCTGCTGAATTATAACATATTCTTGTTCATGATAAACTACCAGTATTGAAGTATAACATGTGAAATGGAACAGTGGGTAGGAAAAAGTAATTTTTTTCTCCTCTCAGATCTTGATTCTTGCTGTTTTGAAACTCCTGACTACATGAATTCAACAGGAAATATATCTTATGTAGGAAATAATTTTGTTAGCTAAGGAATCATGAACAGACAAAAATTGCTGTTGCACATTAGGTTAGAAGAAGGCATTACTAATCTAAGGACAACAACACAAAAAAGTCCCAGGTGCTTATCAGCAAATTCAATTACACTAACAAAAAATGGCTTATAAATGCAAAGCTAAGACGGTGTTTATATCACTCAGGTGGTTTTTTTCATTGTTGCCTTTTCATGGATCTTTACCAAAATTTGATGAGATAGGAGTAAAAGGAAACATCAAGTATTCATAGGCAGACCACATATCTTAAAAATAATGAAATTGCTCTGCATATAGTAGCTTACCCAGCAGATTGTCACAGCATGCACCCTCATTAGGATGTCTGCTTGAAGCTTAGATTCCTGGCATAAGGTAAAAATGGAATATCCAGGTGATGGAAGCTAGACACAGGTATTTATCATTTACAAAACTGTTTTTCAAAGAACTGTGAAGTCTATAGATCTTTTGAAATATATATGTACTGGCAGTTATTTTAGGCTGTTTTCAGACACAATTTATGAATCTTCTTTAAACTAACCATTGCTTTTCACCCTGTGTTAACAGAAGTTTGAGTTTTGGTAATAGCAGAAAAAAGCAGGGAAAGTTGAACATTTTGAGAATTGTTGTGATACCAATTTTTATGCATTTGAGTTAATTTCTATCCTGCTGGGGCAACGATGGCTCTTGTTATCATTTACTTTTTGTTCCTGGGAAAGCCCATTTCCAAAACTCTACCAGAATTACACAGTGCATGGAAAAGAATAAACTTGTTATATAAAAGGATGAAAATGATAGCTGCGAGAGAAAGAGGGAGGAAAGGAGAAGGAGAAGTTAGGAAGAGGGGAACAGAGGAATGGAGGAGGAAGAAGGAGAAGGAAAGAAAGAGAGAAAAGATGAATACAGGGGCCTTTCTCAGGCTGAAGCCTAACACACTATAAATGATGCCTTGCTTGGAACCCATTTCTTACAGCATGATGACACTTCTTATTTTAGATGCCTTCTAACATTACTCCCAAGAAGCCTCTCCCTGTATCCACTGAAGATGTATTTCTGTGTGCAACCTGCTCCTCCCCATGGCTAGTGACAGACATCCTGATGGCAACAGTAGCTTAGAGAACCCATCAGGAGCATCGACGAAAAAAAAGGGGATTTAAAAACGACAAAAAAAGTCTACTGAAACAAGCAAACAAAAATTTCACAAAGGGATGTGACAACAAGATATTAAAAAGAACAAACAAGCAAACAAAGCCAAACCACTTTTTTTTTTTTTTCCCCACAAGGATTTAATGTAAATGCAAGAATATCTCTGGATAAATGAGTTTAAAAAGCTGCCTATCAACATGATTGTAATGGAAGCCATCTGTGTTTTGGACAAGATAAACCTATTTATCTCTCTCTGGGAGCTTGTGATTTATTTTTGCTTTAAATAGTAAAGTGGATTCAATTTTTTTCTAATAGTTTGTTCAAAATAAATATGTGTTCTTTACATTCTAAAGGATACAGATGGACACAAGAGAGGAAGATTCTCTGTTTGTCTTCTCCTATTACTTTCCAGATCAGGTAGAAGTGCATGCAAAGAACAAAACATTATGCCTTCAGTGAAAGTGAAGAAGTATTTTCTGGGTGGTACAGAGAGATATTAGGAATTTATACCAGTTTTACTACTAGAGGAGATCAGAAAAAAATATGGACAAGTCCCCTCCTGAAGAAAATTTGATTGTACTGTGCAAAGTATATTGAAAACCACAAAGCCAATCAATTTTTTTCCAGACAAAGACTGGGAAACAACCTTCCACGTGGAAGGATGTGTGAGACCGAGCAAGGATTTGCTAATAAACTCTTTAATCCTGATAATGTCTTCTTATTTGGGTCTGAATTTTCTCATTACCATAGTTATTGTTCAAATAAAACCTGGCATTAGGAGGTCAAAGGTCTCCCTGATGTTTTTGTAGTGCATATTTATTAGCTTTTTAGTTCAGACCGTAGGTTGCGTTTGAAGCAAATCTACCACTATTTCCAATCCTTATATTTGCTTAACATTATAAATCAGTCTTAGAGAACATAAAGAGGATTACTTCTGGATGACTCATAAGCAAAAGAGGCTGTCTTGGAGACCTCTTAATATGCTGTACTGTTATTGGCCAGTTGGTCTGTGGTATTCACTAAAATTACTGTATTACAAAAACATATTTAATGTGGACATTAGATCATCAAAATCAATTATTTCTCCTTACACATCTGCTCCTATTGGCACATACTTAGTTTAAAAAAGTAATTTATAAAGAATACTTACTTTTTGAAGTACAAGCCAAAAGTTGGCCAAGTTAGGTTCCCATATTTTGCAAGTCCTTGTATTCAGAAAATCAGGTTCAAGAAGAAGGAAGAAAAAGTACCTGCTAAAGTTTCATGTGTTTCATTTCAAAGCCCTATGTCTCAACTGAAATCCTCCTTCAAACACATTTTTAGATACAGTGCTACATTTGTTACTAAAGTGGTAAAACTTTAATTATGCATTTATGTTTTCATATTCTCTGAGAATAGAATGGCTAAAGTAACTAAAGTCATAACATACTGCAGTGTGCTTAACCAAATCATCAAAGACTTGAATCTGGATACCTGTGGAGGTGCCTTCCCCTGAAATCCCGGGGGGAGGGACCCTGCAGGGTACGGGTCTGTCCCTGTCCCTGTCCCCATGTCACGTGTGCCCCATACCTGTTCCTGATTGGGTGGTTTGTGCGCCCAGGGCCTGGGAAGAGAGCAGGGTCCCGTGACTGGAGTCTGCCTGGGAACTCCAGCCATGTGGCTGGGGGAATAAAATAATCCCTGAACATCTACAGAAATATCGCTTCATCTTTCCTTCCAAGTCCATCGCTGTCTTATACTTGTAAGGATTCCCCCCCTACTACAGCAGATACCTGTATCATTTATAAAATAATTACACACACTGTGATTTCATGAATTAGTCTTTATGGTTATATCAATATTGTTAAATATAAAAAGGCAGGGAATGATTTCTGGCCTCAGTTCCCAGTGGCTCTGGATGCTGAGGGCTAGCCCCATCTGTGCTTTGGAGTGATCTAGCCAGAATTCTCTAAATCAGAACCCTGGGATGAACAACCCTCAAGCAGCAGTTGGTTGGAGCTATGTGATTCCATTCATCCTCAGTTCTGGCTCCTCAGTGCAAAAGAGACATGAACATTCTGCTAGGACTTCAGTATGAGGCCACCAGAGATGAAGAAGGATGATGGACTGTTTCTCCAATGAGGAAAGGCTGAGACAACTTTTCAACCTGGAAAAGAAAAGGCTCAGGGAGGATCTCAGAGTGGCCAAGAAGGCAAATATCATCCTTATTTCTATCAAAAACAGTGTGGCCAGGGCAGTGATCATCCCCTTGTACTCGGCCACTGGTGAGGCCACACTTCAAATCCTGTGTTCAGTTTTGAACACTCACCACAAGAAAGACACAAAGGTCTGGAAGGTATCCAGAGAAGCTGGCAAAGGGTCTAAGGCATGCATCTAGTCCTCTTACAAGGAATAGCTGAGGGAGGGTTCAGCCTGGAGTAAAGAAGGCTCAGAGGGACCGTATCGGTCTCTACAACTGTCTGAAGGAAGGTTGATGCCACGTGTGGGTTGGTCTCCTCTACCAAATAACAAGCTATAGGACAAGTTGCACCACGGAAGGTGGATTGGATATCAGGCAAAATAACTTCACTGTAAGTGTTGTCAAGTGTTGGGATAGGCTGCCCAAAGAAGTGGTTCAGTCACAACTACTGGAGTTATTTTAAAGATGTGGTACCCAGGAACATGATTTAGTGCTGGACTTGACCATATTAGGCTCACGGTTAGTTTCTATGATCTTAAAGTTATTTTCCAATCTAAATTATTTTCTGATTCTATAATAATGCCTATAAACACCTGAAGGGAGGGTACAAAGAGGATGGAACCGGACCCTTTTCAGTGGTGCCCAGTGACAGGATCAGAGGGAAAACCAGAAGTTTCCACATTGTTCTAGTGCTGGATTGGATATAGAGAAGGATGGGACAGGACTGAGTGGGGCAGACTGTGGTGGGGTGGGGCAAGGCGTGAAGGGAAATGAGAGGAGAGCAGAAATAGAAACAACAGAAATTATTAAAAATGGACAAAACTCCTTACTAACTTGCTTTTTCATTTGCATATTAGGTATGTTGCATTTGCCATCATTCAGCAGATATCTTTACGAGTGATAAAACAAATTAAAACAGTTTCAGATTCTACGTGATACCCATCTATTTTGCCCAACTGTACCCCCCAACCTGTGATATAAGGACAATTGTGGATTTTTGGATTATATATAATGGCAATGATTTTCCTAATTTCTTCTAGACATATATACACATACATTTGTATGAGCAGTGTAACAGACAAGGGGTCAGCTGGAATGAAAAAAAGGATACTAAGTAGTTACACCAAATTTTCTGTTGTGAGATTGTTCATAAATAGTATTAAAAATGATAGCAAACATTGAGCTAGTAAAAAACCAAAACATGTGGAAATTCTTATAAATTCAGTCCTATAATTCTGTCCACAGAAAAATTTAATAAGTGCTTTTTCTTGTTGGTTTTAGTTTTTTTTTGTTTTCCAGAAAAAAATAGCTTTCAGGACTTTAGTCCAGTCTTTCTTCTGAAACCTCTGTTTAATATTACACATGTATAATCTTCATGCTACACTTTAAATTAGAATTTATTTTTCTGTCCATGGGGTATTTTCCAAAAAAAAAGATGCCACATACATCTAATACACTGCTAAAGTACCATGAACATACATAGTACCAAGTTTTGATGAAGTAAATAAGGATTATATACTAGACTGTGTAAACTAACTTAGTTTTTTTGTCAATATCACTCCATGCAAAAAAATCCCCAACCATAAAGTAAGTAATTTTGATACAAGAAAATCTATCGCAAAGATTTATAGTGCTGCTACGTTTCAATCAGCTCAGGAGTTAGCAATTTATAATCTTTTGATCTACTGAAACCAGCCTGGCACAGACCAAAACAACTAAAGAAGAACTGCAGGGTACGAAAATACTCCTTGTAGGAATTAATTTAATAAAGAAGATACATCACAGAGGTTTATTAAATATTGTAATAAAATCTTTGGATAGGTGAAAGACAAATCCCAGGGGTAGCACAATCTGCAGTAGTAGAAAACAAATCAAAACAAATAGCTATTTATGTTTCCAGCTCAAAACTTTGTCATTTACAAAAAGCAAAACTTATTTTAAGATCTGAATCTTCATAAACAAGTACCTCAAGAACTGTATTTAGGTTATAAACTTTGCTACTATAAAAACTATCATTTATTATTGAACTATTTACGTACAGTAAGGATCTATAGCTGCATTTCTGAGGCGACATCTGCATTTTATCCAAACGGTGTACATCTACCTTGCTCACAGACTCTTGATCAGACAGATTGTGTTCTACCACTTGAGACAACCCATATATTGTTTAATTTATTGCATAAATTAAAGTAATTCTTATTTTTGTGGGATGACAGGTCATTTCAAGCTTCATGGTGCTATCAGCAAAACACATTGTGTCATAAAAGATATTTGAACTCACCAAGAATATTTCAGCACTGCTTGAGCACTGAATAATTGGAAGGAGACAAACCATTTGCAGTTTTGCTCATGCTGCTTAATGAGTGTTTGTGTAAAGATTGGTGGAGGTAAAATTAGAGAAAACCAGGAAGTTATATTCACATCTTAACAGACATTGTAACAGTATGGAAATTATAGGGTGAAATGCAGTTACTACTCCCTGGATGGAATGTGGTTGCCATGCCAGAAACTTATGCCACAATGATTCCCCACATACCAGATCTTCGTCCTTAAGCACATGCTAAGGGGAAGAAACAGAGGGCAGAGTGGAGTCCAGGCTCTGTTGAAATCCTTGAAGGAAAGGGAACTCGATGGTACTTTGATAAAACAAGTAGCAGTCCTCAGCTGAGGGAAAGAGATGTCTTGCTGCTGAACCACCAACTGTGGCAAAAACTCTCTCCTCCGATGAACTTAGCTCTTTATAACGTAATTGTGAATAACACACAACTCCATCCCAGAGCTACTCACCTCTGAGGTGTGACCACTCCTCACTGAGGAAATGTCAGTATTTCATTGATTTGTACATTTAAGAGTGAAACAAGAACTTTTAAGCAATCAGTAACAAAGGTAGGTATGAACGGAGTCACTCAACTCCACCTGAACATAAAGGCATAGTATAATATGAAGTTAGGAGTGAGGAGAAGTTAGAGAAGGCTTCATCATAACTTCTGGGACCAGTCAACAAGCGGAACCTGTCTTCTCCTTCATAAACAATTCTATCGAGTAAGATTCCCTACTCTACCTGCACTGATTGATTATCTCAAGCTGGCTTTGATTGGTGACAACAGCTTTACTGTGTATCACTTAGAATACATTTTTGCAGTCATATACTATCACCAGCAATCCTTGGACCTTAACCTGTCAGAGTTTTCTGTTATCCTTGTGGATAATCCAGTGTTATCCATAGACTGTTAGTGTTGGTCCTTCAAGGACACTGGCAGTCACCAGCAGCAGGTAACATACTCAAATAAAAGTGTGGACACCTGGGAAGGAGTCTGTCTTGGGTGTTGGTTTGTGACCCTGAAGAGGCCAGTCAGACCTCCTTTCAAACCAGCAGGCTGCTCGGTGGGAAATCCTCCTAATGGGTTGGGTACAATGGTCTTAGCTTTCCAAGGCAAGTGGACACATATATCATATTTCCAATAGCCTTATTGAAAACCTTCTAAATTCCACCTATAGGAAGGTTTTAGTATATTTGGGGTTGGTTGAATGTGTATTTAATTTCCCGCTAGATATTTTTTCATCACTATTTCCCAGGACAGATGAGATTATAATTGTTATTCATGATTCAGAGTGTTCATGTGTTAAGATATGGTGACCATGGACAAAAATAAATTTTGCGTATCATTTATATCTACCAAATTTTGCATATCATTTATATCTACCTAAAGCAGAGTGGAATTGAACTCTGCTGAAAACTATTGCTGTCTAATAGTTAACAAAAGACTAGAGACAATTAGCTGAGCTGCAGGGGCAGATGTCCACGTACCTATAATCTATTTCCTAGGTGAAATCCGTCTTATTCCCTGCCTTTTAATCTAATTCTAAATAAATGTGTATCTTAATGCAATTGAGTGTAGGCATTGAAAAGAGATGCAAAAATTATGCATATTTTCATTTTGTGTTCTTTCTACAGTACAAAATAAAAAAGCCATAGAAACATCTTGAGATCTTTTCACTGAACATAGAAGGCACCTAAGAGTGGCAAGCTTCCTAAGTCAATAACTTCTTTGAGTATCTAAAATTTGCTAGCATGAATTCAAGTGATATAAAAACTTAGTGGGGATTTCAGAAGAGATTATTTGCAACTCAGTTGCTTAAGTCCTTTCAAAACATACAAGGTATATCTTTGGATGGGATTTATCTGGCTGACTGAAGATTTATATTCTTTAGTCAAACTAGAACTAATCACCCTTTTCTCCTTTCAGAGATATTTTCACAGTAAAGTTCATATTGTTGTGATGTAAATGTCCACTATAAAATGCATTGAATATATTGTTTTAAAATGCATTTATTTTTTAAAACAATATAGAAAGAATCAAGAAAACTAGCTTTAGTGTACCTACCTACATTTAATCAGATATATATATATAAGACTTGTGTCCAGGGTTTTTTCAATTACTTTTCAGTGACCAAAAAGCTTGGTCACAACAACAGCTCTTTAGCAAAGGTAATCATGTGGCAAAGAAGAACCTCAAATAACAGTCTTTGTCAGTGTAATGATGCATATTTCATCCAGGTATTCTTAGGAAGACATATCCTTAAATTGAATATTGTTTTTAATGGGGATTTTAACTCCACACATTCACCACAGTTACCTAGAGCTGTGACAGCCTGACCCAAATTCTATTTAACAAATTAATCAATATTTTTATTTTATGATTCAGAATGATAAAATTTAAAAATTAAATCTTAAAAATTATTCTGATAACAAGCTTTTAAAAAGGTTTCATTGAGTAATAATTCTCTTAGCTTAACGCATAACCATTACAACTATTTGTACACAGTATAATTTTCAGCATTAATCCATTATCCCTGGAGAGAAAATGAGCCTGGGTACTTTTAAAATATTGATATTCACTGCATCAAGCACTTCTGAAATAGTATAGCCATTCAAATGATATTCAATAAACTAATTTTTATTTAAAATGACAGCATAAATCTCATTTACGATAAAAATTATTAAAAACCTGAAAGGAATAAATTATACCCAATTTTTTTCAAAAACTATCATTGCAATTTATCCTGTGTGGCAATTTAGATTTTTTTTTTTTCCTGAATAGTCTGTTTTTAATAAGGCAACTTATATTACACTGCAGGTATCAACTCAGCAATCTCAACTCAGCAGTCTCTCTCAGATGTACATTAAAGTATACATATATTTCTATTTGATTACAATTTAAATCACCATCTACAAGAGAAACAATCTGCCTCTGAAAGTAAACACCACTTCTAGATATAGACCTTGTGCTGGAAGTCCCAAATATCATTTGGCATTTTGAAGCACAAAACCCCAGGCTTCCTGATGCTCTGGATTTTATCCGAGTTTACATTGTATTTAGTGAAAATGAAAGATTTAATTATTTTAAGAGCTTGAAATGCAGTAATTTTATTGTTTCCTTTTTGAAATAAAGTTTTCTGTCTAAGCTATCTGAAGCATTATCTGATAAGCTTCACTAAAGATTTTACTAAAGATTCTTGCTGATCTTCTACTCTGATATGGCAGAGGGTGAATCTCCTCATGATATCTTATTGACAGTAACCATGATGAAGACCAAATGAACAAATACCAGAGGCAAAATTTCAGGACAAATTAAAGACATTTGAGAATTATGTTGGTCCATGAGATCTATGCACAGTTTCTAGTTAACTATATATGTATTATATATACAAATAATCTAGTTTGTTCTAGGCAATGGATTTTTCTTTAAATAAAAAAAAATCTGAAGAGGTGCATTGCTAGATCCTTCCCAGGCATTTTTTAAATTGTTACAAAATATTTGCTATTCGTGAGCCAGAGCTGCTGTTTTGTGGAGAATTGGGGCATAAATTTAGCAGTGGAGTTCCCATTGTCTTACCTGCTACATCTCAGCAATGTGAGAAACATTGAGGATTTACCTTTTTTCTTTTCTTGTAACAATTCTACAATCCTTGCCTTGAGCTATACGATATAGTACTCTGTTTTTATATAGTTAAGTGAGTCATGGCCAATCCTGTATGCACAAAAGTGATTTTCTCTTATACAAGTACTTTTTCTCATGTGCATAACCAGGTCAGGTAAATTCTACAGTGTGGGGCCAATTCCTAACTTAAGTATTCTGGTATCACTCCAGATGATATAATTGAGAGTGGCACACAAATATCCTTCAGCATGGGAGATATTTTCCTACTTTTTAAATCTGCAGTTGGGAGAGACAAAATTGTAATATCTAGGGATGTTTTCAAACAAGCACATTCAATAGAAAATATTTGCCTTCTTTTTGAAAAAGGGGTTATTAGTTTTTTTGTTCTTTTTGTTGCTGTGGAATGATTTTTTGACTTGAATCCCTGGTAAATCATTTTTCCTCACTCCTTTAGAGACATCACAATTTTTATAAATGTTACATTTTTGCAGCACAAGTATTAATGATGCTTTTCAAATTACAATAAGGTATCATATGAACCGATGTGTTTTATTTTTTGTTAACAAAATGGAAATAAGAATAAAGAGAATTGCTTGACTGATTTCTTTGCTTTCCTCATTACAGCAACAAATGTACATATGAAAATATCCCATTTAAGTTATTCTGAGATTTTCTATTATACATCTAAAATCATATCCAGATTTGATGATTTGGATATCAGTTGGTGCAAAGTGTCAGATGCAAATAGCAAATTAATTTATCTTCAGATCCAAAAACATGTGAAAGTAATTAGGCAGAGAAGAGATTCACAGACTTAGTTATTCAAAGAGCGTACTCTTCTTCCATAGGTTTACGTTTGCTGTGAAAGGGAAGACCAGTGGCTTTAATTTAAAACCAAATTTTTATACAACTCTAATGAAGACAATCTTTCTGCCTTTGTTCCTTTCTATGTTCTCTGTACCAGTACAATACTTTTTCATATTCAGTTACAGAAAAATAATAAAAAAGCTTTAAGATTCAGGAACTGACGCTAGTGGGCACTCTTAATCCATAGTACTTTGGAAAACAATTATTCTGAAAAAAAAAAAAATAGAAAGAGAGAAACTAACATCACAGGAAAAAATACTGTGGGTAAATACTAAAAAGTGATATATTATTTTGTGTTAAAACACAGGTGTCTGAGCAAGTCAAATGTTAGCTTATCTACCACTTTCTTCATAATGGTTCATTATGCATATATCAATGTGAATATTTTTGACTGTATATCAATATTAGAGAAAGACAAAGTTGAGAGGAGGGAGCAATGGGTAATTTTTGAGGCAGGAAATAAACGAGAGAAAAGATTCTGTAACTTCTTATGCTAGGACATTCCTTCTACTTGGTGATGTCCTAACATGGAGTAGTATAAGAAAAGATTCTGTGGCTTTGTGGAGTGTAATATTGATATTTGAGACTGCTAGTGATGACTCCTTCATCCTTAATTGTTTTTTAACACCTTTACAAGTAACTTCCAGTCACCTCTTTGTAATTTTAATACAGCTTTTTTGTTATTTTCAGGATATTTATCTGTTTCTGGAAGATTCTTCTCAATGTAACAAACAGAGCTTGTTTGTCTTGTGCTTGCCTTTCTGGACATCCAGTAAGCGCAAGGTTGTAATATTAAACAGAAACACAGATATTTGAGATAATTTATTGTATTTATCTACTCTGTATGGAATTTGAAAGCACTAAGACTCAAAGGACTGAAGTAAAGTTAAATGTGAGGAATAAATACGATGTGTATGACATTACCATATAGTCACAAAAGGGGATCTAACAGTATCAAGAGAAGAAAATGTCTCTATTCCTTGTCATAAAGGGCAATTGATTTAATCTTTATCTTATATTAGGTAGAAATTTAGTCCAAGCTGATTTCTTCATTTTTCATGAGTACTTTTGACTACAGCTGTCTTGATAAGCTCCCCCTTTTATGTTGGCATCCCTGTTATCTGAAGACTGATAAATTATCCAGAATAAAGTAGTCAAATTCTAACTCAATAGTCCACTGTCAACAAGATGTGTGGCATTTGAAAGAAGTGCTAGCAATGATAGACCAGTCAGATCCCATTCAAAATATTAATCTGGAAAACAGTGAACTCGAGATATCAATGAATTACCTGTGTAAGACAGAAGGTAAGGAAAGAAGCAGGTCCACGGACCCCACTGATGGGAAAGATTTGAAAGATGGTCTCCTTTTGTAAAGAAGAGAGCACATAGTGGGACCCAGAAAGAACTTAGAGGAAATGGGATGAGCTGACAGAGTGACTCAAGGATATCTTGCTCTTCTCCAAGGCCCCCACTCAGTTCTCCTCTCTCTTTCCCTAGCCTGACCAAACACTAAATCATTTCAATTCACTAGTTTGGCAGAAAGTTAATCCAACAAGTGAAACACAAAACTGTTCTGACAGTCTAGGGAGCTGAATGAACTTGCAATATCATTAACCAAATGTCAGTTCCACCACAAAGGAAGGAGGGTAATGCTGAAGGTTAAGAAAAAAAACTGAGGGGTGGAAATCCTTCCTTTGTAGTGGCAAAGTATATTATCTTGAGTTGAGCATCTTGATAAAAGCAATAGTATGAGAGCAAGGGGAAGTAACAGAAAAAGACTCCATTTCCCATTTTAATGTCCCTACAAGAATCTTGAATAATAATAGCTTAAAACTAAGAAATTTGTCTACAGAATTCCTTCACTCTATTTGTGCTTCTTGCCTTTTGATGTGTTCTCCCTGACAGCCTCAGACACTGTTTATAGATTTAGGAGAGGAATCTAATCTCTATACTGAAAACACTAAAATTCAGCCTTTATCTGTCATCTTGTTTAGACTTTACTTAAGCCCATGAGACTGTATCTTCCTTTAACAAATTGTTTTAGTTATTCTGAATAACAAGAGAGATATGAAGCTACTGGATAGAGCCCAGCAGCAGGCAGTTGAGATGAATAAAGGAGTGGCACACCTCGAATATGAGGAAAGGCTGAGAGAAGTGGCACTGCTTATCCTGGAGAAAAGCAGCCCTAAAGGGATGGCATTCAAGTATGTAAATATCTGATGGGAGGTTACAAAGAGGACAAAGCCAGATTCTTTTCAGTGGTGCCCAGTGACAGGACCAGAGGCAGTAGATACAAAATGAAAAACAGGAGGCTCTGTCAGAACTGCAGGAAACACTTTTTCACTGTGGTGATGACGGAGAAGTGAGGCAAGATGCCCAGGGGTGTTTTGGAGTTTTCATCCTTGGAGATATTCAAAAGTTGCCTGCACCTGGTCCTTGGAAAACAGCTCTAGGTGACCCCATTTGAGCGAGAGTATTGAACAAGATGACCTCCAGAGGTGCCTTCCAACCTCAACCCTTCTATAATTCTGAAATTCTGTGATTCTCAGAATTATTCAGCTTCATTTCTATAGTGGAGATGAGTATCAAATTCACATGTTTTGTGACAAGACTGATTTTGAAAGGATTTACTGCTACTTTTAATGAGTCATATGTTACACAGAATACATTGAATGAAAGTTAATACTGTAAAAGAATATGCCAGCATATATAATTATTACTGCTATTGTTGTAGAAAATGCTAATCCCATTGAATCTTCTCATTGCAAAAGAAAAATGCAGTGGCAATTGGTTTTGCGTGGGTATTTTCTTGTTTTTTTTAAACTAGAGCATTGCCTTGATTAACTGATCAAAAATACCATAATAAAAATAAGAATTCTCTGGTTTGCTTTATAACAAGGGAATTTGGACTAGTATAAAATAGATTACATTATGTAAATGAACTGCTGTGCAAGTAATCCTGCTTAATTAAATTTGTAACTATAGAATAGAATTGTTTAAATAAATACACCTACCTCTTAAGTGTTGATTATAAAATAACACCAATAAAAATTCACATCTAAAAGTATTTGAACTTTTTATTATTTGATAGATTGTAGCATTTTTCTTGTTTTTCTTCAGATGATTTTGTCACTGAGAAATTTCTTTGATGGTCACATGGAAAGGCTTTGCTGAAGTTTTATTCATGTTACATTTTGGGGGAAGGCAATTGATAAGATTTGAATGAGGTAGGTCGATACACCTCTGTGTAGATTGATTTCTCTCTCAGAGTGTCACCTAAAGAAATGGAAATTTACTGAATAAATATTAAAAGGTTACTCTGTATATTGGAACAAAGATAGAATTGATGAATTCTGCATTGTTTCTAATAAGGATTTTTTTTGTAGTACCCTGAAATTCCATTTTTTTCCATACTGAATAAGTAGACAAGAAAATTACACATTAATTAAGCTTGACTTTCTTGTACTCTTACAGCCTTTTTATAGGCTGGTTCTTCAATTACCTTCTGGGATGTTTCTTATTTAGATGAAATCCTGCAGGGCTCACTGCTGAGATTGTTTGGCTCTGCAGAAATTCACATCACCTTTAAAAACCAACTATTTAGATTCACTTTTTCCAGCAAACAAAGGAAGTAGAAGATGAGGGCTTGTACCTAGCTAGGTCCCAACACAATAGGCTTGAACTCAGAATCAGTGTATTTACTCTAGACTAGACACAGCATTAAATGAGTCTCTAAGTGAAATGCTCTTGTCTGTTATTCTTGGTATAAGGTTTCAGAAATCTAGCTTCAAGGACCTTCCAGGAAACTCTATGAAAAGTCAGGAGGAATTAACTTCCTTTCTATTGATTCAGGCTTGACATTATCCCAATTAATGAAAGAATGCAATTTAACTAGTTATTAAAAATTGTCTGCCTGCTGCAATCTGCACCACAAGTTCCAATTACTTTTAACACTAACTTGACTTTCTGGATAATTCTTTTCTGGGAGAAACAAGGCCTTTGCTATTAAAAGTTCTTTTCCGTTGGTACTCGTGCCATGCAATTGAGTTCTGAACCAACTATCAGTGTCTGGGAAATAGTTATAAAAAATTGTATGACATATATAATCAATATTCACATCCATTAAAAAATTTACTTCCATCTTTGTTTAAAATACTAAAAATGCTTTTGTCTTATTATTTTGTGATTTTTATTTTGTGGGTAAAGCTCAGTGTTAGTACAAAAGATTGTTTTTCAGTCCTTCAATTCCTCGGGTTTCACTTGCCACTTGATTTATTAGAATATCCTTAATTTATATTAGTTTCTAACATGACTTTCTAAGTCTGTATCTATTTGTAACACAATTTATTTATCCCTTTCAACGTATCATGCAGAGATTTCAGTCTGCTTTGCCATCCTATATTTTGCTGGTTTATATGTGGAGTTGGTTTGGGTTTTTTTTAATGCACCTCAGTATTTAAAAAATTGTATTAATTAGCTTACCTTTCAGACACCATATATTTTTGCAATGCATTACTTGGGTAATTTTTCCAAATAGTCTCAAAAATGCTGTTAGTTTTTGGGTTTGTTTTAAACTGAGCTTTGTAATACACCTATGAATTGCTAGTTTCACATGATGAAAACAAGGAGAGCAAGCTACAAAAATAAGTTCGAAAAATTCTGAGTGTGAAGCTCGATCCCATTAAAACAAACCTAAATTTTATCCTTTTACTTTTGATTTTTAAATTTTAATTTTAATTCAAAGTCATTGTGTTCTGGGTGTTTGCTGTTGTCTTGATATCCCAGTACATTGTATCACTGAGAAAATTATAATCCCATAAATCAAAACAAAATATTAAAAGGCCTCCCAGAAACCTGTTAATGTAATTTGCATAAGCATGAAGAAAAATAATCAAATCATTGTCTAATGTTAAATTCAGGATTGATTTCCCAAAACACATCAACACATCATCAGTTTTTCATTACTTTGATTATCACTGAACTCCAGAATGGTATAGAATTGACTTGTATATATTTGCACACAGGCATTGATTAACTTAACCGGTGCCCACACTGAGCATTGATAAAGTACCTAGGCAAGCCATTAGAACTTTTTTCCATTTTCTGACATTATAGACATAGTTGCATAAAAATACCAAAATCTACTCCAAATCTTCACCAGTAAAAATTCTAGTTGATTTGGAGGCCAATTTCTACATAATGAATAATTACACTGCCATTAAAAAATTTTTTCTCCTGTCTAGGCTTTGTCCTGTGAAGGTTGTTTAGATATTTAGTTTTCCTTTAAGATTCAAATTTATGAGAATAGGCCAGTGTAGCCAAGAGGTTTAAGGATTTGTTATTTAGTATTGAAAATAAAGACTAAATTGACTCTGTAAGGAAATCAATTACCTAATCGATTGGATTAGAAATTTGTTACTTAGCCAAATAATTCCTATATTAAAATAGCTACAGGTTTCACTTACTCTATTTTCAATCCACAACATGCATCTCTCTTCAGTATTCTTGGTTATTTGAGAAGGGTTTGTTTGTGGGGGTTTGGGTTTTTCTGTTTGTTTGTTTGCTTGTTTGTGAGGACTTGTGTGGGTTTTTTATTTGTTTGGGTGGGGGTTTTTTTGGTTTTTTTTTAAGCTTTCCATACTCATCTATGAAGATTTTTTGATCGATTTTATTTAAAGATTGAAAGATGCTTAAAATAAAGGCTTTAGGGGAATAATCAGATAAGATTATTTAGGAATAATTAGGTATGGTCAGAACACATGGGAGTTTCTGTGATCTGTTTTCTATAGTGACTTGATTCTGAGGTAAAATTCTGTTCTTAAGCTTATATTGTGTGATGCAATAAATTCTGTGTGACATTATTTGCTGAAGAAATTAATGCAAGTCTGAATTAAAGATCTTCATTTCTGTGATACAGTTCAGATTAAACATTTTGCATTCTTCTTTTGCTTAAAAAATCTACAGTGAAAAGATTAATAAAAGACCTCAGCAGTCAACCAGCTGCATGTACTCAAAATGGGTCATTAGCATATTTCCCTAAAACTATGTTAACGAGGTTTTCACTAAATACACTGTATTCATTAGATACAATGAAACCAGTGATGAGGTGGATGATTATGTTGGCTTTTACAGTTTTAGCAGTCATGTGAAAAAAGTGTCTTACATATAAAAAAAATAAAATATCATTTTTGAAAATAATTTAAGACCAAAACTTGATGAACACACAGGAGATCAATCTATTCCTGATTTTACTGAAGTCAGAAGAAGAGAGAATATCTACAAGTATGCAAAACAAAATATAATTTGCTTTTCATATCCAAAGATGATATTAAAGTGTCAGAGATATAAAGTTTCAAAAATTTGAATGTTTCGTTTCCAATTATGTCATAATTTTAATTATATAGACAATAGATTTAATTCCACTTTAGTAGTGTCAGTTGACCATTCTCAGATCATTTACTGTCCTTTAAGTTTCATGCTCTGTGCCCAGATTTCTGTGACAAAGTGTTTTTCTTCACATTAGTTAGAGCTATCTTTCTCACTGCTACTTAGTCTTCACAAAAATATATGGGTGTGTCTGTAATTTCTTTTTTTTTTTTTCCTTTTTGCCTATCCAATGTAACATATTCCTGAGAATAGCTGCAGTTTCATAACTGCTCCTTATAGTCACTGAAGTACTGAATTATTGTGATGAAGACATGGTGAAGTACCTAATCTATCTCTTTTTCTTCTTTTTTTTAAAAAGCAAATATCTTTGGAAAATAATTGGTTTTGGTTTTATCATAGTTACTATGTGTCTATGAAGATGGAGGCAAACAGTCTCCGCCCTCCTTTCCTCATGGTTTTAACTAGATAATTTGGATCACTATTGAGTTAGCTGAAGACAAGTAAGTGTATTAGCTCAGACGTTTCCTCTTGCATTTATATCTGAGAAGTGCTTTTCAATTTTTCGTCATTATTTCTTTGCAAAACAACACAGAAAATTTCTTCAGTTCTAGCATCTAAAATGTAGGGGGAAATTATTGATCATGTGTATGAGGTATTTGCAACATTCAGAAAGAAAAAGATGT
The DNA here is from genome assembly GCA_020086605.1 of Lanius collurio. Classification (NCBI taxonomy): domain Eukaryota; kingdom Metazoa; phylum Chordata; class Aves; order Passeriformes; family Laniidae; genus Lanius; species Lanius collurio. The sequence goes on along the minus strand of JACBWW010000061.1, from coordinate 922,355 downwards.
TCAAGGGCAGGCAGTTTTAAATAAAGGTAAGTTAGGTATGGCCACAAGAAATTGCCACCATAATTTTGATTATATAGCTAAATATGACCTGTCCCAAACAGATGAGCTGAAGCTGAGTGGTGCAGTTCATATGCTTAAGGGATGAGACACATTACAGAGGGATCTTCATAGGCTTCAGGAATGTGCCCTTGTGATCTTCATGAAGTTCAACAAGGCCAAGTGCAAGATCTTGCACCTGGGTCATGGTAACCCCCAAATATCAGTACAGACATCCAATGAATGGATTGAAAGCAGTCTTGCTGATAAGAACTTGCAAGTGCTGGTGGACTAAAAATTGAATACGAGCCAGCAGTGAGCTTGCAGCAAAGAAAACCAGTTGTATCCTGAGCTGAATGAGGAGATGTGTGACCAGCAGGGCAAAAGGAGTGATTCTCCCTTTCTGTTCTCATGACATCCTGCCTTAAATACTGTGTCAGGCTCTGGGATCCCCAGCAGAAAGATGTGGACATGTTGGAGAAGGTCCAGGAAGAGCCAAGAAGATGGACAGAGGAGTGTCAGAGGACAGAGGAGTATGACAAAAGGCTAAGAAAGCCTGAGTTCTTCAGCTTGGAGTAGAGAAGGCTCTGTCTTATTGCAGCCTTTCAATAATTGAAGTAGGCTTGTAAAAAAATGGGGAGAGACTTTTTACCAGGAATGCAGTCATAGGACAAGGGAAACTGTTTTGAACTGAAAGAGGGTGTGGACTGGTTTCAGATGGGATAGATTGGACGTAAGGAAATAATTCTTTATAGTCAGGGTGGTAAGACAATGGAACAAGTTGCCCAGAGAACTTGTGGGCACCTCATCAAGCCACCTAACCTAGTGCAAGAAGTCCCTGCCCACAGCAGGGAGGCTGAAGTAGATGCTCTGGAGGTCCTTTCTAATTGAAGTATTCTATGATTCTGTGATCCTATAAGGATCAGGGAAAAGTTGATGTAATAGAATAAAAAACCCCTTACAAACAAGCAACCCCACACACACTCAAGACTTCAGATATTATCTAAATTCTTCGAGCACTGATACTCAAAATGGTACAAACAGCTGTGTATCTGTGACTGCTTACTCTTCATAGTAAATGAAACCTGTTGGCAATAAGGAATGTTCATGCATTTTCTTCTCACATACAAGTCATTAATCACCTAATTGTTGATGATATGGTTTCTCAAAGTTTCATGACACAACTTTGTGAAATCTCTCATGTACCAGCCAAGACAAAGAAATTTATTTCTCTTTTAACTCTCTTATTGCTTGGCTTCTTCCTGGTTTTAAAACCAATGGCAGCTATTAAATTTTTTCTGCTCTAGTCTTTAGGTTACATCTTCATGTTTCTAAAGACATGAAGAGACATTAATTCAATAGCTGGATTATCTTCTGATAAAAGGAAAAGCACTACAGTCCACAGTATCTTACTAAGACAACCATAGACCGACTTTAAGTTTCATTAAGAGCTATACTTATTTATTTGTTGGAAGATGAATTAAACCTACAATATGACAAAAAAAAAAAAAATGTAAAGTCAACAAGCAACAACTCGAAGGAAATTTGCCTACATTTTACTTCTTCTTGGTTATTTTTTGTTAGGAAAATATTTTAAAATGAAAACAAACTACATAACACATTTTGCTGACAAGAGGCAATTCTCACTTCCTAATTAGTTATCCATGAACATATACTCACCCATACATACACAGGCCAACTTCAGAAAAGGCTTTATCTATTCAACAGGGCTGGATAAAGACTCACCCACAATATGAGGTCTATGAGCATGAGTCTGAGGAGCTTGAATGTCAGTCCTGGGGCCACAGATGGGGGCCCCAGGTGAGGGTCATTGTAGACATAAATTACAGAGGACAAACAAATAGCTTTTGTTGAATGTCATGGCACCTCTGTACAGTGAACTATAACAATTAAGAATGGATGCAGTCAGAAATTGCCAGAGGGATTGGACTTTATATCCAAGGTAATATTTGATGCCTCACAAAATAGGGCATGCTCAGCAGGTTGTACAAAATTACTTTGCAACACTAACGATGCAGAGAGTAATGCTGAACTTTGATGCTGAATTGCTTTATTCTGTTTTCAATGCTTTGTGCTTTTTCTTCCTGATGCAAACAAGCTCAACTACTACTACTTTTTATATTCACTATTATGATGAACAAGAGAAAAATAAAATGACAGGAATTTGGAAAGGTTGCAGTGGAAAGATGCTTGCAAACAAAAATATCTTAATTTGAAATTTTCTAAGGTTTAATGTCTCAAACTCCATTCATGCATACTACTTCAAAGTATTGTGTAAGGTATTTTACCAAGTAACCACCTGAGTATACTCAGTTGTAAGACTTAGTCCACTTGAAAGATTTTGTTTTGTTTTTTTATTAATTATAAAATTGTTTACATCTCTGCCATGGTGGCATTTTGCTGCAAAATAACAACAAAAAAGGTATCCTACTGTGGTGCTGGAGACAGAATATAACCTTTATGGAGGGCACATCTAAAAGTAATTGTCTAAATGATCTTTCTTTCCTTTAAGGTTTTTTTGATCACAGCGCAACTCAAGGGAAAAAATGTCCTAACTATATAAAAAATACAGTCATGAAAACACTTTTAGTCTGATTGCATAATTTTTTTGAAGTCTCTGTAAACAGAAAACAGAATGGAACTTAGCTGTCCAGAGCAAATGAGCAGACATTTCAGTGACAGGTGGAAATACTTCACTTTCAGTGACCATTGCTAGCTGGGCAATCTAAAATACAAAAGGCTGAAAACATCTGAACATTTTTACTGCCAAAGAACTTTACAACAATTGCCTGAACACTCACATTGAGCACTTCTCTTCAGATTATTTTTTTTCAAGTAATCCTTTCTAAAAAAAAAAAAAAAAAAAATCAAGTTATCAGTACTCTTTTAGAATTGGAGAATATGAACCTTTAGCAATAATTACAGAATTCAAGTGCAAGGTGACTGTGTAAGCCAGGGCAGGCCTCTGAGATTGTTTCTGCAGCAATTACTCAGTGCTCAATGAAGTAGAGCAATTACTGATAAAACTCCTTCTTCCTAATAACATACATACATATTGTTCTTGCTGAGTTCCAGAATTAACAGCCTTTCACAAGTCTCTCAACTAGCTGACTTTATCTTGTGCATGTATTTAACTAGAGGCAATGATGAGAAGGCAGCAAATAAGTGTACAAAGGATGCTTGTCATAATGTATTTCTTCTTACGCTTCGTGTATTCCTTAGTCAGCACATATTCTTACAGGTTAAAAGAATGCTTTTAAAAGGTTTTCATTAAAATAGAGAGATATATTTTTCTGAGATGTTTGCTGGGATTTTCTATTAAACAGGTAGGAAGGATGCAGTTAATATGACACAGGCTATTATTAAATGTTGAAATTTTGTGACTTTTGCATAAGGTCATAAAATCTTAGAATGGCTTGGGTTGGAAGAGACCTTACAGATCATCTGATTTCAACCTCCCATGCAGTGGGCAGGGATGCTTCTAGCTAGACTGATGCCATTACTCAGATCTCCATCCATCCTGGTCTTGAATACTGCCAGGGATAGACCATCTACAATGTCCCCAGGCAAACTCTGCTACTATTCTCACAATAAAGATTTTTTTTCCTGATCTAATCTGCACCTACTCTCTTTCAGTTTAAACCCATCCCCTCTTGTCCTGTCACTACGTGCTCCTGTAAATAGTGTGTCTTCATCTTTCCTGAAAGTTCTCTTCAGGTACTGGAAGGCTGCAATTAGGTCAACCCAAAGTGTCTTTTCCAGGCTAAGAAATGCCAATTCTCTCAGCCTTTCCGCATAAGAGAGGTGCTCCATCTCTCTGATTAACTTGTACAGTGGCCCTCATCTCTATCTGCTCCCACAGGTCCGTGTCCTTCCTGCACAGGGATCCCCAAATCTGGAAGCAGCACTGCAGGTGGGGTCTCACCAGAGGGGGGCAGAGGAGCAGAATCCCCTCCCTTGCCCTGCTGCCCACACTGCTTTTGCTGCAGCCCAGGACACATTTGGCTTTCTGAGCTGTGAGTGCCATGGCTGGGTCATGCCCAGCCTCTCATCCAGCAGCACCTCCAGGCTGTTCTCAGCAGGGCTGCTCTTGATCCATTCTTCCTGGAGCCTGTATTGATAATGGGGGCTGCCCCAACCCAGCTGCAGCACCTTGCACATGGTCTTGTTAAACCTCATGAGATTGCCATAGGCCCACTTCTCAACCATGTCCAGGTCCCTCTGAATGACATCCTATCTTTCAGGTGTGTCAACTGCACCACTCAGCTTGATGTCATCTGCAAATTTGCTGAGGGTGCACTCGATCCCACTGCCCTTGTCACCGACAAAGACGTTTAAAAGTTCCAGTCTCAATACCAAACCCTGCAAAACATCGTTTGTCACTGATGTACACTGGGGATCTGAGCCGTTGACCTCTGCCCTCTGCATGTGACTGTCCAACCAATTCTTTGCCCACTGAACAGTCCACCCATCAAATCCACCTCTCTCCAGTTCTGCAACTTATGAACAGTGGCTGCAGTATTTTAGCAGTTATTTTTTTGAACCAGAATCATATTGCAAATCTGACATTTTAATTCTCAGAAATAAAGACAGGTTAACATATATTTAACAGAAGGAGAACATTGTCACTTTCATGTTTTGTTGAGAAAGTAATTTTTATACATTTAGGGATTCTTGAGGGGAAAAAAAAAAAAAACAAACCGACAAAAACCCCCACACTGTAGATTACTAATGCATGCCAGAGGCACTTAATTCTTCTTTCTGCCATTTGTGCATCTCTTACAGTGCCTGACAATGGATTGATGACACTTTTTCTCATCCATGTAGAAATGCCCCTAATCTTGCAGTAAAATGTATTATATCAGTTTACAATCAACAGTAGGAGTCAGGAATTTTGCCCCACTTTCTATTATTATTATTTATTCATCTAATATATAGCCGAATGATCTGTGAGAAACAAACTCTCTGGGAGTGTTGTACGAAGCTAAACACAGTTTCTGAACAGCATGGACACCACTAGAAATAAACAGACAATACTATTTACCACGAGGTGCAATCCAAAAATTTTATAAGGCCTGTTTGGATTCACAAACTATTGAGTGCATTACAGATTTTTTGCCATATATTTTGAATACTAGAAAAAACTTTAAAGAGCACATGAAATAAAAAATGGAGACAATAACAAGAGTTGTCATAGCATATTACAAAAAGGGACATAAAGATGCATGAAGAGGAGGATATCTATTTTAACAAGACTACAAAATTGTATGATGCTTGGTAACGATTGCAACTTTAATAATTAGGCACTATGGGGGAGAACTGACTCTTCTTAATCATAGTGAATTAAGAAAATAACAAATATCCAAATTAATTATTTCAGAATTAAACATGTAGAACACAAAACTATCACATTTTTGAAAAAAAAAATCAGCATAATTAAGACAGAATTCTGACATAATTATTCAGACTATCTCAGTAGACATTTCAGAGTTTCACCAGCCATGATGGAGATATTCAAGAGACGTAGGAAATGTTTGCACTTTTCATAAAATCTCTGTTCTATCTTTAGCCAGAATCTAGAATGCCAGATTGGCATAAAATTGTCTAAACAACCATAATTCTGAGAGATACTATGATTAAAATATCCTTATAAATATCTACAAGTTGAAAAGCATTCAACATATTTATTTTTCAGGCTTCTCAGTCCTAATAATGGTAGAAATGTCAATAAATAACCCTCTTTGATCTAACATCTTTTCAGTCAGCTCTATAAAGTCATAGAATCTAGCTTTACCTCACCTTAAATTGCCAAATTGGGATTGTAATGTATTTGTGTTAAGAAGTGAAGCATATATGTCTCAAGAGCCAAAATTACAGCAATATGTGTTGATATATACTAAAGAGCAGCTATTTTTTTCTTCATTTTTTCCACAGAAAAAATCCTTGGGATTCTGTCATTTCATCTGGAAAGCTATGATAATGTAAGTGTTATTTAAAATATGCTACCGTCTATTAATTTCTTTTGGAATACTATTTATTCTAAGAAAAATAGCAAAGCAAATTTTTTTTTTTCTCCTCAAAATTTTGCAATAAAATAAAGAAAGAAAATCTTCATTTTTTTCTTTTTTTTCTGCATCTTGTTTTTTTTTTTTGTTTGTTTTGTTTTGGTTTTTTTTTGTTTTGTTTTGGTTTGGTTTTTTTTTTTAGTGCCAGTAAACATAAGGAAGGATAATAAGTGGATTAAGTATAAAGTCAAATAGCTTCCATGTAGCAAAGTTCATTATAGTTAGTTCTTTCGAAGTAGCAATAAAATCTAATTTAAACTTTAACAAAACACTGTAGTTGAATCTAAGTACTTACGTAATAAAAAACTTTTTAATTAAAAGAATCCTTTTAATTATAGAAATTGTTAATCATAACATAAGTATGAAAACAGAGATGGGGTTATTAATTTCAGTCTTTCAAACATGTGAGGAGCTTTAGGAAAAAAAAAAACTGGGCAATTTTGCCTTTTCTTATGTGGCTTATATGAACACTCACTCAATTTTCTGCCGCGTGCATCTATTGGTGCTATGTGGATCTAAACCCAACTTTGCTAGGTGCTGTTCATTCAGGGTAAACCTCAATTTGCTCTGTATAGAGAGAGCAAAAAAGAAGGCAAAGATTACCTTGATCCAGGTGAAATTTATTTTGGTTGTCTTCTAGGTGGTCATTTAGACTGTGATTATACCTTGTTTAGGGTTCCATTTATACTAAAAGTATATTTCTGGCTTTATAAATTATGTTTACTCTTTTCTCATGAACAAATTTTGAGCACAAATCTATTTATTTCAATCCTACTTTAAATTATCCATCATTATGGAGGCAAAGATACCACAGATAAGAGATTAAAAATTCACCACTGCTTGAGAATACAGAAATGATGCAATTAGATTTTCTTTATGAGGAATATGATCTCTGTCTTTAAACCTCATTCTCAGAGTGTTCAGGTACGGTTTACAGTTTATGCTCCCTTATATCATCTCAATATTTCTTCTGCTATTTCAGATGTCTCTTGAAATTCTGTAAACTCTAGTAGGGATCTAGGATATCTCGATGTAACAAATATTTAGATAGAAGAAGACATAAAAATTACAGTAAACCAAAATGAACATAATAAAAAGAGGCAAAGATAACCAACCAAAAAAACCTCCACTGTTTTTCACAGTACCTTTTATATTATTCAGCTACATGCAATCCAAAGGCAGTCAGATGCCATGCTGCTTCAGCATAATTATTTAGAAGCTGGGATTTAAAGGAAAGATATTCACAGGAAATTCAGTGTTAGCAGTTTCTCTACTCATAGGAGAATTTATTTTACTTTTTCTTTAAAGATCTTTTTCCTCTTCTGATAAACAGCTGGCCTGCCTGCCCTTTCATCCATCAGGATTTTTTTAAAAAATATAATAATAACAATAACAGTAATAGTAGTGTCTTTTACCTGAGATTTTAGGAATACACTCAGTCTGAAAACAAAATTGATGTAATAAACACCTTTTCAACCTTCAGAAATCCAGATCTTTATTTAACTTTTACACTTGATCTGCATTATCTGCACTACTGTTACCTTTTTTTCCTACAGTGAGACCCATTGTCATTTTTATATACCTTAGATATTAACTTGCACTACTGCTGCAGCTTAAAACCAGAAAAGCTCTTCCACAGAGCTTACACACTCTTTAACACTCTCTTAAAAAATATTGTTTAAATTAGACTAGGATGAGACAAAGCAAACAGAGGAAAACAAATGTGAAATTTCAGCAGAAATTAAATTTGGAATATGTGGAGGGGGTATTCTGTCACTTCCCTCAGTAACAAAAGGATTGCTCACAGGAAGTTTTGTTCCAGACCTCATGAGGAGTGTTGCAGTCCTGTGAACTTGACACCTTTTCAACCTTAAAAAATAAAACCCAAAAGTGCTATATGCTGTCTGCTTCTGCAGATAAGGCATCACTATCCTTTGGGACCTGCCAGTCCCTTATGTTATGACAGAAACTTGAAATCAATGCATAGATTTCTATACACTGAAGAAGTATAACTTCCAGAGCGTTAGCAAAATATGTAAGATAAAGATGAACAAGATGAGCTGCTACTTGGACTTGGTTCATTTTGACACTGTTTCTCTGCTTTATGATCTGTGGCTTGCACATCAGAAAGATAAAAAGTCTTTCTGATTCCTCCTCAAGCATCAGAACAAATTGAAAATGGAAAGAAGTGGACATGTTATTGATTCTTTAAAGAGGAATTTTAACTAGGTCAAAGACAGAGAAGAGACTGAAAGCACTGAAAGAAGGCATAAAAGTATTTTTAAGGATCTTCTTTTCTCCTTGATGAGTAAAACTGGAGGTGTTAATTTCCTGTTATTAAATGGGGCATTAATCTTTATTCCCCCACATGCACTTACTTATCTGGGAGATTTTCATAAAGCTTACCTCTTTGGGTTTTCACTTGATGCAAACTGCCTGAGCCAAATTTTCTCATGCAACACTGTCATAAATCTGCAGTAATTTGTGTGTTCAATCCAGTAACTGCAGTTCTGCAATGGAAATTATCTTAAAATTGCCTCAATTAATTTTTTGCATGCTAAAAATTAGCACCTTAGGTGATATAAGAATGATTTTTTTTTAAAAAAAAATAGGTTTTACCTTAAAAATCTTCATTTCGAGTACTTTAAGTAAAATCATTTGAAACTATGAAAAAAGACTAAACTTTAGATCATTTGCATTCATTTACATCTGGTATGATTCTCCAAATTTCCAACTGAAAGGTCGCTATAGACTGTGGGAGAGGAGATTTTACAGAGATTATGAGTGCACATATGAGAGTGGTCAGTCCTGTCACTGGGCACCAGTGGAATGAGCCTGGTTCTGTCTTCATTGCAACTTCCCTTCAGGTATTTATGTACATTGAGAACATCTTCCCTGACCCTTCTCTTCTCTTGGCTGCACAGTCCCTGCCTTTCAACCTTTCCCCATAGAAGAGTGTTCTAGTCTCTTAGTCATCTTGGAGGCCTCTTGTGGGTGTTCATGTCTCTCTTGCACTGAGGAGCCCAGAACTGGACACAAAACAAAACCACCCAAATGCAGCCTTTACAGTGCTGAGTGAAGAAGGGTCACCTCAGGCTCTGCTGGCAGCAATACTCTTAAAGCAGCACTATTAACTTTCTTTGCAGCAAGGGCACATCCCTGACTTCTGTCCCAGTTGGTGTCCATCACGACCCCCAGGTGCTTTACTGCCAAGCTGCTTTCCAGCTAGGGGGTCCTGGTTGGTACTAGTTCATGGGGTTATTCCTCCCCATGTGCAGGACTTTACGCTTCCCTTTGTTGAATTTAATGAGATTCCTGTCGGCCCATTTTTCAGCCTATTGAGGTCATTCTGAGTGGTATCACCACTCCCTGCATATCAGCCACTCCTACCAGTTTCCTGTCGTCAGAAAACTTGCTGAGGGTGCACTCTGACCCACGATTCAGACCATTAATGAAGATCATAAAATTCATAGAATCATTAAGGTTGGAAAAGACCCCTACAATCAAAGAATGGAGTCCATAAACCTAATATTGCCAAGTCCATTTCAAATGTTACATCCACAAGTTTTTTGAACACTTCCAGGGATGGTGATTCCACCACTTTCCCAGACAGCCTGTTCCAATGCCCGACCATCATTTCAGTAAAGGAATTTTTCCTAATATCTAATTTAAACCTTCCCAGATGCAACCTGAGACCATTTCCTTTTGTTCTGTACCTTGTGTGGGAGAAGATACTCACTACAACCTCCTTTCAAGTAGTTGCAGAGAGCAAGAACGTCGTCCATGAGCTTCCTTTTCTCCAGGCTAACCAGCCCCAGCTCCCTCAGCCATTCCTCATCAGACTTGAGCTCCAGACCTTTCACCAACTTCATTGCCCTTCTCTGGACATGCTCCAGAACCTCAGTTTTGCTTTTTGTGAGGTGCCCAAAACAACACAGGACTTGAGGTGCGGCCTCTCCAGTGCCGAGTACAGGGGGTGGTCACTGACTTTGTTCTGCTGGCCACACTATTGCTGATACAGACCAGGATGCCACTGGCATGTTAAAGAGGGCCAGACCCAGTGTTGATACCTTGGGTGTGCCTCTAAGTAACGACCTCCAACAGGACTGTGTGTCACCGATCAGCACCTTCTGGGCCCACACTAGGTCTCCATGTTAGGTTTTGTGTATACCAGACAATCAAGTCTATTATAACAGCAATTTATGTAGATAAAATTATGCAAAATCTTCACATTAATTCTGAACTCATGTCATGAAATGGATAATATACTTATAATTAAAACCATGGATAATAATTTTCTATTGCTAAGTAACTTAATGAGATTCATCCGTTTTATTTTACTGACAGTTGATTATAGAGGGAGCATGTACTTTCCTTAGTTTTCATGAGATTATTTGTGAACATATGTATACACAGTTATTATTCATCTATAGGTTACCAAGATCTATATATTAGAAAGCATTTGCTTGTAATATTTAGCTAAATTTGGCTGGATTAATTTCAGAACTATTCATCACCTGTACCATGCATCCACCAAAGCCAATACAATTAAGTGCTTTTTTTGGTATTAAGCAGTGCAATGAGTTTCACTTAAAGTTTGAGGCCCTGATATTTCTTGGGGGTTTAATGCATTCACAGTTCAAATTTTCTTCTCTGACACAGCAGGAATGATCGTTTCTGATGTTTCTGCTTTATGTTAACAGAGCATGAAATAAACAATCAAACAAAAAAAAAAAAAATACCCCATGATTCATATCCCTAATTAACTAGATGGGCTGACATACCACAGATTTAATTTACATCGTTCTCACCAGGACAAAAAAGACCATATTTCGTAAGAACCATTCTTTTTTTCTAACCTACCTGACTAATATGTAGTCAGGGAACAAAGAAGAAGAAAACACAAAAGAATGTTTACAAGTAATTGTACAAAAATTTTGTGCTATAGAGAATTTGTAGCTAGTTAAGACACATAGAGACAACAAAAAGAATAAATTACATAAATCATATGAAGACACATGCAAATATCCTTGTAGAAATCAATCCAATTGATATGTATGTGTTTATTTGTACAAGTATTTATTAATTCACACTTTCAATCATGCTAATTTGGTGACTCAAAAAACCTGTTAATTTATTGCAAAATGATAGATATAAATTTTCCTTTCCTTTCTTCCCCCACCTACAAACTTCTAATACATAGAGTGAATAATTGAGATAGGCAGGTATTTCTGTGCCAGCTGTTCCCACAAAACCCATCATTTCATGTGGTGATACTATGAAGACTTCTAATTTTATGATATTTTCTTTTTTATCACATTGCTTTAAGAAATTTTGAGTCATCTGTTGATCTGATAAATTCAAGGAAAAAATTATAACGCCTAGAGGGTTTTTATTGGAAATTTTTTTGTTCTCTGCAGTATAATGTTAAAGAGGGCTCTACTTTGTTTTACATCAGACAAGCCTGAGCTTCTCTGTTGATTTCAGACAGTATTTTACAAAATAATTCTCTTTTTATTTTAAAACTAGTCAGATCTCTTCAGTTTTAAATATATTGTGGGTTAAGATGAATTACATATCCTGCTGAATCTCTTCAGATGTAAGACTAAAACCACCTCTGAAAAAACTAACTAAGTAATTTCAGCACATATATAACTAATCATAGAGTAGTAGAAAACTTCAGGGTAGAAAACATCTTTTAAGGTCTGTCCGCATACCCTGTTTAAAAAGTACCTCTACAACTATGGCTGAGCTAAGCTTCTGAGCAACTAAACCATTGTCATTTGGTTTAATATCCCTAAATAGAACCTGAAAGAAACTAAAAGGTTGTAACCTTCCCCTTTCCCTTTTCTTTATGATGCTTTCATGCAATACGCCTTGGCCAAAGAATGGAAACTGAACGCAGTAGGCCATCTCATGTCTTAAATGTACCACCCTGGGAATAAATGTGAAGAACTTCTCTGTGGAGGTTAGAAACTTAGTATGCAGCATTGTGCTGTACAAGGTGAAAATGAAGTCTACCTTTTACTGAGTTATCTTTCTTTCTTTTGAAGAGTGTGCACTACCTCCATGTTTTCAACTCATTTCAAATCACTGACACAGTCATGATGGTAGAAGGAACAGGTCTGTTTTGTCCAATTTTTGACTCAAAATCTAGCTAATGGGACAAATTACCATAATGAACTACTTTATCCACAACTAAACTTCCTGACTAGACAGTGCACATGAGCTGGAAATAGCTAAATAGCACGGTTAAAATAATAACGAATTAAATTGAATTATCTTTCTAAGACTGTTCATATTTCCTTTATTGAACAGAAATATTCAGCTGGTCAAGGGGTTTAAGAATTTTTAAGCTCTCCATATTGATTTTTTGTTTGAATTGAATTTTGTTAAAATTGAATTTTAGGCTAGATATTCTCTTCATTGATAGATGAAAAACAAGGCAAAAATGTTCTCTTTAAATATGGTAAGTTTTTTCATGTGGCTGTTAGTAGTTGGAAAAACAGAGGTACACATGCACAAAACAGAAAATATTTAGTTACTTGCAGTGTGCATAGTACACAGTTTAAAGGTGGTTCAGAGATAAGTGGATTTTTTATTAGCATTTTTTTCCCCTTTATGGAACATTTAGATAAAGAGTAAAGGGTTTAGCATTTACTGGATTTGTTGCAACAAAAAAAGGTGCATTGAAACTGGGATACAGAGGGAAGGATAGTGAAGTTGGCCAAAGAAAGAAGACATAAGTATTTTGAGTTTTTTAAGGTAAAGCAAAACAAAACAAAGAACCTAGAAGATTTTAATGGTTGTAGACATTCTGTGGAAAGCCTTCTAAGCAGGTTATGAAGAGAAAATAACTAAATACCACTAGCCTTTTATGGTAATCTGTGAGTATTTTTCATTATTCTATAGGTTTGATTTTTTGCATCAGATGAGACATGAGCAAATCTATCAATGGTTGTTCAGCATTTGCAAATAAATAAGTATAGTGAGGGTTTTCCTGGAGGAGAACTGATTTGGATGAAGGGAGAAAGAAGAGGTAGGGAGGATGAGATCCGTATAATGAAGTTGTGGTGTTAATGTCAAAAAGTTAAAGGTAAAATGTAACAGTTTGTCACAATTATGCTTCATATTGGCAGGTGTTCTGAACTTTCTGTTTGATAACTAGACATATAAATTTCAGTTCTTAAAGCTTTGCAGCCAATTTAAGGCTTCATTTATTTCCCTGACAGCAAGATATATATGCTGCCTGGCACAGTGGATGTCTGGGGCCAAATCCACCACTTTGTTTCTTGTGTGTCTTGTGGGAAGTAAATAGTAGCAATTTTTCAGCACAGGCATACCAGCACAAGGTGTTTAGCAAATAAATGAGCGTAAGATGACCTGTGGTGTCCTGAAATTACTAAAATTCATGAATAATGAAATGATCTATAGATTGTTAGCAGAGGGCTACAGCAAAGGCTAATTTGCAGTCACTGAAGCTTTACAGGATAATTTGTAATTTTTGAAAATTTAATGACTTCATCAATTTTTACCTATTTTTTTTTACCAATATAATTGTCTGAAAGCACCTTCAGCAGAGATCTTCTGTCTAAATAAAATCACAATCACCTATATCATCACATTATGAGTACTTAACTGACTTTATCTATACAAATTTTCTTTCTTTCCTACAATATGGTAACTACAAAAAAACCCCTCTATTTTATGAACATATATTTTTTATTTTGTTAAAACTTATGAAAACATATGAAACAATCATAAAAAAACCCCCGCCCCAACCATCTAGCAATGCAACTTGGAAAAAAAAGAATTCTAGTGAACAAATTGCAGCTCTTTGAAAATGAGTGAAAGGACCCTAAAACAAAATCAAAGAAATGAGAAAAAAATTGTAAAAATCAGCACATAATATCAAAGAAATTCTGTAGCATTTAGATAAAGCTTTGAAAAAAAAAAGAAGTGACTCATGAGTTCGGGCCTTTGATTATATTTAATTTTATTTATTTGCATTATTCACTGACACATCTATACTGTCACCATTTCTACACATTGATGCCCACTCTCCAATTGAATAAAGGTAAATATAGGTTGATGGCTTTTTACTTCAGGTATTTTTAAGATCCACTTATTGCTTTTGAAGAAATAGTCCTACAGTAGAATTTAGTTGGGAGAAACACCTTTTTAATAACAAATGTAAGTATCAGAAGAATGTTCTGTTTGCAATAATATACATTTCTTTCACAAAACATTTGGACATTGGTCTAGAAAAGCAAAAGTAGAAAATGGGAGCATCATCTCTGTAATTTCTGCTTTCTCTAAATCACATCCTTAATTAAGGAAGCTAAATTTTGAAGCCATTTTAAAAGGAAAGCTAATTAACATCATTCTGTCAGTGAAGAGAAATAGTGACATTTGGCAGATACTTGAGAAGTACTTTAAGAGGATATTTACAGTGACAATATTAGAGAAAGAGAAAGTACAAATGAAACATAGCAATATCTGGAAATTACCATTTAAAGAAAAAAAGTATTCAAAGGAGGAAAGGGAAAGATAAAATAAATTAAGTGAGCAGTTATTCTGCTTATTTTACAATTTTAATTGCTTTTTAACCTTTAGAGTACTTCTGAAGGAAAAAAAATGCATTTATAAAGTCTTCTTTGGTTTTATTTTTTAAAGTAGTTATTCTCTGACAATGCAGAACAAATTTCTTCTTTTAAAATGTTCTTGAGTTATGATTGAAAATTTATGACTTAATAAGTACCATTCCATGAAATATTTATATTGCTCTTCAAGTGGCATTTTTGAAGAAAAGAAAAGAGAATTATTTGCTTGCAGCAATAAGTTTCTCTAGACAATGGACTTCCTGAATGAAACTTCACATAGGTAATCACAGTGACCTTGTTCTTTGCAAAAGTCGTGCATAATGTTTATTGTAATCAGAACATATGGACCATCTAATTAGTCCCAGAGCTTCAGAGCTGGTGCTTAAAACACAGTAAGTGGGAATTGTTCCTTAAAAAGGTCAGCACAAGTGGAATGTCTGGAATGCTTTTGGTTTTGGTTTTATTCACCTTCCCAGACAGTGAAGAAATGTACCCTTATGAGATTTTGTCAGCAGTGTCTAGGAGAACAAATAAATAATTAAATGCATACACATGTACATACTAGGATTTCTGATCATGCCATTTTTACTGGTAAAACCTTTACTGGAAAACCCTTTTTCATCTTTTCTTCATCATGCTTCCCTGGAAAATAAACTTGACCAAACTGAAAGCAGCAGAAGGATGAAGCAGAAGTTTGATACTGCATTTACTCTGCTATTTCTGACCTTTTGCTTTATAAACCTTTTTTATTCTTTCATGCTATGAATATTTTGAGCTCTAGATCATCCTTTTAGTAAAATGATCAATAATTTCTAATAGCATTCTAATTATTTGACAGGTTAAAAATAGGAGTGAATGCTCCAGAAACAGGTTGTATTCTTGCAGATACTGTAAGCCTATCAGGATGATATCAGACAAGGATCTGGCACCAAAGTACCTGCAGACTGGAACATAACACTGACACATAGTGCTGCTTCTGCCAGGACTCTGAAACCCAATAAACCTGTGAGTATCCAGAAATTGCCTTTTCAGATCATACCAAGCTCTAACATTGCTCTACTTCTTTGGTTGCATTAAGGGTTTTCTGAATTTGTAAGGCTTCTGGCTAACTATATTCATTCTAAAAATGCATGGCAAAGCTAGTGTTCTGTAGGTAGAGAAATGGAAATTAATATTACCTGCTAGGAAGAAGGAGTGTCTTCTGCATCACTGGGCCTGTAGAATAAAGACATTATTTTTTTTTATCATCTTAACACTGTGAAGTTCACCTGCTCATTCAGACTCCTTATCATGGTCTAAAAGGAAATAATCAGCTTAACTGTGGAAGAAGAGTGTAGCACAGACTTGACTAAGTGACATATATGAGGTCTAAACCATTAAATCCTGTTAAAAACTTACTGAATTTAACTTGAGACCCTGATTTGGAGTGATTTTTCTATTGGGTTCCATGGAATGTATCACCACCAGAATTTTTCCAAGGGTTACCTTTATACAGGTTGTCTTTAATTGCTGTCTTTGCTCTAAGCAGACTTGCACTAAGAGAGGACTTTCTCTGCACTACAGCCATAGTGTACATGCCAGCATCATGGTTATCCAAAAAGAAATACACTGTCCCTGCTTAATAACCTTTGGGTAGGGAGATGTGTGAACCTCACCAAACAGATGCATTAGACCTATTAAATCTCTGATCTGAAAATTCTAGTAGCCAGCATTCAAGCAAGTTAATTTAATGAGCTTAGAGCCGTAAGAGCAATTTCAGCTATTTTCATGTATTTGAGTACTATATTTCTTTGCTTCACCTTTTCAGTAAATCTCATTAAAACCACAGAGACTCAGTTAACTTTTTCAAATAGCCACTCTTTATAGAACTAGAGGAATTAAGTTAAATTAGTGTACTGTTCTGAGAATGCTTTGCACTGCCCTTGAACTTAAATTTAATAATTTTTACATGTCTGAGTTGGACTCACTGGAATGATATTGTTAGCATGTTTAGAACAATTATATATGTGCTTTATGCACAGATTAATTTAAAAAGCCTTTCTTTTTACCTTAATTTTTTAAGCAGAAATTTACTGAAAATTTAATGCATTTTCTTGAATATCTGAATGCTGGCAGGGTTTTCACAGTCACTTAAGGCTCTGACAACCAAATGCTAAAGCTATAAATGGTAGGAACAGAACCAGGAAGTCTGACTAAACATTGCAAATGAAAATTTCCATCATAACTATAAGTCTTTGGAAGATTTTTCATTTTAACAAGCTAAACTAAACTGCACAGATGAAATGGATGCTTTAGAGTGGCAGCATTTTGTGCGAGCTTCCATATCCAGTGACTGTGAAAGCCTCTCTTATTCAGTATATACAAGTACTTGTGAGTCATAGCCTTTATAGTTTTACAAAACAGAAGGACTGTATGGATGCAATAGTTACATGATACAACAAAAACCTGTTCAGAGAAATACCAAGATCGTTAGTCTTTCATCTTCTGATATACAGATTAAAAAAAAAATAAAAAATCAGATACACAGTTTAAAATCTATAAGAAATCTTTTTTCAACAAATTGTTTTTTATTTTGATCCTCCATCACACACTTTACAAAAAACAATAATCCACTAAAGCCTACAACTCAAACAAGTTATTAAACTGTTCTGGCAAGAAAGAGAAATATTGTCTGGCTTGTCCTAGGGGTCATACATGCACTGATAATTTTGCCAGCACTTTCCATATACAGGATTTGAAGATGTATCTTTCCATCCTATGATTTCAGTCTCTATCTCTGAGATCTAACAGCAAGAAGACAGGTGCATGAGGTGGAAGAAACAGTGGTGACATAACAGCCATTGCTATTACACATTGCCAAATTTTGGTCTAGGATGCTTGGGGAAATGGGAAAAAAGAGAGTTCCCTTTTTATTCTACCTGGTGAAATGGAAATAGCAATATAAATATAGAAAAACACTTATAGGAAACACAAAGTTATTTTTCTTTTCTTTTACTTTCTTTTTTCAGACATTACATTCATTACCTCCATGTTTAATCTAGAATTCAGTTATTTGTTTTCTGTTTTACTAATAATCTGTGTACATGTACACTGTAGACTTTGAAATCACAACATTAACATTGCAGAATTATGTTTTGTAAATTAACCTATATGACAGCCATGGTAGTTTCTTTAGGTTGCAAATCTTTCAAGAATCAGGATAGATACTTAAATGATTAGTCCAAGCTAAACACCACGTTGCATTGTGTAATATCCTACTATTATCACACTGTCATAATTGCAAAATATAAGCAAGGCAAGCAAGGCATACTTCAATAATCACTGGGTCTGAATGGTAAAAAGATTGTCCAGCAGATTACATTCAAATATACAATACTTCTGGTAACTTTTTTCAGAATTGTGAAAATATTGTGAGCAATCCCATGGGTTAAAAAAAAAAAAAAAAAAAAAAAAAGAAAAATCACAGTAGCTATTGTGCTTCAAGATTACAGGTTTATATTTTGAGTCATGCAGTACAGCTTTTGGCTCCATTCATGGACTACAGTTCATTGTACTATGCAGTCTGCACAATACCTTTGAATCAAACAAACCAAGAAACAAGGAGAAATTACTAAAGAAAAAGTCACAGGTTTTAATTCTAATGAGAGGCAGCCAGTTTGGCACCATAACATTGCAATAAGAACTACGGGGAGAATCACAGCCTATTTTTGCTCTGATGCTGACTGACTCCTCCTGTGATTTCAGCCAAATTAATCAGGGCCTAATTCTGTCAACTTTAGCCGCAGTGATTAACTCTTTACCCAGTGAGTAATCCCATATATATCAGAAAGCTGGAAAGCATGCAGAACCTTTCACAAATATCAGAGAGTTGGATCCACACACAAACCGATCCCTTCCAGTATGAAATGTATCTCACCGACTTCCCTCCAATCACCAAAAATGCTCTATGTACAGATTTACAATGGCAGTTGAAAAAATCAGGTTTTTTTCTGAGTGGATTAAAATTTTTTACATCTGCCCAATACTGTTAATATTGGTCTTGGACTTCATGTATTTATAAATAATATTATTCTACAGATTGCAGGACGGCAGAACAATTTATATCAAGTACTGCAGTTATCAAATCTGGTATTTGGATAGAGGCAAAGGTGCTTCAGCTGCCCCATGCCTCCCTGTCCAGTCAGTAACGAGGCTGGGCACGTATTCCCAGTAGGCACACATGCAGAGACCAGAGATATACACATTATACACGCAGCTGGACACACAGATCAATGCAGATTAAAACATTCATCACTCACATGAACAGCACCAAAAGCATCACTCTGTTCCCATTTGTCATTATATATCTGCGTGTGTGCATATGTATACAGATGTACATTTGTACTGGGTGGATCCCTCCAGCAGCTGAGCTCACCCAGTCTGCCCTTGAATCCCAGTCTCTGCAGCTGCATCTTGACATAAAACCCACCAAGGGCTGCAGCCACCTCCAGGTGCTGGTACAGACCATTATACACACACACACATACATACATACACACAAAGACAGACATGTAACCAGCCAGCAGTTCTCTGGGACTCCCTGGACACTCTGAAAACCAGCTGCTGCTGTGGTTTCCCCCTCAGAGACACACAGACTGGCTCCCAGGTCACTTCATCTACTCAACTGGCTCATCTGGCTTACCTTCAAAACCAATCACACCCTCACAACTGCACTTCTCCCAGCTGCTACCCCTGACAAATGGTCTGATTCCATTTGCTGGAACTCAAGCCCCCTTAAACACATGCACATTGAAGAGAGATATCCTAATGAAGGAAAGAATTAAAAGGGAATTCAAAAAGAAGGTAAGACAGACTGAGCTGATCAGGTGCAAGGAATGGCTAAAAACTATAGAGACCAACAAACTATTAACATGCAAATATGCCTATTTGTCCTCTTACTCCTTTGTTTTTTCATTCTTGTTCCTCACCAAATCACAGATCTATCCCTCTATGCTTTTCCTTGCCTTTGTTTCCTCCTCTAAACAATCTATAATTATTCCTTTGTAATCCCAAATGCTTTTCTCTTGCATCCCATAAGGTGTTGCAAAGTCCCTAAGCAGTGACTTTTCCAGTAAAATGATCCTACAGACATTCCCTTTGACTCATGGAATA
This sequence comes from Lanius collurio, assembly GCA_020086605.1. Taxonomy (NCBI): domain Eukaryota; kingdom Metazoa; phylum Chordata; class Aves; order Passeriformes; family Laniidae; genus Lanius; species Lanius collurio. The sequence continues at coordinate 902,479 of JACBWW010000061.1, read as the reverse complement.
GCAGTGACATCTGAACCAGGCCTAAGGTTCTCCTGGGAATGGCCTAGACAAGACTGTCTCTTCCTCTGAGTCTTTAACTTGGGTTCCCACTTGCCATTGTACTCCTGTCTTCTTCTGAGCTTGTAGACAAAGCTGTGATGGGCTGATGAATCCCATGGTGTGTCTGGGTGTAGCCCAGCAGTTGTCCCTCCTACTTCTATTCCTCTAGGCTTGTTTTTGTCTGTGAAAATGGATATTTTTTTAGCAGACAAGCTAAAAATGGGTTCTTCAATGTGATGTTGTTCCCTCCATAACAGTGACACGTTTAACAGCTGGGATTTACAGACTGAAATGACTGTGAAAGAAACAAATAGGACAAAAGCTAGAAATGGCATAAATAGTGAGGGATGTAAACTCTAAATGTACCTGAGGAACCTTGAAAAGCATAGTGTACAGATTAAGATTAGCCTTGAACAATACAAACTTTTGTATTTAGCATTTATATAGTCAATAACCTCAATTGACTTTGACCTTGGGAGTAAAATGGTCCAATATTTTCACTTGGCTGAACTGTTATTGGAGAGTTTCTCTAGTGTATTAGACACAAACATGCATTCCATCAACATCAAGTATACACTATCTTTTTCATCAATTTTCCTTTATTTTGTGCTAACAATGTTATTGTGGTAAGGACAGGGGGAAAAAGTAATTTTTCTGAGATATCTTTGACATACTGCTTTAGAAATTAACTACTTTTGCTGTATTTTTTCTTCTCAGAAAGTTCTGGACATTTATTATACCAATAATAAAACAGACTGTATCAATGAAAAAAAAAAAAAAGTTATTCTTTATGTATTTCAAGATTAATGTCTTTTTAGTTTGCAAGGGTGAATCTGCAGTAGGACAACTTCTAAATGTAGCCTAAACTGTTATAGACAAAATGCAACTAATGTACATATCCAGCAGAACTGTCAATGAGAAAGAACATTGACAAAATGCCCTAAAATAAATGACTTTTGCTATGTTACAATTCAAAACAAGGGACTGACAGAAGTGTGCTGACCACCCAAACAACCAATACATCTATTGGAAAGAGTTAAGAGAGACCAGCCGAACCAGAAGAATGGTTGCCATGTTGTAGATCACACAGCAACTGGGCTCACTCAATCTGCTTTACTGTAAAAGATAGAAGTGTGTTTCAAACCCATTGTTAGAATCTATTTGTAGGACACATTGAAATTGCAACAGGACCTTTTGGTTGCTCTTAAAACCTAAGATTTTAAGTTCCCATTTCATTCCAGGAAAAAACTGCTCAAGCCCACAGAAAATAGTTTCCTTACGTTGTTGGTTCAGCTACACACAAAAGAGTTTGAGAAGAAATGTTATTTTCTGCTTTTCTTCTGGAATTTTAGCTCATAAGCGTCCTTGCAGCTGGAAGACAGAAAAAGACAATCCATGTCGCCAAACTCACTGGAATTAAGGAAAGAATAGATGGTGCTGAAGGAAAGAAAGAGCAGACATGTCTAACTGCAGCAATTGCCCATGTTTTACTCCAGCTAGGTTCACTAACTCCATTCCATCTTGCATGCAATCATCTAGCTTGTGTTTATATAGAAAGGTAAGTTGTCACATATCAAGACAGCACCACTGAAAGAGAAAGTAAAGATAGATTACAATCAAATGTTCGTATATCTTGATTTGAAGAAGAAAACAGAAATAGGAAAGAAAAAGAGAAGAAAAGAAACCACAGGAAATTGATTTTTAAGATCTTTAAAAATTCTGTAAATATCCATTATGTACTATTAAATCTAACAGGGAAGTCAATGTATGTGAAGTAATAGTAAGAAATTTTTAAGTATTACATTAATATTTCAAATTACTTTTCATATTTTGGAGATGTCCACAAGCATCAGGAAAAGACCCTCTCCTTATGTGTATCCTTATACATTGAAGCTGTCTCTTCCACAACTGCCAAATGGTATTTTTTATCTTGATCAGAATGAGCTTTTTACTCATGGGAATGTTGTCAGCATGGGCTCTTTTTCTGATTTTAAGACTGATAACTGATAATTTATTTTCTGCAATAGTTTCAATACCTCCATAAAAGTAATCATATGTGTTTACATCTCCAAGAAAGCACTATTATATGTTTTACCTTTGGGAAACTAACTCAGAAACAGGAATAGAAACATTAACACATTTAAAGCTCCCATAAAGAATACAGGCCATCAGAATTTTAAACCATATTCAAACAGATTTTGACACACTGGATGTTGGATAAGAAGAATTGGGGGTGAGAGGAGGCAGAAATGATTCAATTCACAAATAACTGTGGGGGATATAAGTGTGGGACAACTAGCAAACTAACTATTCGCAAATTAAAAGTGTGTTAAATTAAAAATTAAATTATATCTCTTACCGAAAACCATTATTTTTACAGTCCCTTAGTGTACCCGGCTCATTCATGGAGTTATTGCTTTATTTTTGGCTGATGTTATTTGTCCAGGCAAGCACTCTGATTGCCTCTCCTCCAGAGCTTTCACATTTTCCCCTTTTCCATTATGTCTCTCGTTGTTGTTTTATGCACATAAAACATCTACCAGTGGTCAGATCAGTTTGATATTCTCTAGTGATTTAACCCATTCAAAATTCAGATATAAGAGGCATTGTGGTCCTGGTAACCTTTTCAGGTGGTCACAGTATCTCATGCACACTAAAGTTCCATGGTGTGTGGCCTTGCTATGGTAGAATGTATTGCTATTGCACTTTTTCATAAACACTAAAGAGGAAAGCAGGAAAAAAAATAAAAAAAAAAAATAGTCACTCTGTAACTTCCTTTCATATCAAGAAATTAGAATATTTTGATAAACATCTGTTTCACAGCCAAAGCTTGTTTTATTAACCCTCTCTTCGAAACACTTGCCTCCTCATCTTTGTATTTGGAGTACTGCTTCTTTGAGATCTTTCTTCTTTTTATCTGCCATCTCTTTGAAAACCCTCTCTACTTTCTTTTCCTGTCCTTGGTTTTCTTTTCCCATCCCCTTTTTGTTTTATTCCTGCTTTCCTTTTATTTGTCTCAATTTACTACTCATAAATATATCTCTAGGAAAAAAAAAAAAAAAAACAAACAAAACAAAACAACCCCAAAAACATTAAAAAGTTATTGAGTTGTTGTTGACATTGCCATCACATGAGATAGTATTGGGGCAAAAAAAGACATATTGTTTTCCCTTCACATTCCATTCTGCTTTTCTTCATGTTAACGGGATTTAATAAATTCTATTAATATATACTCAAACAATAAACATTGTGTATTTTTTTGGGGTTTTTTTCTATTTAGAAAATAAGGACAAAAAAATCATAGCAAAAGTTCTCAATAGAAGCCAGGATTCAGGCTAAGTCCTCACTTTCAGGTATGAAACGGGCTCCCAGAAGCTGGTAAATCTTACTTTCTCAGGTTGTGTTCCAAGGCCAAGAGATTATGCTTATGTACATTGCTTCCCTCCCTCCTTCAAATCCTTGTTCAACTTGATAGGCACTCTTAGCAATCAGTGATTTTCAGTTCTTGGTTTCTCACTCCCTAATCAGTTCAGACACAGCAAAATCTCCTCAAGTGGAGAGGAGGTCTCCCTCAATGAATTTTTAGCAAGGGCTCCCAGACTCCCAGAAATATTGCACTCATCTCGAGCCAGAAGTTCCTGATAGTTACAGAATGAGGATTTCTCTCAGCTATATGTTTTTTAGAAGTGACACAACAGTCTGTCTCAATTTTTCAGTCATTAGGTTAGGAAAAATTCTGTAGAGATCTTAAAAAAATCTGTTTACATATATCCGTTACCATATGGTACTAATCTCTTCTTACACTAGACCTTTCACATCTGTGCTTTAGGAAACTGATTGAAATAGTGAGCTGTGATTTAACTGGCAAGTGATTATTGAAGGTGCTTGTGCAATTTTGGAGTGTACAAATAACAGAGAAAATTATTCATGTTAATATGATGTAGAAGTCACAAAAGATTTCTGCTCCTAAAATGCACAGTGGTTTTGAAAATTTCCATTAAAGACAAACATTAAGAGAAGTGAAGAAGGGTTTAAGTTTTGTCACAACAAGCTCTGGTAAAACTGAAAATCTGCTGTTAAAGAGAGAGATGAAGAAGAGAGATATTTCAGCTGTTAACACTGCACTGCAGCATCAGTCCTAGCACTGGTTCTTTAGACAAAAAATATATTTTTGGCATCAATCTGTGTATGCACAGATCTCTGCAGAATCTGGGTGCAGTCCCTAACTCAGGCTGCAGTGTGCTGCTTACATCATTTGTAAGAAGTGCTGTGAAATGCTGTAACTACAAACTGCAAAGAGTTAATCTGGCAAACGTTCTTTTTACAAACACTTGAGTTAGGAAGAACATACATTACAGGACTGTGGACATATTCCTCGTCACAAGAGTTTCAATTATCTTGACAAAAGAAAACAAAAGATCTCCTCAATGGAATTAACTTTAATAATTTTGTAGATCTAGATGGCAAACTCCAAATAATTTAAACTTTGGAGCTGCTGAAGTGAAATAGATACTTTCAATACGTGATTTATTACACCCTGAAGTAGACTTCCAAGTCAACTATTCCCAGGTAATGTTTCCTTTTCTTCATCTTTTGCAGTGGAGCATGTTATGGATCCTAAGGCTGGGTGAGATAGATCCCTCTGTCTAATTCCACTCTTAGACAAATAGAAGGGCAAATAACTCAAATGGCCATTAGTTATTAACGTATGTATACAACATTTTTTTTGTTTCTCAGGTATCTTAAGTTAAATTGTAACAATCTTAGGTGACTAAAGTAGTCTTTCCTGAATTAATTCTGAGCATATTTTAGCCAGAAAATTCAAATTAATTACTTGTTTTTTATTTTCCTGCAAAAATGTATATCCTCTCTATTGATTAAATATTTTAATGGAAACAAGATTGTCAAAATAGAGTACAGCAACACTACCTCTATTCTCCATTTTATCATTGCGATCAACATACAAGGACAACATTCTTTTAATTGTCTGAAACTGTAGTGTTTAGATGAATGAAGGATGGAGAGGAGTGTAACAGAGGTCTGAATCAACCTTAGTAATACAATGTAGTGAGTAATACATGCTCCACATCATAAGATTAGTGGAGGCCTTGTGGTTGTGCAGCCCTGAATCTCAGGACTGTGCATCTCTAGATGCACTTTTTGCAGATTTCAGTTGGGCTTCAGATATCACATACTAGTGTTTTACTAAGAAGAGATACATCATCCAACACACAGATGGTTTAAAAATGCATTAATATTTTAAGTAATGCACTGGCACTAAAGCTAAGTAGTACAAAGAAAATCTCTGAAAAAGGTTTTATTGCTTCCTTTTCTTAGTGCTTTTATTTAGTGGGAAACATATATTCCAAAGTAATTATAAAAAAGGCAAAATTTCAAAACTGTTATGAAATATGCTGGAGATAAAGTAAAGCAAATATACAAGAAACCTGAATATTATGAAAATAAATACTCTGAAAGAACAGCAGATAATGCTTATAGGTGAAAACACCATGTATGTATTTGCCAAGGGAAGCTATTGAAATTGGTAACCTCACATAATCCATTTTCCATAATCTGTTTATTTTATATTTTAATTTCCTTCTGTTTCTTCATGGTTTGTTTTTTGAGTTTTTTTGGGGTTTTTTTTTTTTTTTTGGTTTTTTTTTTGTTTGTTTGTTTGTTTGGTTTTTTGTTTTGTTTTGTTTTGTTTTGGTTTGGGGTTTTTTTTGTTTTTTTTTTTTTTGTTTTTTTAGGGAATGATGTGGGACAGTAAATTAAGCTTTTTGCTGCTGTATGTTATGTATTTTGTGTATTAACAGTCATTATGTTTCCATGTTAATAGCCTACCTATAAAAATGCTATTACTTTTAAAACAAATAAAATAAAACACTAGGTAATAGCAGTATATTTCATCAAACTTATTTAATATGCTTATGGCAAGAACTTCTGCATTAAAACAAAAGCAACACTGCTAGCAGAAACGTATACACAAGTATAATTTTAGATGCAGGCATATGCAATTGCTTACAATTAAAGGCACTCTTATAAGGAAGAGGTTGTAAATCAACATGCTTTACTGAAAGAATGAGGTTTGTACTTCTGTCTCTCTGAAAGAGAAGGAGAGCTATGGCACACACAGGATAAGGAGTAGTATAAAATTTCACCATGCCCATTTGTCCTGGTGCCCTGTTGCATCCCTTTAGAAGCAGCTAACCACAGAAGATATTAGAAATAATTGTCTCTGCATCAAGAGGCATTTTAGAAAAGTAATAAAGTATCACTCCTTAAAGATCTTGCCCATTATTGTTCCCTTTCACAAAGCATGCCCCTTCCTTGGTCCCTAAATAGTCAGAAAAAGCCTGGATATGCTTGGGTGCAGATTGTTTTCAAACTGGAGAGTGGGGAAGAGTCTCATTCCTGCATCTTTCTCAGTGATACAGCTGCAAGGAGACTAGGAGAGGAAGAAGGGACTGATCAGGCATTCAGCACTTGTTATCTGCCTCACTGGCATCTTTAGAGGCCTTATCTGAGCACACCAAAGTAATAGCAATTCCAAAGCTCTTCTGCTCACGCTGTCATTGCATTGGTCATCTGCTATTAAGCTTTCCAGCACTTGTTATCTATTAGTGGATAGAGTGTTCATGAGACTTGGAAAGAGTTTATTCTTGTCCTTATTCAGCTCAGCTTTAACCAAGCTGTTTCTCAGCTCAAAATGAGAAAAAAAATCCTAGAATTTAGTGTCTGTGCCTTTCTGCATTGCCTTCTGTACAAACTAAATATAAAATACACTGTTCCAGGACAAAATGATTCAGAAAATCTCAGGAATTATGCACTGGGTGCCTGCTTCTTGAATACCTATAGAAATTTTATAACCTCATGTCAGATCTGCTATCGGAATAATTTAAGAATTCCCACCCACAAAAACTTGCCTTAGTGGCTGGAGTACATTACCTTCAAGGTCTCCAGTTTCTCCTATCCAGCTCTGTAGTAGATGTTGAGAACTATTCTGATTTTGGAAGTGGACTAGAAATACAGAAGGTAAAAGAAATATGTCTGTGATATTTTTACGTTATTTACTGCAGAAATAGATTAGAGTTTTGATTTTTCTTTTCTCGTGTAGTAAATTATTGAATGTGCTTCATTTGGACCTCAGAGACCAATAGACAAGTTCTAGGGTGTTCCAGACATTTTCACCACTAAATAGGCTCCTCTTCATCTTTCTTGGATGTCGACTCCCCTCCCCCAGCCCCACAAAACACTAAATGTACAAGCCATTGTTACGCTTCAAGTACAGAGAAATCTTCATGGAGCCATTAGACTCTAATTAGGAGTAGGTAATAAATGATGCAGAACTAGGGAATTCTCATGCATACTAACCCCCCAGAAAAATTATCAGGATGTCATAAGAAATAGTTTCTAACTCTGAAGAAAAATAGATGCAGTGATATAGAAGAACACAACAATTTTCAGGAAGGACTTTTTCTGGGTTTAATTCAAAGAAAAGGAAGCATAAATGCATGTTAGATAACACGACAACAGGAACAAAGAAATACCTCAGAGAGAAAAGAAATAACAGAAAGAAAATAGGTCAGTTAATAAATGAATGTGCTGAAATTAATGCTGAATAAAAAATGGTCTGATGCTGATACTTTTTACTTTCCTTGAATAGTCTGTCATCAGCAGGAAAGCTAAAAGAGAAATGTTGATATGATTAAGAATACCATGAAGACATATTACAATGAAGACTGGAGATAAGAGCATAGGCAGCAACTGGAAAAGATTAGCATATAAATATCAACCTGAAAAGAATCATAGACTGGACTTCTGAAGGCACCCTCTATTTACAGTTCCCATTTAAATTCCTGGACATTTAACTGTCTATGACCATTAATAAGCAGTTACAACAAAATGTCTCAATGTTCAGCCTATGTGTGCCACAGAGATCAACTGCCTCAGATCACTGATCTCCTCTGAAAAGATGAACACTTCATGCACGTGAAAAAATTCGACTTAGTTATCTTTGCAAATCTGCCTTTTGAAGGATAATTTGAAGATCATGAACTGTTAATTAATACTTTTGTCAAGTAAAACTAGAAAATGAAGAGATGACAAAAAAAATATTAAAACTTAAGATATAATTTCTTTAAATGCCTGATTCTTTCCTATATATGGCCAGAAAGTTTTGAAATACAAATACTTTTTTATAACAAGGATGTCCAACATTATGTTGACAGTTAACCTAATGTTCTTGAATGTCACTGAAAACTAAGGAGCCGAAGTCAAGGGTTGCAAAGAGATATGTGAATATATTCTACATACATATTCATTGGTTGTCCTGGACTAAACATACATATGATAATCATTTCCACAAAATCATGAACATATTTCCCCTCCCTTTATGCATCCATTCTTCTGTCCTGGGGGTCTCTCTGCTAGTCCATAGTGGTCGAGGGGAACCAGTGTTTCAGTCAACCTGTCTGAGCTGGCAGGGCACTGGGGCTGGTGAACTTCCAGTTCTCCTTCTTACACAATAGGCATTGTGCAGTTCCATAGGCCAGAGGTTTTGGTAGGACAAACATTGTGTTAACTCACCAGGTGTAGACAATTTGTCATCTGCTAACAGTACCAGATCTATCATTCTTTCATTTTCCATTCATTCTCTTCTTGTGACATTCAGTCCTTAATTATATATAACCACCATGCAAGTATGCATTGATATATCTGTACACATATATAACCATTTTCAGTGCATCCTTTACTCCCACTTATGGAGTGTATATACCTATACCAACAAGTATGTTTGCAGCCTGAGAAAGGGTAACAAAACAGATCCCTCAGATGTTTGATGCTGTTTCAAACATTTGCAGTCATGAGTCTGGAAGTCTCTCCAAAATGGCTGAAGGACCACAACAAAATGGTTCTAGTGTTCGGGAAAAAAAAAAAAATCAGTCTTTATTAGCACAGGCATGACACGGCTCTAACATGGCAGCATGATTTCCATTCTGTGTTTGCTGTTATCAAGCCAGATCAAAATAGAGACATAACAAAGGCTTAACTGCCTGAGCCCATTACTATTACTGTGCTATGTCCTCCACTACTGGGAACAATGACAAAGAAATTGCTACTCAAGAAACTGTTACTCAAAAAAAAAAAAAAAAAAAAAAAAAAAAAAAAAGTTTGTCTGAATAATTTCCAAATCTCTCATTATCAGGGGAAAATGAAGGTAAATTGGAAAGAAGTCATTGAATAACTGAAAAGGTTTTCAGAAGGATAGATGAACTGATAGCTCAGAGGAGATTAAATAACCTCGGTAAAACTAAATATGTTTACAACTGCTTCATTGAACAAAAATAAACCCCAGTGTATAATTACAATATTAAGAAGTTTTTATACCATTAACAGAAAAATAAATAATATTACTACATAGTAATAGAGAGTCTGTCTTAAAGAAATAGAGTAAAATCAAGTGAAGCAAAAATAAATTAGAATAATTTCAAGGAAATCTTTTGTTTCAATAAAGTCCATTAAACAGTGCAAACCTTTTTATTGATAAAAAATATAGCAGTGTTTGCTAATACTAAGTAGAAAAAAATAAAAGAATAGAATAAAATAAACTAATTGGAGGTTCAGTTCTGCCACAGTCACATTTCTGGTTTAGCAACAGGCAGATGGACTGCAGGACTCTAAGAAATTTCAGATACTTTAGTAAATGCCGTTTTGATGTGGTTATACAACTATCTAATACTGTGTGGCTATTCATTTACTACATAAACTTGAAGGAGCTTTCTGATATTTTTCTGATATTTCTCACTTTCACAGAAACACAGGGTGATTGAGGTTGCAAAGGACCCCTGAAGGTCAAACTTTCTTGTTCAAGCAGAGCCACCCATAGCTGGTTGCCCAGGACCATGCCCAGACAGCTTTTGAATATAACAAAGGATTGAGACTCCACAACCTCCCTGAGCAGACTGTACCATACTTCTGTCATCTCCACAGTAAAAAAAGTGTTCCCTGATATTCAGATGGAACCTTCTGCGCTTCTCTTGCGCCCACTGCCTCTGGTCCGGTGCCTCTGACACAACTGAGGAGAGACTGCCTCAGGCTGCAAAGAAGACACCCTTCAGGAATTTAAATATATTAACGACATGCTCAGAGCCTTTTCTTCTCAAGGCTAAACAGTCCTAACTCTCTCAGCCTTTCCTTACAGGAGAGATGCTCCAGATTCTTAATGTTTGTGGTCTTTTGCTGGACTCTTTTCAGTATATCCATGTTTATGTATTTCTTTGTTTCAGAAGTGGTCTGTTCCTGCAAGTGACTTTGAAAGGGCTCATCTCCGCATATGATGATGATTATAGAAAGCAGAAAATTGCTTGATGAAGAGAGCCTTTGCAGTCAGGGTCTCAGCTGACTGGCAAAAGACTACAACTCGTCTATTTTGCCCCATATCATATATCTTGACTTGTTTTCGGTAGGGTATTTTGTTGTTGTCCATTTCCTCACCCTTATCCCTCCCAACCCAGTTTGTACCACTGCAGAAAAAAAAATACCTATACTCTTTATTTGTAAAAATCACATCTGTAAAACTACTTAATATCATGATTTTTTTAATGATTTAATGTTTGGGGGGGGAGGGTTGTTTGTTTTTTTTTTTTTTTTAATTTGGGAAGTTACTTCAACAAGGAAGAGAGAAAACGGGTAAATCTGTGGTTTTTTTCAGATCACCCATGAAAGTAAAAGTCTATTCTTCATTGTTCTTGAAGGATATTTTGGTTTTGCCCACTGCAGTCTCAGTTTTTAATTTAATTTGGCAGTACATGATCACTTTATGTCTCTGCTTGTTCTCATGATTGATGCTGTCACATTCTCCCTACAATGTTCTTATCTCAGCCATGAAGCAAACATGGCTATCATTTTTCTTTTTCTATTTGCTTTTAATTTCAGAGGGTGAAAACAGTGAATATTAATAACAACACGATGCCTTTATAGATAAATTAAATACTTTATAGGTAAATGTTACAGGAAACAAACAACTCAAAAAAATCACTGCAAATGCTATACATTTTTTTATAAGACACAATGAGAAATTCTGCAGTTTAATTTGTCTTTGTAGTTTTGAGCAGCCTGCATGTTCTACACTGAAATTGCAATGTAAACTCAAATGGCATCACCCTATCTGAAGGCAAGTGAAGACAGAAAGATTCATTCTTTTTTGTTGGTTGGTTATTATCATAAAGTAAGTTTTGAACAAACATACTGCATGACTGCAGCAGACAATGTACCTGCTCACCAAGGTTTTAAAAGCTGCTCCTTCTTTCCTGTAAAATAATTAGAGTCTTAGTTATCAAAAAACTATTTTATTTCATACAGAAAATATTAAACAGAAAAGAGGGGTTTGACTCCTTTATTTTTAGAACTTTTTATTATTAACTTATACCTTTTTCATCACTTTGATTCGTATTATTTTTGCTAACCTTTCTATCACTATTATTACTGACTGATGCTTTGATACATATACCTTCTCTTACCACTAGATGGAACTGAAAAACCTTATAATTCCTTTTTTTTCCTGTTACACTGATCCATACCAATTTCATAATGATAAAAGTTTGGAAAGAGTCCAGAACTTGAACTTATTAAGTTAGAGAAGGGTTACTGTATCACAGTAACTGTTACTTGGTTTAGTACTACCTTTGTTGCTTGAAACTCTAGGAAGATATTTAAAACATTAAATGAATGTTGTACCTTCACAGCAATTAAAATTAAAAAAAAAAAAAAAAACACACACAAAACACAAGTGAAAGAAACAAAAAAACAAACAGAAAGCCACCAACCATTATAGCTTTCCAAACTTTAATAACTCAAACTAAAAGCCAATATTAATGGATTTTTTAGGAGATACTTTGGAGACAAACCAGGGCAGAACTTTGTCCACTCTTCGTTATATATGACATTGAGCTGTAGAAACACATGGTAAAATAAACAAATATTTTCTTTTCTTTTTTCTTTTCATCTCTGTGGTGTTGGAGTTTTAGTTTTGCATATCCTGCAGAAACAAACAGGTGGAACTGGAAGCCACCATGCTGCAAATCACGACCTTGTTGTCATTACTGAAACTTGGCAGGATGCATGATTGGAGTGTGGCTATCAATGGCTACAGCCTGTTCAGAAGAGGCAGGAGAGGAAGGAAAGGAGGACAGGTTGCCCTCTACATTAAGACTGGTATTAAGTATATAGAGCTGTCTCTGAAGAACAGCCATGAGTAGGCAGAAAGCTGTTGGGTCAAAATCAAGGACTGAGGCAAAAAAAAGGGAATTTTGTGGCTGTGTCATGGGGGATAGACAGGCCTGTCAGAGAGAACACAATACCAGATTTGGTGGTCATCAACATGAGAGGTAGTTGGGGATATGAAGATTGGACGTAGCCTGGGCTGCAGCAATCATGCATTGGTGGAGTTCACAGTCTTGAGGAATATAGGTCAGATAAGGACTAAAGTCAGGGTCTGGAACTTTAGGAAGACAAACTTCCAGCTAACCAGGGAGATTGTCAGTGGGATCCCCTGGGAGACTGCCCTCATATGTATTTCATTGAACAAAGTTAACAGCAGTGGTTTTTTTCTTTCCCTTTATCTTTTTTGTTAAGAGATTTTCTTATTCAATTTCTTGACCTTTTCCTTGTTCTTTCTTGGGCATACCAGTTCCTTTATTACTTTCTTCCCTTTCTACAGCTTCTATCTAGATCTCCTGTCTCATAGAAATAGATCACATTCTTGATGTTGTCAACATATACACAGAAGAGCAAAACACTGAGATAATTAGTATTACAAACAGGAAACTGTGACATATTATCCACTCCTACCTAGAAAAAAACAACTTTTTTTTTGACAAATGAACATCAACCTCATTTGTTTCTTCTGACTAAACTAGGTTAAATGCTAAGGTAAAGTTGGGTAAAATACTGTTTACTGGGGAGTTCTAAGGAGGAGCGTTAATATTTAACAGGGAAATAGTAGCTCATGTTTTTTCCCTAAAACCCTTGCAACAAGATTTCTTGGACTGTACACATTCAAGCTATTAACTGCACAGAGCAGCTACCTATTTCTTTTATTTTCTTGTAAAGTAGCCTGCATGCTGCCAGCCTTCTGCAGCACCAGATGACAGTCTGCTAAAGCCTGTAAAAGAGCTGAAGACAGTTTGCATCCTCTCTGAAATCCCTGAAAAAGATTAGGAACAGAAAGCAACTTCTTGTGGTTTCATAAAAGGAGGCAGGAAAAAAGTCTGTATGAGAAAGTGTATTCTGGTCTTAGTTCATGAGTGCCCCATGGAGTTGGAAAGAAGAGAGCTCATGTACTAGAGTTATGAAGCCTTCCTTCCTTTTTTTTTAGGATGAGCTCCCAAAAGAGCCTTTGGTACTAGAAAATAGCAGTGTAAAATAAGTTCCTGTGCCAAAAGTGAATATGTGTATTTCTCTATACCAATTCTTCTTCTGCCAAAATGGGCGCTGCTCTTTCGAATTGTCTCTATTAAGAATTGCAATGATTTTCTGACTATTTTAGTACCTTGAGATGTATCCAATTTTAGTACCTTAAAATACATCCACATCATGTCCCAGAGGTTCCTGCTTTTGCTTGATATGATTTAATCATTTCACTTCATATTGTATACTACTATTATGTTATTATGACTGTGAAGCTTCTCAGAAAATTAGATATATATCAGTAGTAAACTGTACAATTTACTACTACAGTTGTTCTAGTATGTAATTCAAACATTAGGTACATACCTCATGTAAATTAGGAATCTTGATAGACTTTGGCCTTGGGAGTGGGTTTTTACCAGCTGAGGCTATGACAAAAAACAAAGTACATTCCATTTCTTCACAAGAGTTTTATTGAAATAGCAATGTTTTAAGTATATTTCCCAAGTGAAAAGTTTAAACATTGCATGTGATTATGCATTATTTTCAACATTGTTTGTTTAACAATGTTGCAGTTCATACTCTGAGAACAAACAAACAGATAAGAATGCTGAAGTATATACCTGACTTTGAATACACATTGATATTGTTCTTTACTTATTCATCACTGTTGTTTCAGTAGCTTGGGTATTGAACTAGATTATTGTTAGAAGCTGAATAGGGAATGCTGTAAACCCTAGCTCAGGAATGACAAATATTTTATGTTATATTTCCCATTCTTCTTTTTTTTTTTTTTTTCATTCCAGCTTTCGTTTTTTGGTGGCTGTCATATTAATAGTTGAAATAATATTTTAAAAAAGTATTTATCACAAGAATGTCCCCTATGCTTAAGTTACAAGTAAGTTAGCAAAATAGTTTATATCAGAAAGTGTTTTACTGGATGATTAATGCACTGATATATTGTCATAGACAGTGTTACTTATATAGTGCAATTTTGCCTGATGTATCCAGCTTAGAGATGATACATTGGAACTAAAGAATGACTGGCCTTTGCTCCATAACTTTTTGTCAGATGCACACTGTGTTGTGTGCTTCACAAAAGCTCTTAAAGCAATTAAAGATCAACAGAAAGCTTTGCCCTGATTTCTCTCTGCAAGTCTTGATTTGTTCTTGGCACTCACAGTGCAAAAAGGGTGATGGAAGCTCTGATTCTGTGAAAGACACTCACAGATGAGAATAATACAGGAGCTGGAAGTCAGCTTTTGATTTATCCTTTGATTTACTTGAATAATTCAAAAGTCGTCTGTTGATATGTTTTTTAATTATTGCCACTTCTCAGAACTTCTAGTCTGAAATGTACCTCTTATTCCTACACAGTTTGAATCTGAATCTTTTACTTTCAAAGTCAATAGGAATTCCAGATTTGACATTGATTAAGGCTCAAGAGAATATTTTAAAATTCATTTAAATAGTTATAAAGAAACACAGCTCTTCTACAGATAAAGAAAGAACAACTTACAAAATCAAATGAATATTTTAATGATTTTAACACTCCAACAACTATGCAGTATCTGATGATGGAAAGCACAGTTGTCTGATCTCTTCTATAATCACCAAACTAATCTCTCTAAATTGAGCTTAAATCCTTTTACATAGAAACCAAAGATTAAAGAAAAAAAAACACCAGAACCAAAATCAGTTACAAAAAAAAAAAGAAAAAAATCCTCACTGATATCTTAATCAACTCAAACATGCAATTGATTAGCCAGCACCAGGAAAGTTATGCAAAGCAAAAGACATACCCATGATCCTATCTACCTATTGAAATATGCAGACAAACACTATTTCCTGAACAAGATTAGTCTGGGTTTTTTTATATCATATCGCACAGAAGTCCATCAGCCACCTGGGTTGCATTAGCAGTGTTGCCAGCAAGCCAAGGGACAAGGTCTTTCACCTGTGCTAAGCACTGGAACTGGAACTCCAGCTCCACTTCTGGGTTCTTCAGTCCAAACAAACAGGGTGTATTGAGGATAGCCTAGAGCAGGTCCACAGAGATGATTCAGACACTGGAGCTTCTGACATATAGAAAGAGGTTCAGAGAGTTGGAATTTGCAGCTGAAGAGTCAGCTGCAGGAGTTTACCCCAGAGGAGAGGACTGGCTCATGGGGAACTTGTCAATGTGGATAAATACCTGATAGGAGGGAATGAAGAAGGTGAAACCACACCCTTCTCAATGGTGCCCACTGCCAGAACATGAGTTGGTGAGCACAAGTGAACACACATTCAGTTCCATCTAAACACAAGAATATGAGGGCTTTTCTTCCTTTTTTTTTTTTTTTCCCCTTTTCTTTTACTGGGAGGGTGTTCAAACACTTGCACAGGTTGCACAGAGAGGCTGTGGAGTCTGCAGTCTTGAAGATATTACAAACTGGAGTGGATATGGCCCTTCAAAACCTGTTCCAGCTGACCCTCTTTTGTACAGCAGCAGGTTGGATTAGACAAACTGCAGGAGTTTTAATGACTCTGTGAATCCTAATGTTTCTGTGAATTTAAAATCAAGTATAAACAACAGATATTTCTGCTTTATTTAACCCTTAATCACCACAGTAGGACCTTGTATGTATGTAAGAACAAAAAGGTAATGAGAACCTGTCCTTTCTATATTTAAAACTAACAAGAATTATTAGGCTGTTAACATTTTTGATTTAGCTTAATTACAGCAATTAAGAGATTACCTGCACTGAAGTACTTATCTACAGCAGATCTAGCCTAGAGGTGAGAATCAAAGGGAAATAGTTCATTTATTCTCAGTTCAAGCTGACACCAGACTTGAAGGTATATTTGTCACCTTTCCACTGTTTTTAAAGCAAGTTTGTAAGTGACTGAACTTTGTGGAAGAGAAAAACACAATTAAAGGTCTCTTGGAACTTTCAGTCTATTTATTACCTTTATACTGACGCTGGGGAGGAAGAAAATCCTTGACTTTACCACATCAGTCCTTGAATTTTGTTCAGTGTTACCACATTTGAATGTTCTAAAATGATGAAATTCTGGTAAATTGAGAGAGGGCAATGGTACTATCACAGAAATACAATTTTCTGATATAAACTAATTTACTAACTTACCTACCATAATCATTCTATTAGAGTATTTTCACCAACAGAGTTTAGGCTACTTAAGCTTAGGGTACATGCTTGCCAAAAATCTTAAGTACTTTTTTCAAGTATTACTTCAATTACTAAAATGACAGCCACCAAATAAAACCTGGAATGAAATAAAACCAACCAAACAAAAAAGGATGGGAAACATAACACGAAATGTTTGGCATTTCTGAGGTAGGGCTTAGAATATTTCTTAGTCAGCTTCTAAAAATAATCCAGCTCAACACCTAAGCTACTGAAATAACAGTGATGAATAAGAAAAGAGCAATATCAGTGTGTATTCAGAACTGCATAGTTTTGTGTTTTGTCCATTTGTTTGTTCTCAGAGTATGAAGAGCATCATATGTATTTCAACCTGTATATGGATGATGTTTTTTGCTTTATTTGAAGAATGAAGTCTTTAATGACTTCTGAATAACAGAATCGATCCCCAATTCTTTCAAAGCAACTTAGAATTACAAGGTTTTCCCACATCAAAATTCTGCTGTAATTTGTCACATATTGCTCTTATTACATTTCCCATTTGCATTATCTCTTATAATCTCTAATTTGCTCTTAAATATCTTAGGGGTCTAAAAATTTTAAACCAGATGTGGTATTCCACCCTTAAGGGAAAGGTTGTATCAAAGTTTCGTAGATGCTCATAGTCAAATGGAACAACAAAAGTCAGAGTCCTCAAAACATATAAGGGTTTTTTTTAACAAACTATACACTTACGTGGAAATTTGTATGTTAGTCCCTTATCTCCTCTCATAAGCACATGACAGTGGGTTTTGGATAGAAGGGGAGGATGACAGGGAAGAGAGAGAGGGAGATGGATTCAAGACAGGGAGAAAACAAAGGAAGAAAAGAAGAAAGAAAGATCACTAGTCCTGGCACCAGCATCGATCCAACTGATGGGGTGTCTGGGGTCCTGGTGTACACATATGTCCAGGCTTTGTGGGGGGGTATCATTTTATAAATAAGATTGCCCTGCCCTGGAGATAAGTTTATCACTTTCTATGTAATTTGTTATCGTGCACAGACTGTTCTTTTAGCCCCTTCTGGAAATGGGTTGGAGAGTTTTGTGATTCTTTGGTGATCTTGACTCCCCTCCGCCCCCACCTAAAGTACGTGAGTTTCTCAACTTCATTCCTCTGCTTACACAGTATTGTGTTGTGCTTATCTCCAGGAGCCAGAACAAGGTAAAGTGCTGCTTGCCTCTGTATGGCCCCCTCCTGCAGTCACATCCCAACCCCTTGCCTCTTGACTTAGTTGTCATTTTTGTCTCAATCTACAAGAAATTAACAATCCCCTTTAACCCCAAATCTCATATCACTAAGGGGAAGCGTTGTGAGCAGTTCTCTTATCATTCATCCATAGACCCAGTGGACTGTGGTCATTCTGTAGTCTTAGAAACAGGTACCATAACCCCTGTGAAAGGATAAAAAACAATACAAGTGACCAGAATGCCTGAAATATGCCCTACTGGGAGCACATGCAGTATGATACCATTTCATGACCAAAGGGTATTTTGAGTTCCAAACACTGGGGTCAAGCTAGGAAGCAAACTTGGTCTGATAGTGTGAGTGTAGGGTGTGTAGTGGCAGAAGAGTTTCAGTCCCAGCTCAAGTGGTGCAAGAGTGACTGCCAGAGTGGCTCCTGGATGATCAGACAGGAAAGTTTCCTTAATAAAGATTGTTATGCAACAAGTTTAATTTTTCTTCAGATCAGCATTAATTTAAATTTTTTTCATAAAATAACAGGACCAAAAAAACACAAAGAAGCACAGAATCACTAAGGTTTGAAATGACTTCTGAAGTTTGCCAAGTCCAGCCTTCTCCTAGCAAAGCAGGGAGAGCTGGAACAGATTTTCAAGATCCATATCCAGACAGATTTTGAATATCTCTAAGGTTGAAGACTCTTCAGCCTCTCTGTGCAACCTGTGTTTGATCACCCTCTCAGTAAAAAAAAAAACAAAAAAAAACCCAAAAAACAAACAGAAGGTAATGCAACCACAGAAGCTGATGGGCTTCTGTGTCACAAGACTCCATCACAGTCATTTGACACTCAGTTGGTACTGTTGCATAGGGTTATTCCTCCCCAGGTACCTGGCTTTTATTTATTAATTAAATTAATAAATAACTGCCTAATTTGGGTTGAAAGGTGAAGAATAATTATTTAGGCTTAAAATTCCTTAATGGTAATTGATTGCTAACATTTTTTTTAATGTGGTATCATTAAAGAAGCAGAACTAAATATGAAAGAGAAAGAAATACTTTTGCTAGAAAGATAAAAATCAGTTCTATAAATCAGAGACACCCAGAAATTTTAAGGATTAGGATCTGATCTAACTCTGTTATTTTAAGAACCATTTGTATTAGGTTTCTGTGGCTAGGTTCTGGTAGTGAGGGGGCTGTAGGATGTGCCTCTGTAAAGCTGCCAGAAGTTTTGCACACATCCAACAAAGAAAATGCCAGCCAGCTCTAGGATGGACCTGCCACTGGCCAAGGCTGAGGACAGCAGAAATAGTGGTACTGACTCCACGATAATATATTTAGGAAGGGAAAAATTTTATAAAATAAATTATTGCACAGAAGTAATTGCAACTGCAAAAGAGACAAGTGAGAATATATAAGAGAAAGAATTGTGTAAACCCCAAGGTCAGCAGAGAAAGAGGGTGCTTTTAAGAATTGTTTTACTTGTTATTATCCTGTTCTGATTTTGACTGGTTAAATTTCCCCAACTCAAATCTATTTTGCCCATGACAGTAACTGGTGAATGAGCTCTCCTTGCCCTTGTCTCACCTCATGAGCTTTTTTTTATAGTTTCTCTCCCTTGTTCAAATATGGAAGGAAATGAGAGAGAAGCTTTGATTGGCAGTCAGCATCCAGCCATGGTCAAAGCACCACACTATTTTATTAACTTAATTTCATTTAGCAAATAAAACCAGAAAAAAATCAATTTTAAAATCAGCATTATTTTCTTGTAATTAAAAAGTCATTGTGTATTAACAGAAGTTCAAAGTAAGAGTTTTAAGGTTTTATTTCTTTAAGCTGAAAACTCAGAGTTTTCTTTTCATATCTGTCTTACGACTTTGATATCTCTGGGATGTTTGCGTAGTTTTCAGATACAATAAGACATTACAAAACCTTTGCATATGCTATTTTTATATTGGATTTTGGATAATTACAAATATAAACCTAGGATTTGCAGAAATCATTATTCATTTTATGAAGAAACTGAGCATTAGTTGTACAAAGTATCTGAAGCTTTTTACTGGGAAACAATAAAAGCAACTAAAATTCAAGGATAAGGATTTTATTTTATTTGACAATAAAAATGTATTCTCCCTCACCCCCCACTGAAAGTGCCTTTTATTTAAATGCCTTTTGTATGACACTTTTGAAAAGTACTCTGCATTCGGCTGTCTAGTTGAAACTGAAATGACATAATTTCATGTTACCTTTCCACTGTACTATATGTGACATTTTTGCACCAGAAATGCATCATCCTTGAAAACAAGTTAAAAATACTGGAAAAAAAAGGTTTTCACCTTTGCACAGCCTTCTTTCTTATGAAAGAAAGGAAAAATATTTTTACTTACATAAACCTGAATTTTGTATGTGATCTAGAAATAAGAATCCTTTGTATGCAACCTCAATGTATAGCACTTTTTAACCATGAAATTATAACCAGATAGGTAAAGCTCAGATTATTCTCTTATTTCAGCAGAAACTTTTTGTGCAATATGTGAGGGTTTTATGCATTAAAATTTTGGGGGTTCAGAAACTGAAAAACTCTTAAAAAGAAGTGGGAAGAAGGGAAAAGTCACTTAGGCTATTTTCTGTAATGACTCAGTACTACTCCCCACCTCAATGTCTTCTCTTCTCTGTTTGCTTTCTTCTGACGTTCAAGGAGACCAGTTGCAATAAAGTTTAAAAAAAAAAAAAATCCCATGCCACCAGAAACTACAGCCTTTTTCATATTCTCCTTCCTATAAACCTGACATTTCTACTCCATTGAAATGTTACCTCCCCTCTTCTGGTTCAGTTTGTCAGGACATAATTAGCCAGGTGCAAAGAGACCCTGCCAGCAGAACTTAAGGATATAAAACAATTATTAGCTGTCTACCATACACAAAAGACTGATTGTTCTTGGGCCCAAAGGTACCTAAAGATCATTCCTGGCCATGCAGACATAAGTTGCTGAGACAATTCCTACTGCTGTTGAGTTGCCATCCTACCCTATAGAGATATCAGTGGTGATATTTATGGCACAGGCCTGGAGATGCAGCAACCACACAGCTAGACCCCAACTAGCCACCCCTGTTCTATTTTGGTCTTCCAGTAGGATTATACATTTTTCCACACAGGTGCTTCTGTCTGGAATCCTTGGGCTAATAACTGTTTCTCTCAACACTCCTAACCTTACCCATAACTTCATCTTTCTTATCCTTCTGCACTATTTCCCATAGCTTTCTCTCACAGGTTTGTAATTTTTTTTTCAGAAATTGGAACAAAAAGTCATTCTGCAGAGCTTCATCAGAACTGAACCTTAAACCTCCCTCAGCACTCAGAACACTGAGCCTCAGAGGCAGGGTTTTTATTGCAGAGCTTGTAGAGAGAGAGTGTTACAGTGATGCAGGATGCAGACAGCACACAGCCAGTATATGTACCTATGCACATATGTTTGCATATATGTAAAGTAGATACAGTGCTATTTTTTCTGGGAAAGACTAAATGCACTCTGAGAAAGACAAGGTCTCCTGTTTCTTGTGCAAATGCCAATGGTGATATTACCAAGATTCCATCTTATGACAGCTTTAAGGCTGCAGGTGTATACTGATTTTATCACAATACTCTACTAGACTGTGTACCAGTGCTCTGAGAGACAGTGACTCCAGCACAGCTGAATCTAGGGAGGTCTAAGGTGAAGGAAACAGGGTGTAAAAATTTAGCAGAGCAGTGTCTTCATTTTTCATTCATATCAACTGTTGTCACATAGCCAAGAACTTAAAAAAAACACCTAAACAGCAGGGACCCCAATTAGATACCAGAGTATGATAGGATCCTCTAGAGGATGATTCAGAACATCTGCCTAAATTAGCACTTAGTAAATATAAATGCAGCTTTTTAATGTTTTCATTGCTTTGAGAGGAAGTTCCAATGGTTGTAAGGCAGCAGAGACTCAAACTGCCTACCGCCTTTCAACTTCAAATGTTCAGATTCTGTACTAGTTTGAAAACAAACCAGAGGAAGATCACAAGTCAGAATTATAATTTAATAAGATAATTAAAACAAATGCAATAGTACAAGAACACTGACAGAGTAAGAATACAACCTGATACCCTGTTAGTCTGCATAGTGGCAGCAGTCTAGATGAAGTGATACTGTTGAAGCAGGGATACTGTCTTCACCTGAAGGTCCAGTGGTAGATCTTGTCCTCTGGGAATCCAGTACATAAGGGCTCCTCCTGC
>JACBWW010000061.1:824992-865430 GCA_020086605.1 Lanius collurio | reverse complement strand
TGACTGAATGACTAGCTCTGCTACAATTATCTCATGTAGTGATATCAATTCTACTACTCCTAGTGACTTTTGCTCAAATTATTCACAATAGCACTTCAGCAAACAAATACCAGTAGCTGAAAGAAACAAAACCACAAAACCCTATGAAATAGAATTTTCATTTGAGAATCTTTTCACAGAGCTCTGTTGCTTCACTTTTTATTAGCTAAGTTTTCTCTCTATGTATGTACTATATTCAAGTATAAGTAAAGTCTTGACTCAAACTTTCATATCATTCTGTACATTCTTAATTCAGATCACAGTGTTAGTTGTCACCACCTGACCACCTGTAAGGACTCTTTTGAGTCTTCATTAATAAATTAATTTTACAAGGTTATCTCAGGCCTTGGTAAAATAAGGCACACTGTACTGGAATTCTATAGCATAAGGCACTGTAGAATACATCAAAAATACATTTTCTGAATCATACTGCTAAATTTAATGACTGAGTGATTTCTCAGAATGCACACTGCCATGCATAAAATCAATAAGAAAATTCTGCTGAACAAATAGGGGATTTTTTGTGATCAATACAAGACTTCAACTATTTAGATCATTGGTGTGCCTATGTAAAAGAATTGCTGATTATTTGTTGTGGAAGATATTAAATATTTTATTCATATTTGCTATTTCCACCATAAGCACAAATATACAAATCAATTTCATAAAAATTATAGTTAGATTATGATATAAAATCTGACATAATTCCCATGTGGTAAGCCCAAGGAAACTTGGTAACTAATCAAAAGTTTCTCTTGAAGAATGAGATCAGAAATCTTCATGAAGATAAAATTTTGATTACCAGCTGATGGTATCTTAATGAAGACAGATAACAGATCACCTTGAGAGACATTGTAGGTACTATCCACAGACACAAATATCTGAAACATAAAAAAAAAGTATAATTTCTTTATGTATGTGATGTGTCCTGTCAAACAAAACAGGGACAGACGGAAGATTATGTTATCAATATGTGATATAATTCCTCACTGTGTTACAGGATGGTGTTTCAGTCACTAGTACTCCCTTCAGGGATAGTTTTTTCCCTACTATCCCTAAACTTTTGTATACTGTTATTTCAAATATTTCTGCATTTTATTTGATTATCAAATTATAAACAGAACTTTTTAATTCTGCATTGACCAGGAAATTACAACCAGTTCTGCCATTTTGCATACACAGGATCCTGACATGGAGATGCAGAGCCATTTAATGCTCAATCATGTCAGCAGTAAGAGCCAAAAAAACCAGCTGAATTGGATGTCTTATATAAAAAAAAAAAAAACAAAACTTTTATGTAAAGAGGTTGCTATTTACCCAATCTACAGATGCCCACGTGAATCACTTATCTTCAGCTGAAATTTTATATGGGTAAATATTATAATTACTAGAAATATATGTAAATTGAAATGCTCCTACTAGAATGTCAAAACTTTGCATATAGATACATATTTTGATATTATATATTTTTCTATTCATTCAAGCAAATATAACAGGACAGGTAGGCATTACATGTCAGAAGTACTAAAAAAGTTGAACTGCAAAGAAATGATCCACGATACAAAGCAAGAGATTGTTTTAAGCATAGATATATGTTAAATCCATTCTTACTCAAAAATCACCACAAATAGAAGCAAGAATACAACAGATACTTTTATATCAATTTCATTATATAAAGAAAAAAATCTAAAATTTCTTTAATTTTTCATGCTATATGGAACTCAGTAGAACTAATGATAATTTCCTTTCCTTTTCAGTTATTGCTCACTGAAATTTATTTCTGGTTTAAGTACAAGTCATAGATTTTATGATTATTATTCAATATTTGCATGTTTATGCATGCAAAAATAAAGTCCTCAAACTGTTTTAATTTTTCATATTTCATTTCTACTGCTAAAAAGAGTAAAATTTTTAAAAATTCAGAAGGTGGAGCTATAATGATAAAAAATTTGGAAAACTCTGAGGAAAGACTCAGCAAGGTCCATTCAAAGAGAGAGTAAAGTTTGGACTTTTGTTGTTAGGATTAAAAAAGGAATTCAGAGCATCTATGAAACAGTACTGATCAGTTGTCAGAGATGATAGAAGAAAAGCCAGTGAAAAGCCCTGAAAATGTTGTTGCTAAATTAAATACCTTAGCATCTTTTTCAAAGTTACTATTTGCACTGTACTCCAGGCAGAGCTCCACACACTCAGTCCATCCACTCCAGTTGCTTACACTCCCCTTCCTTGTCTTCCTGTCCTGTCTTTCCTAAAAGACCCTTTAAAGTCTTACCTGCTTTTTGCAGCACATATAGACTAGGTACTAGTTTACAGCCTAGCCTACAAACTACTCATCTGATCTTTTAGCTTTGGGACCAAATTGTGCATCTCTATTCTGAATGCTTATCCAGTTTGCAGAGTGGAATTTTGTAACAGCTCATAAAAATCTGATAACTTCTACCTCAGTTTTTCTTTGAAGAAGATTTTAGAGCCCGTGTACAGGAAGCAAAATTTTCTGTTGAACATGCTGTGACTAAAGAAAACTCTACTCTATTCCCTCAATAATGTGACAATAATTTCTAGGCAAATTACAGGTATTTGGGGTGTTTTTTGGGTTTTTTTTAAGATTTATTTGACAATATTTTATTTAAGAACTTTTAGAGAAATGGCTCTGTTTAATCATTTGCAGGCTACAGTATTTGTTCCTTTATCTGCAACAACAAGAAAGGTTTTGCATCTGCTTACAGGACAATGATGGCCTCCTGTTCACAAAAGCAGAACTCTTTCTTCCTCAAATTCTGCATTTTCTGGTCTAGATATTCCCACACCCCACCAGCACATACACAATGTAGCTCAAATTAGAATATATTTTATGCCACTTCTTTGAGGGTGTAGCAAATATATTTATGACTTGCACAACTGGCATTATTTTCATTTCTATCTTCTGTAGTAATAATCTTTCCAAGTGGAGCACAGCAGAGTGTGACAAAACAGTGGACTTTAATATGGCAAATGTGAGAACTCTCATTCACTTACACTGAGGTAGGTGTTTTGCTGTGAGTTTTCAATGAACCAGCTTCTTTTTACATAGGTTACACATTGGTTTGGAGGATCTCCAAAAACCATCAAAGAAGTGCAGCTTTGTCATAAATTCTGGAATGTATCCTAAATTTTGAGGGCCTCAGTATAACAAGAGTTAAAGTTGGAAATTTTATGAAGCAATATTCAAGAGTTCGAAAGTCTAAAATGGTGGGCTTAATTTTTTTGCTGTCTTCCCCTCTGAGCTGTATAATATAAAATATTATTTTGAAAAGGTAGAGGTTTTGATAGGTGCAAATCATTACACAAGCTGTTCAATGATGAAGTATTAAACCCTGCTGTCTCACAGAGTCAGTAGTCAGCCTCGGTAAAAGACAGCTGCCCTATAGCCCTGTCTGAAATCAGTTTGGGGCCACATGAACGATTTGTGACTATTTCAGTTTTCTTTCTGTGAAACAGACAATATTATCTGAATTTGTGAAGCACTGAGAATAAATAATTGATACCTCAGAAAAAAACAACCAAACAAAAAAAAAAAGGCAAAATGACCATGTGCCACTGAAAAAAAAAAAAAAAAGTTCAATTATTATATGATAACTTTATGAATAGGCACAGTTGCCATTGAAAAGGCTTACTAATGAGTGTCACAAAGATCAAAAACTGGTGTTAAATGTAATCATTTAAATGCAGAAATTTGCAAAGAAACCTATAAACTTTTTTTTGAAAGGACTATATTGGCACAAGAATTTTTACCTTAACTTTGCTCCACTGTTATCTTTAATTCTCTGTCACAAAAACTGCAGTATTGTGACAGATCTTCTCCCTGTCATGCATTACTGTCTAAATCAGATGGTTCCCAGAAGAAGAACATTCTATAATCAGCTTGAACTAAAGTAATACAAATGGATATTTCATCTTAACTTTCAAACTTCATATGTACAACCATTCTATAATAATGGGAAGCTGCTAATAAATGACTATCAAACTACAAAGCTGAATAGGACAAATATATCCTAGCCTTAATTCCTCTGATTAAATAAAGTAGTTAAATATCTAATTTTTCAATTATACATGTGGTCAAACTCTCAAATCATGCAGGATTTTATGTATGTAGACCCATGTAGATAGTTGGGTTTTCCTAACAACTTAGCAATACCTCTCATATATTAGCTACTACATTCACGTTATATAACAATATTATGAAAATATACATTTATTTTGTATATAATTTATAGTTTGTCATATTTCTGTATGCACTTTCTTATGTATTGTTTGACACACATGCCAAGAAGGAGAAATGTAAACAACTCTAGCCTGTCAGGTATCTGGGTCACCATATTGTTATGAATAAGCAAGCTGTTACTGCTACCATATCTCTTTATGAACTTTTGAAAGTTAATTTCATAATGACATAATTTGTGTAGGGCACAGATGTTCACCTCTAATCACTCTTAAGAAGAACATAAATATAAAATATTTTGTTAGAGAACTCTACAACAGTTTGTATATAAATCAACTTCAGACATTAAATACAAAATTGACTGCAGGGAGAAATCTTCAGGAGGTCACAGTAAATTTGGGGTTGAAATATGCTCTTGACTATCTAGGGTGTAGTTCCACTGATCTTAAAGGGCATTTCTCAGGCATCATCCTGCTGTGTTGACTTTAATCAAGAAATTCCTTGACCCCTATCTGAAAACATATATCATAAGCCTTATTTACATGAAGCACCTCTTATTTATCAGTGTCATGTAGACCAGATATTATTTTTATAATCCATTCATAGTTTTTATTTTTGTCTCAGAAAACACATGTAAAATTACTTCTTAAGGTTAGAACTTTGGATTAGTCAGTAGATTTGAAAATAGTGGTACAGCAGGAGGCTTACACATCCAGAAATACAAAGATAAAGCTGTATTTAAAAAAAAATTCCAAAAGTAACCAGATAAAGGAATGAAAATGTCAATCACATAAAGAAGAAAAGAAAACCAGAAAAATTATCTGAAAGCATTTTTTTATGGGATAAGTAGATTATGATAAATAAATACAAGTTAAATTAAAAGAATCTGCTTTCTTTTGAAGTCACTAGCTTCAAACCAAAAAAAACAACCAAACAAAAAAAAATCCCCAGCTTTGTTTCCCACTGTCCTTAGAGCTTTTAAACTATAGATACTGCTCCAACCTGCCTCCCCTAAGGACAAAAAAAGTATGGGGAGTTTATCATGTTACTACAAGTATGAAAGTGTGCTCCAATCAACAGAACATTTTAATATCTTTCAGAGTGTCTAATTTTAAAAGTCTTCATTAACTGATTTATTTTTACGTATTCAAAAATAATTTGCACATTGCAAGAGGAGATTTTAATTTGTAAAAATAAATGCTAGCCATGAGATGAGATAAAGACAGAGGGTATTATATATTAAGAATGTAATCTGCTGAAAAATGAAAATTTTGTTAAATTATTAATATGGCCAGTGAATCCATTTATGTCTATTATGTAAGTGATCTCATATAATGATCTAGTGATCTTACTTTTATGCATTTTAACCCTTTTTTCCCAATTAATCACTATATTATTTGTATAATTGGTAATAAAGAGGATCTAAGCATTATTCTTAGAAAAAAGTTCCACAGAAGAAAAAAAACATTGCATCAGTTTCCAAAGTTTTACATATTTTATTTCAAAAGGGCTGATGATCTGTCCTGAGACAAAAAAGTATTTCAAGCAGGGAACTAAAATCAATTTATTAATCACCCATTAGCAAATATTTGCCTTCCAATTCTGAAAAATCAATAAAAATCAAGTAAACAAATACCCAAAAAACACCTTTCCTCCCTACTTCCTGGTGTCCCATGTTAGACCCGATCGCTTTAGTGAGGGGCAGTGCAGCAGTTAGCATTCAGTGCAGGTTCTGCTCTGTTGCTGTGATGTGGGTGCCTCCATCAGGTGCAGTCCCTTTTCAGTCACATTTCCTCCTCAGCCTACTCACTCTCTGTTCTGAGGTGGCTGCTTTTCCTCCTGCCCTGATCTGGGTACCTATTTTGCTTTTTCCTCAGTGTTTCTTCTCTGGTGTCCCTCCTGCCCTGACAACTCTCTTGTATCTCTGCCTATGTGTCTCCCTCTGCATAATTGTATCTATGTCTCTTGAAGAATCAAATCTGAATAAATATTATCTTATTTGGTAAAAGTAGTTCAGAAATTTTAAATTATAAATGAGAATGGAGCCTCACAAACTCCTGGGCATCTGTCCAAACATACATAACTTTAACTGCATGTTGAAATTATCCTAAACCTAGGGAATTCCATGTCCTAAACCATTTGAAAGGTTACTGTGGCCAGGTGTCATGAATTGGCACAGGAATAAGGAGAAGAGCATGGACAGCCTCCAAGCAGGAATGCTAATGAGGGAAGTGAATAGAAATCAGCCTGGAGGACAAATGTCATGACATTTGTGAAAAGAACATCATACCACAGTGATGTGCCTCAAATCATATGTTTTATGAATATGAAAGAAGAACACAAGGTTAAGAAGTGTAAATAAGAAAGCAGTAAGCTGATTCTAAATAAGTTTTGTTTAAAAGTGTTAGTGAGGACACAAGAATTATTTCTGTATTTGCCTTATCTATCTATTTGCATTGCATTTACATCTCTGAGTCACTTTCAAAACTCTGTTTTTGGTGGCCCAAGGTCAGATACCAGAGAAATGGCCAGATGCAAAGACTGAACAGTAAATACTTCTTTGAAATCTGAGACTGATCAAAATGCCTTGAATAATGCTTTCTTTCTGTTTTAATATAACTTACATACCTGCCTTCTTGTAATTAGGATGATCAGAAACTTCTTCTTTGTTTCCTTTTTTTTTTTTTTTAATCCCAAAATACTGCACACAATTTTATTTTTGTAATCTGTTTCAGAATGAAAATACTGAAAATTTAAAGTTAGTAAATGGTCAATTATTTTACCTCTTATTGCACTCCATCTTGTCCCTACTATTGCAGTCCTCTGTTTTAAATGTGGTAGATCTCAGAGAAAACTAGAAAAAACAGAGTGACTTTTTAATTGAAGATTTAAGAAAAATTCACCTAATTCAAAAATTGCCAGAACCTTTAAACTGAATAGCTTTGTGGCTATTTTTTGTCCTCTAAAATTGCTTTTTCGTTCTACTTTTTAAAATGAAATTCCAGCAATCCTCTAGGAGACTGTAGTTCTAGTCCAAAAGACATCTTCCACTGTTTTTTAACATTCACTTACAAAGTTCATTTTTTTTCAAGAAGAGCTAACTAAAAAAGCTGACCAATCATTATTTTCTTAGATTCATATTGCTGAAAATATTTGATGTTCCTGAGGTTTTCCTGTGTGTCTAACTGCACTAATACAAGTGATTTGTAGAAAATGTTTTTTTTTATTCAGCTTAACAGCCTACTGGCTCAAAACAGCAAGAAAAAACTCGGTCATTAATTTAGTGGAATGAAATTTTTTCTAGAATAACAGACATTATGATATCATGTGTTATAATTTTATTTTAATAAAGTAGAGGGAGACAAACAACTTGCTACTTGCTCAATATTTACAGTGACAAACCAGAAAAATGTTTTCTGTGTTGTTAAACTGACATTTTTCTCAACATAACAAATATTTTTACACGTGTATTTAATTTGAGGATTTTTTTGCACAGACTAAAGACATTAAATATACAGTTCTACCAAGTTATGAGCACAGGAGAGAGCCTGCTAGCAGCAATTGCCTCGAGCAAAGTGCTGTCACAAACTCCAAGGCTTTGTTGTGCTCAAAAAGGGAGGAAAGCATAAAGCAGAGTACGAGGGGTGGGCATGGAAAGCAGCAACTGAGTCCCTCGGTTGTTTCTATGTTAGTCAGCAGAACAGACAATGACAGGGTGTTAGGGGAATGTGTTCTGTAACCTTTCAAAAGGAGTCACAGCAATTGCTTTCACATATGTTCCTTAGCTCCCCTGAGGATTTACTCATTGCCTTGGATGTGGACTGATTACTATTCGCTCCCAGCATAGGCCCTACTTGTAAAAGCCAGGCTTGGCTTCAGAGGAAAGAGAGCAGGAAAAGAATAGCCCTGCTTTCTAAAGTGCCTTGTACCAGTTTGTTGTAGGTGCTCCAAGTCTTTCTCCACAGCTGCCACTCATAAGCTGAGACCTCAAAATTGTTTTTACTGAGAATCCCTGATGTAACTGGCTGATGGATTTCATCTGTAAAAAAACAAAAAAACCACCCTGCTTTGTTTCCTGCTGTCCTTAGACCTTTTAGACAATAGATACTGCTCCAACCTGCCTCACACAAGGACAAAATATTCCCTGCAAGTAATTCAGTCACAGATGGTGGATAGGATAAGAAACAACATGACACACCATGTGATACAGAAAGCTCAGATTAAATAACCAGTTTAATGAAAGAAATATCGCCTACTGGTATTATTAGGACTTGCTTAATATGACAATCATGCCCTTCCACTTATTTTAGTATTATATTTCCTTTAGAGTTATATGTTACTAGCTAGTACTGGAGTTTCCTTGAAGAATGAGAGAATGGTTAAAGAGAAACAAGATTTACATCTCTAGAGACTGACCATGCTAGACTTTTCTTGGTTCAAAATTATTTCAAAACCAGTAATTCTACCAATATTGTAGTTGTTGTCAATATTGCATAGTAGTTGTGACCAATAATGTATAGAAATATGAGAAATTTTGGGGGGTTTTGTTCTTGGAGGTTTTTACCTTGAGATAATGTTCTGCCACTCAGAAAATGCAGTTTAGTTCAGAACCAAATACAAGTCACACCTAAGCTTTTAGTACTTGCTGAAGTATGTGCCTGATTGTTATCACTTAAAAGTGTGTAAGTTAATCATGTGCCTCATGAACTATTACGATTTCCTCGTGAAGGACACACTGGTTCCCAAGCTGTCTGGATGCATGATCTTTTCATATTGCAGCATTTTGATGTATGGTATTTGGGGAATCCGATTCTCTGTGTCTACTGACATAACACCAGGTGTATCTCAGCTGTCTCTGAGACATCTCTTGAGGCATTGCTGGATGCAAAACTGCAGTGTGACCTTGGTTTGGGTTTACTGAGTAACTTGTGGAACTGATAAAAAAGATTTGGAAATATACATAGGTTACAATGGTACAAGAACAGAAATTATTAAATGAGATGATATTGCATGGATGCAGATCATTAGCGACTGTAAGAACCTCTAAAAATAAATACTGAAGTGAAATGATTTTAAGTCTAAGGAATAAAGAAGGGAACTGGAAGGTAAAAACCCAGCAGCATCAGGTACCAGATCAGTTTCATAGTCTTAGACAATAGTTTGGAATAGTTTAAAGTATTAAAGCCTGGACTTTGATTATTTGGGTAATTTTCTGGATATTCATTTATATCTAACCACACTTGCATTATTTGATTCTTCTGATAAAAATAAAGTAACACAAAAAAAAAGAGAAGGTCCCTTAATTTTTCAGAGATTCTTTTCCTATTTAATTTTTAATTTGTTAGGAAAAGGACATAATCTTTAATATATTTTAATTTTTTAAAAGACATTATTAAGATCCCATATAATTCTAGTCTCTGAGAAATTATTAAAATTGTAACAGATGTCCATCATAATAAGTCTCTTCCAAAAGAAATCATGGGTTACTTATAAATAGAAATGATATTTTGGACAGGAAAATAAAAAAGAAAAGTCTTTTCTTAAATATTCAGGAAGGTATCCCGTAGTTTTAGTCACATATACAATCTTAATGGAACTCGGAGCTACAGATTTGCTTTTGACATATAAATTTCCAGAGATGTATCATGAAAGACAAAGGGTTTTCTAAGAACTGAAGAAGTAGGTGCTTTATGCAAATCAGTGTCTGGTCATGGCCCTATATGTAATTATCAATCATCATTTCATCTCACCTTTTTTGTACACAAGGCAGTTATTCTTTAAAAATAAGAATTCTTAAAGCTTGTGCTAATAAAACTTTTTAGATATCAAGCATTTTCCTAAGTCAAATGACATGAGTGTATTCAGATTTCTCTAAAATCTTCACTGGCCACTCGGAATTTACATGTAGGTTGAATTCATGGTATCCTTCAACCTTGAATTTTTGAACATTTACCCATCTGCTCAGAGGATATTTAGAGTTTCCAAACATCCAGAAATCTTGGGCATACAAAGGTCAACTCCACGTAGCATTTGGAAAGAGCCTGATGCAGATGCACTGCAATAAACTTGCCTTGAAGATACCCTATATATTTTTGGCAAATGAGATACAAATACGTATTCATTAGGTTTATTGTTTATGTGAAAGCATTCTAAGTAGTTTATCTACAGGAGATGAACAAAACCTGTAATAGAATGGATTTGCTGTCTATGAGTTATATGGGATATTTTATCTGAGGACAGACAGAAATGTATAATCCATGAACAGAACTTAAAAAGTGATTCTAAAGGACATGAAGTATATTACTTTGTTTAAAACATTGAACTGCCTCAATATTTTGATAGTAGAAGATACAAAACAATTTCCTCCTCACACTTGAAAGACCCTCCAGAACTGCAGGCTCTTATAGGTCAAAACTAAATCATGGTTTGTATTTGGTAAAAGAATAGTCAGGAGGAAATCTGTATCCTCCAAATACCACAGGTTGCAAACATATACATTCTATTTTTGTGAGTTCGACCATGTATCTTGTGTACATTTTCACAGTCATTCTTCCTAAAGTTGTATTTTTCTCTGAATTTTCGAGGTTAATCACTGATGTGTTGCATCCTCCTTCATCCATTTATCCATTTATTGCTGAAAATCTAGTTACTTTTTTCTTTTTTAGAGTGAGTACTTTTAACAAAGTAGAGCCATAAAAAATAATTTTATCATTGGAATAAGAACTTTTTATTGTATTCCTTTAATATGTGTGGGGGAAAAAAAAGAGATTTCACTCCTTGATTATGATGGCTCATGGGGGACTACGTGAACCTTGATTTGCTTGCAATCCAATATGTTTAAGCTGTAAAAATTTGTAATTAAAAATGTATGCATATAAACTCTTTTAGATTTGCTTTGTGTCTTTGGGAAATTATCTACAATGCAAACCAGTCCATTACGTGTTTTATCCCATCTATACTCCTCGGTGACTCGTAGGTATTTGGGATATCTATGATGAGCAGCATGGGGAAAAAATCTGAATAAAAGTCTGTGTTCTCTGAAGCAAATCTCTAGCATAGATGGACCATTTCTCAGCAAGTTAACGCTACAGATATACTCTATTAGTTCCCTTACTCCTCTGGGCAAAGTTATAATGAGTGTTGGCACCAATGGGCAAAAAACCCAGGAACATCTGTTTGAATCATAAGACACTTGTTGATGGAGCTAGAAATACAACAGTATTTAGTTTGTCTCAAGAATACAGAAGATTATTTGTAGCAACAGAGGCTAGAAATTACATCTGCAGTGCATTTTTTCTACCTCATTTATACAATTTGATTTGAAATGTAAGAAGTTTATAGTACTTTTGTCTGCATTATGTATGTAACCACTCCCTTTATATAATTTTTAAATGCACACAAAGTTTGTTATTATTCATCTTTATAAGCTTCCTTTTTCTTTTCAATATTACACTTTCTCCATCAAAGTGAACTTCTACTTCCTCATGATTTAGGTACTTTTTTTAAATGCTCCTTCACCATGAAATCCATTATTATTCCTCTATTCTCAAAAACAATGCTGCTATTCAGTGTGTTAAAATACAAAGACATGAAAATTAAGTTTATTTACTTTTCACCTGTAGCTCAATAATTTATATTTACATAACTTCCCTGTACTAAGCCTCACTATATCAGTGAAGTAAAGAAGATCTTATTTAAAAGGCGTCTGTGTGTTTATTCTCAGAGTTTATATAAACCCAAATCTAACAAAGAGGTACTAAAGGGTACCAAACAGATTTACTTCCTGACTTACGTGATTGATGAAATACTGTGTTCTGTTAATGAGAGATTATCAGATATGTTTTCCTTGTTTTACTGCTAGTCATAAGGCATTACTATATTGTCCTGGGTTGCAATGTAAAATGTACCCAAAAGTCTGTATTCTGTCACCATCTTCATAAACTGTTAAAACTGGTGGGACAGTGTTCCCCACCTCCCTCATGACTCATCCCTGATAAGCTCATGAGGCTATCTTCTGTTAATGAGCCAGCTGTTGACACCAGGTGGGGCAGAGTCCTTTATCTCTCCTATACTATCTCCTGTTAATGGGCCATCACCGCATGACTGATAAGACTATATCACCCATTGTGAGATGCTCCGCCCAGAGGGAGGAACCAAGCCTTCCAGCCTGGATATAAGGGGAGATTTTGAACACCACAGGCAGCCTTTCCACTGGATTCTCAGAGGAAGACCAGACCCTTCTACATTGCCGCTGGACCTTCAGAGGAAGACGAGACCTTCTCTACAGAGCCACTGCTTCAACGGAGCCATCACCTCAGGAGGACTGCAGCCACCATTTAAATTGGACTGCTGCTAACCCCCTGACTGTCAGGGGGTCAGGTTTGTACTCTGACTCTGTCAGTGGGTTGTGGCGTTTTTTTGTACTATTACATTTATTTTATTTCTTTCTTATTAAATTGTATTTCTGACTTGAAGTCCCTCACTAGTTTGCTTTAAAACTAGTACATATATATATTTATTTCACAAAAAATATTTAATAGAAGAGGTCACACATCAGAGAAAATCAATATGGTCACAAGGAAAGTGTTGTGTGCATCTTTTTTTCAGAGATTAAAATGAAGTCCATTTGACCCTGGTGTTTCTTTGTCTTTTGTAGGTTTTCTTTGGATGCAGCATCTTCAAAGACACATTTGAAAACCACAATAGTGGAATGGTATTTATTGTTTCTTAATAATCAGTTGAGAAAGACTTTATTCAGCTTTCACAGAATAAATAAATAAAAATCTTCATTGTATCACCATGAAACTATGTAGAAAATGGTAAGGATATGTCTAACCTTATTTATCTGTTCTACCTATTTTTATAGTTACAAGTTAGTAAAGAAATCAAGAAGTACCAAATAATAAGGGAATTAACTTCATCTTTCAGTGATTTAAAGTTCATATGTTTAGTTCAAGCTGTTTACGTAACAAATGAAAAATGAGATTCATGAAGGGAGCCCCACACAAAGGCTCATATCTTAAATTGCTGTTACAAATTGCTCCCTAGAACCGTTCAGTCTAATTTAAAAAGAAAATTAGGATAAAACAAAGTAAGGTTTTGAATAAAAATACTAGAACTTATTTTTTGCTGTCTTGTCTTTGATATTCAGCTGTCAGTGATTGCCTGTTCAGTGATTTTTATTGAAGTCTACAGGAAGATTTCTTTAGGAATTGCTTTCACAGAATAAGAATAAAAAATTTTGATGAAAAAATAAGACTATTCCATTTCTTAGTTTCCTGTCCTCCCCTTGTCTTCTCAAGAATTTTTTGAAAATTTTGTTCCAGTGGAAAATATTCAAAATTTCTACTATTTAGGAAGAGAGAATTTACTTTCTATTAATTCTCCAGAGGTCTTTACACATAGGAGAATTGTTTATAATATTTTCATAGACTCATAGAACTGCAGAATAGTTTGGCCTGGAAAGGACCCTTAAAGGTCACCTAGTCTAACACCCACCTACAAAAAGCAGAGACATTTTCAATAAGATGAGGTTGCTCAGAGCCCTGTCCAATCTGACCTTGAGTATTTCCAGGGGAGAGGCATCTACTACTTTTCTGGGAACATGTTCCTTTGTTTTCACCACCACTATTGTAAAAATCTTCTTTCTTATATCCACTCTGAACTGACCCTCCTTCAGTTTAATATCTTTTCCCTTTGTCCTGTTAAAAAGGATGGTTAAAAAGTCTTTCCCCACCTTTCTTGTAGACATACTTTAAGTACTGAAAGGTCACACTAAAGTCTCCCCAGAACATTCTCTTATCCAGGCTGAGTAAACCCAGCTCTCTCACAATTTTTAATAGGTTCTCCATCCTCCCAATCATCTTTGTGACCCTCCTCTTGATGCAATCCAACAGTTTAACATCCTTCTTGTTCTGGGGACCCCAGAGCTGGATGCAGCTCTCCAGGTGGGATCTCATGAGAGCAGAGTAGAGGGGCAGAATCCCCTCCCTTGATCTGCTGCCCACTCTGCTTTTGACTCAGCCTAGAACACAGTCAGTTCTCTGGGCTGTGGGTGCATATTGCTGGTCAATTCATGCCTTTCATCCACCAGTACTGCCAAGTCCTTCCTGGCAGGACTATTCTGAATCCCCTTTTCCCCCAGACTGTGTTGATGCTGAGAGTTGCATTGGTGCAGCAACTTGAACTTGGCCTTTTTGAAACTCATGAGGTTGCCATGGGCCCAGGGAAAATTAATTTTATCTTGAAAAATATTTTCTTTCATAAAAACACACATATTCCTTTCGTGGAAATTAATTAGGCATGTTGTAAAAATATAAACAGTCCACTAGAATTCTGTCATTGTATTCTAAAGGAGTTTACCATTAAAAAAAGACATAGATTTAGATAAAAACTAATTCATTTGAATTTGCTCAACTTCAAATCAACTTTTGAATTATTGTATAGAAGACATTAAAAATTCTGATTTTGAAATCTCTTGAAAGATGATACAGACACATTCCAAAGCAGATGGATACCAAGACAAAACTAGTATTGAAAATATTATCAAAGGGAATCATACACCTTAACAGTAATATTCAGCATCTTTCCATAGAAGAACAGTTGACAGTATATGTTGGGGACCTTGAAAATGGGCACAAATTCATTTTCAACAAACATATATTAAATATACATACACCCTAAAGAGGGAAGTGATTTTGTGTTGAGACTCTGACCTAAATGCACCTTCCTAGTTTGTAATTAGGCAAAAAATAAAAATTCATGATAATATAATTTTTTTACTTTGATTATGTTCCTGACATCTTGTGGTCTGAAATTGTAGATTTCTGAGTTTTTCTTGGGGGGGGATGAGCGCTGTGTGATATCTTTCTTCTGATGCTTTACTGAATTACTTGAGAATTTTAAAAAAATGAAATTAATTAAACATCTGAAAAGGCAAGAAATCTGTTGTTACCAAAAAATCCTTTCTTCTATTACAAAACATATACTTGTTTAGATGAAAAACAGAACAACTCTGATACATGCTCTGTTCCATCTTGTCCTGGACAGACATGAAATTCTGCCACATTCTGCAACAAGCACAATAAGCTTCCAAAGCTTCCACAGTGCTGCTAGGTTTTCAGCTGCTTCACCAGATTCACAGTTTTGTGCAACTCTGCAGATGTCCCCCCTTATCTCTGGCTAGATTTTGAGGCAGTACTGTGATCTGAAGAAAAGTGTCAAGGACTTGCTATTTAAATTTCCGACATGAATAATGATAAAGTCTGCTTCCCCATCCTGGCCATTAATTCCACTTCTTATATGAAGGTTCATACTGCAGATAGATGCTTGGAGAGTCCAAGGTTGTACTATTCTCTTTGATAATTCATCAGTTACTTTTGAAAGCTTTGTGGATCTAGAGAAAGATTTGTTAATTTGTGACTGGAGCTGCAGCACAAACATAAATGCAATTTTTAAAAAATGACTGCTAGTTAGCTGCCTCACAGGTGAATAAACCAGCTAATTAGGTGACTTGTTTCAGTTCAATAATATTACAAGGAAACATAAAAAAAAATATTCCAAGGAAGACAGTTTATCTATACTTATGCTTGAAAACAAATTCTTGTGTCATTTAGAAAGTTTTCTTCCAGATAGCAGCAACCTTCTACTATATTTGTGGTAAATGGCATTTTAATCCTTTGCAAAATATTTAATACTAGTGTAGTTCCCATTTTTTGTCTTCCTTATTTAAACAAAAACGGTATGTCAATGGAAGAAAAAGGATAACAATTAATTTTTCAAAGGCTCTTTGTAAATAATTATAATTATATTTCTTATATTGAATTCTAATCCTCCATGTAAAAAAAAAATAATTTAAACATTACATGTACCTTTTCAAAATTTTTCTTTGTTCTACATCTTGAGCACTTAACAGCTGTGCAGAATGTACAGTCAAAACACATTTTATTGGGCAGGAGAGAAGAAATGTCAATTACATATATCTATGATATACATGTACAATATTTAGCTCATACTTCTTTGTATTCATGTACAGAATTTTTACATGTCTTCCATGTGGGTCAGGGCAATCGCAAGCACAAATACTGGGTGGGCAGAGAATTGACTAAGGACAGTCCTGAGGTGGAAGACTTGGGTATGCTGGTGCACAAAAAGCCCAACAAGAGCAGGCAATATGCACTTACAGCCCAGAAAGCCAACCACATCCTGGGCTACACCAAAAGAAAAGTGACCAGCAGGTGGAGGGAGGTGATTCTCCCCCTGTACTCTGCCTTCATAGACCCCACCTGGGATACTGCACTCAAGTCCAAGGCCCTCAATATAAAAAGAACATGGACTTCCTGGAGCAAGTCCAGGGGAGGGCCATAAAGAGGATCAACTTCAATGAAGACAGGTTGAGAGAGCTGGAGTAACTCAGCCTAGGGAAAAAAGTCCCCAAGGAAAACTTTCAGCAGTCTCCTAGTATGTGAAGGGGGCTTTCAGAAACCTGGTCTAGTGGAAGGTGTCCCTGCCCATGGCAAGGGAATGTGGACCAAGATGATATTTAAGGTCTCTTCCAACACAAGCATTTCTATGATTTTATGATTCTATGAAACGCTAAGAAATACGAACAAAACACATTCGGAATCATCATTGCAGACAGCAGTACAAATTAGATGAGTTTTCATGATGCAATCCTCTTTTGCCTGTGTTCTCCATTGTGAAGACAGTAGTAGCAGCATAAATGCATAATGATGCATTTTCACCATCCTTCGCACCAAGAAGAAATATTATTCAATAATATTTTAAAATAGCAGTCATTCAGATCAAGAAGTCTACTATGCTTTAGGTGACTGAAAATTTATTTGCAAACCATTCAAAATGTCCATTGATTAATCAGCTAGATATATTTGTAAATCTTTCTGTACACTGTAATTCTCAGTTGAGAACTGTTCTATAACCTCCAAGTCTGCATTGCTGATCCACTGATGTTTCAAACCAGACTCAACTCTTGTTATGGATTTTCATGATATAGCTGTCCTTGCCTTGTGGAACAAAAGGTTTAGTTTCTAAAATAGGGTTACTGTTGAGCATAAAGTGTATTTCTGACCCAGAAACTAGCAACTCATGTATGTTAGACTTTTTGACCATTTGGGGGTAGGTTTTCTCTTCTTCTGCAGGAAGGATGAGACTCAAATCTTCCAATGTTTTAATTAGACTGTCTTAGAACATGTTTCTACTTTTTGTGCGCTTGTTTGTTTAACCTCTCCAATGCCCCACTAAGACTAAATGGATACACACAGGAGGGAACCTCAATTAGAGGATAACAGAATTCCTAAATGCTTGGCAACAAAGGTAGAAAAACCTACTCAAAATGTAAGGAAAGAGATTAATCATTCTGAATGACATTTGGTGTTTGAGTGCTTTTGTAGTACTGTCCAAACACTCTAATTTAGAAAGCAAGATTCTTATTGATGCTGTTTGAAACAAAAAATCTGCCTTTGACAAACTCTTGCAAATAATAAGTGTATTAGATTGGTGTAAGTTTGTCTGCAGAACAGAGGGAAAATGAACCAAGGCTTTGGATAACATGAATTAAATTATTTAACTGGAGAAAAAATTAAGCTGTAATATCTGGGACTGACCTAGTACTTATGTAGAAGCAAAAGTGTTCTATAAAACATGATTTTATTTGCACTGAAGTACTAGAATCCTCTACTCATCACACTGGAAAACAGAATTCAAGTTAAAAGTTTAAAGAGTTTTATAAAGCATACAATAAAAGATGTTTGTTCCAGAAGAAAAAAAGACTTTTTTCATTTTCCCCCCCCATAGGACACTCATATTGCTTACACAGACCAATCTGCAGCATCTGTAATTTAATGAGTGAACCTTAGCTTCCCAATTTCTATTTTTCTGTTTCAATTTCTGAATAGTTTGGTCAATTCTGTGTCTGAAGAAGATATGTTGCAGTATATACTGCAATATCAGAGTCTACAGAGACTGAGCTCAGATTGTTGCTCAGGGACTGAGACACATATTTTTTATACATTTAATTCAATTTATGATACCTAGTCTTCATGTTTTGTTACAAATATTTATTCTACAAAAAGAAAAAAAAATATTGTGAGAAAAGCTGCCCACAGCCACTTCTAAGTGAAATCTTAAATACTATGTTAGTAAAACAAATCGCAAGATGGGGAGTTCAAATTTCAGTCCTTTATATCTAATTTATGAGTATACTAAACCAAACAACAGGAGATATGCAAAATTATAGATGCACAAAAAAAGTACTTTGTAAATCATTCTATTTGCATCTTTAAAGGTAAAAGACCTGCTGTTCTTCAAGATGGTAAGGAAAAATAAACTAAGAGAGCTAAATCATATAAATGATAAGCTCTACAATAATTCTCTGAACATAAATCAGTAATAAAGCAAAAATAGTAACAAAGCAGCTTGGTATGCATGTACTGGCTATGTATACCACTGTGTCTGTATACTTGTTTCTTTACTTCTGTCAA
The DNA here is from genome assembly GCA_020086605.1 of Lanius collurio. NCBI lineage: Eukaryota > Metazoa > Chordata > Aves > Passeriformes > Laniidae > Lanius > Lanius collurio. The sequence continues at coordinate 846,695 of JACBWW010000061.1, read as the reverse complement.
CATTTCTGGCCTTTAAATCTCAAAACATATTTTAGAATAATCACAATTCTATCTATTGTGTTATATTTTGAGTTAAATTCAACACTCACGGGAAGGTATGAAATTGAGTTTTCCTGTCAATTAAGACTTTTCAATGAATTACGTAGGGAGCTGGCCAGTGCACAAGTATAAGTATCAGATAAATACTGAGATGATTAGTTCAGCCTGAAATGGTGACAGAGCAAACTCACTGTAAAAGTCTCTGACCTCCGAACACATGCATTTCAGGGGAAAAGTGTGTATTTGTGTACTACCCACCCTCATAAGTATATACACAGACAAACATAAACGTGTAAGCATGTTCAAAATACATATGTGCAATTTTTGTCCCTAAAAGCCTATGCCTGAATTAAACTCCGGACTATTGTGCCTGTTTTGTTGTGAACCTGAAGGGAGTAGCATAGATTACCATGAATTATTTTTGTCCCAATACAAAACATAAATTAATCTCTTAAATCCCTTACAGGAATTAAAAAAGGAAATCATACAGAAAATTTTACATATAAGGTACAAAGAGTGTTAAATAACTCTGTCATATTCTATGGTTGGATATTTTGTACAGGCCAACAAGTGCCAGTCTGCATCAGGTGTCACACTCGTACAGGAAAGTGCATTTGTGAAGTCAAGATAAAAGTAGAATTATAGCTCCTCCATCTTTAACATTTTTTCTTTCTTTTCAGCATGCAAAGGAAGTCTGTAGCCTGAAAGTTCAATATTATCTTCAGTGGCAAGAGCAAGATCATTGAAAGCATATATATTTAATATAGAGATAACATTTAGCATCATCTAAGTTTCAATGTTGGTTTGCTTTCTCAGTTTTAAAAGCAATTCAGTGTGAATATTCAGTACGCTACAACATTTTCCCTCCCTCACTTTAATTGCATTAAAATGAGCATAGGATCTCAACTGTGGAATAGGAGCTGTGAATATTGAGTTTCATTATGCTAGAAATCTTAATTTAAGCTCAGTTTCATTGTTGGTTTACCTTATCAAAATGCTCTCCAGCAAGCTGAGCTGACGAGATAATGCAGAATGGAATATTAGTTATCACCCACCAAGTACATAAACACAGAACAAAAGTAAATAACTGTCATCCCAAAATTAACATACTCGTCCCTAAAGAACTGCTGTTCATAAACATCTAATTAATTCAATAAAGGTATGACTGGGATATTCAATAGAGAAGACTGCTTGGTTATTTTGTCTTCTTATGGAGAAAGATACAGAGGGAAAGAAATTGCAATGGTAGATCTTCTGAAAATTCCTCAAATTCATGTTTTGAAATTACTAGAATTTTAGCTCTGACATAATTTAAATATTTTTACATTTACATATAAAACTTAAAGATATTGACATAGTTTCTCCTCAATGTGTGCTGTCTCAGCATTTCTATGTGCTGCACTTTACATCATCCTAACATGATGAATAAGGTAACTGCTAAAGTGACAGTGGTATGCAATCCATTTAAATCACTACATAATTTTGCATCTTTGTTTTGTTTCCCTTGGCCTGCCAAGAAGTTATTCAAATGATCAGTTGTTCAGCTGGGACACAGTATTATTTCCTTAAAGTCAACACCATTTTGGCATTTGCTTGTGTATGACTGATTTTATAGTACTGATAAAAGAAGGATTTTTTATTTTTAAAGAGTAAGAATTAAAATAAAAATTTAAATTCCCGGTTTTAGAATTTGAAAAAAACCCCAAACATTAAATATATTTACTAAGTTTTTACTGGAACTAACTGCAGCTTCACTGTTGAGATTTTACAGCTGCAGTGAGTTAAATATGTGGATGTAGACTGGACTTCGAATAAATTAGGGAAGTCAGGATGAAACTTCAGTAATGTTTTCCTTACATCAGAAAAGAGCTGCTGTATTTCTATCTCTTTTTCCAAGGACAGTTTAGAAATTACTGTAGAGGAAAACAACCAAGTATAGGAAAATATCTTGAATTGAACATAATCTATTTGATAACCCAAAGCTTAATCTACTACTAAGATAAATATGTAACACCTCATTTTGAAAATCAAAGGCAAAAAACCTACATCTGTGTTTGGAATAAGGACACTAAGGAGAACACCTTAGTCTGATGTCTAGACATCTGTCATGGTTTAATCCCAAGCAGCAACCAAGAACCACACACCCACTCGTTCACTTCCCCACCAGTGAGATCTGGAGAGATTTGGAAAGGAAAAAGCTAGAAAATTTGTGGGATGAGATAAAGAAAATGTAATAGGGAGAGCAAAAGCAGGGCACTCAAACAAATCAAACCAAGGAATTCATTTACAACTTCCTGTGGGTGGGCAGACCGGTGTTCAGCTATCTCTAGGAACACAGGATTCCTTCATACATAATGATGACTCAGGAAGACAAACACCATCACTCCACATGTCCTCCTTCTTCCTCCTTTACCCCACTTTATATACTGAGCATGATGCCATATGGTCTGGAATATCAGTTTGTTCAGTCAGAGTCAACTCTTCCACCTGTGCCTCCTCCCAACCTCCTTTAAGTATACCCACCTGCTCTGGTGTAGGACCTTCCATGGGCTGCATGGTTCAACCTGCCTCACCATGGTCTTCACCACAGGCTGCAGGGGAGTCTCTCTTCTGGCATATCCTCTCCCTCCTCCTTCACTGAACTTTTTGTCTTGTTGTTTCTCCCATGTATTCTGATTTCCTTCTCTCCTGTCTGCTGTAGTGCAGCAGTTTTTACCTCCTTCTTAAATCTCTTATTCTAGAAGAACTACTGTGATATCCCACCATTAAAAGGAAGGGAACATTCAATATTTTTAGATGCTCATGGTCAAAAGGAGCAACAAAATTCAGAGGGTCTGCACAAAAACCGATAAAGTTTTATTATTAAATTACACACTTCACATGGAAATTGATATGTTAGTCCCTGACCTACTGTATAAGTACGTGATAGTGGGTTTTGGATAAAGGAGTTAGATTAAATGGAGGAGAGAAAGAAAGAGATGAATTTAACAAGGAGAGAGGAAGGGAGGGAGGGAGGGAGGGAGAGAGGACGGAAGGAAGGAAGGAAGGAAGGAAGGAAGGAAGGAAGGAAGGAAGGAAGGAAGGAAGGAAGGAAGGAGCCAGCCAACCTACCTGCATTGTACCGTGCTGTGTGTACCTCCAGGAACTAGAACAAGAAGGTTTGTCCAGGACAAGTGCTGCCTTGACCTCATTGATAAACGCATCTTTGTCTTTCTCATGGCATGTTATTACTAGCAATCCTAGCAATTACTAGCAATCAGTTCTCAGTGTTTGAGACACACACATTAGCCCCTTATCTTCTGGGATTTTACATCTTTCACTGTGTCTGATGGGCTCTTTTGGCCAGCAGTGTGTCTGCTTTAGAGATGGCTGGAACTGGTTCTATCTTACTTAGGAGAGTCTTACAGCATCTTCTCAGAGAAGACACTCATGTAGACACCCTGCTACTAAAACCTTGTAAAGGAAGACAAATACATTTGCTCATTAATAGAACTGATTAAGAAGTATCTGATGGAAATTTATTTTCTTTTTCTGAACAGAAATTACATCTCTAATTAATAAATATTTTGTACTAAGGTAAACTGAGAGTTTGTTAAAAATATATTTGTTTTCATGCTGTGTAATCCAAAATTGTTTTCAAATAAGACATGGTCCAGTCACAATAAATCTGTATTTTTGATTATGTGTCAGTTTAATATCAATACCAATGTTATGCCATCAGAAAGATATACATTTGCAATTTATTGGACCCATTCTCCTAAATAGTCTTACTGGTCAGGATACACCTTCCAGTATAAATTTTTCATAGGCATCTTTCAAGTCAGGTAGCCATGACATATTATATGAAAAATCATCCATTTAGGAATCTAAATTTAAAAATAGGAACTGGTAACAGAAAAACAATTACCATGAGACTCAGAGTTGTTCCAAGAGAAGAGGGCTAATACTATGCAGGACTGATTATTTTTGAAGCTAAGTTATTTTCAGATCCTTTAGAAAAATACAGTCTTGAAATGGTGATATTTTGACTTTTCATCCAAATAAACCAAATACTGAAGGTTTCTGTGTGAAACAGTACAGAAACATAATGTGTTGTGCTTCTTATCAAGTTTCTGAATTTCTACAACTAGAAAGAGTGATCTTGATTTGAGAATTAATGTGAAATAATTGTAGTTTATTTTTATGTTTATATAAATTTCACAGAACTTGTTTCTCTAAGTATCTGGTATCCAGTGATTAAGATAATTAGATAGCTAATTTATTTAAATTTGTGGCTTAGATGAGATATCATGAATAGCATCCTTCCTTTACCAAAAAAATTAGTAAAGCAATTAATTTTAACGGGGTGGAAGAACGGAGAAACAGAAGGACTTCATGGTAAGTAGTAAACAGCAGCTGCTACCCCAGTGCATATACTCTTGCTTTGCATTAGCTTTCTCTATACACTAAATGAAATAAAACCTTTGCAAGTCTGTGAATACAAATATACAAGTATTTTTTATTTAAAAATAAAAATATAAACCCTAAAACTAGTATAGTAGGAGACAATGATTGTAAATTATTTCCTCTTCACTGTTCATGCAGAATGTGGCATTTCAGGGTAAAATTCTCCTAATGAATGATAGTGGGAATAGGAGAAGGAAAGGTCAGCTAGAATGGACAGAAATTACTGCTGGTGAGAGGAAATGAGGGAGTGCAATAAAATATTCTAGAACTTTTATGGTGACCTGATTTGGGTTTTTCTTTTCTGCAAACCTGAACAAATGTAATTAAGGCTGATTTTCTTGATTTACTTAGTGTATTTAACTGCCATTCTTTCTTGCTACACTCAACTAGTACTCTTACTGCAGATTGCTATTGAAATATGGAAAATGTACAAGATACTAAAGTGATTCAACTCCTTAGGTAGGTTTTTTCATCCACAAGTACACAGGCATAGTTAACCTATAAAGAGCACTAACTGGAATACAGTTAAAACACCAATTATAGGTATACCAAAATGCGCATCTCTGTATAAAAATTGCCCTTTAAAAGTATCCAACAGCATGCTTAGATGATTGTTATTATCTATTTAGTAATTTTTTCCATGAAATTATACACAAAGTTTTACTGTGGGGAATCTTTACAATATCTTTCAAATATTCTATGAGTCAGAGGTTCTTATTTTCTGCTTCATGGTGTGTGGTAAGAACTACAATAACAATAATCTGGAGGTAATTACTGTCACTAAATTACTTCACCTGGGCTTTCTCTGCAACTTTATGCACTAATTTCTCTTAAGTATTTTTTGTGTGTGAAACACATATCCAATTATTTTGGGTGCACAAAATAAAAGAGAATTCTGTGTAAGTCTTGTGATGTTCTACTTGCTTGGGTAATGTTCCTGTTTTATCAGCTCACAGTTGTGACAAATGCATCTGCAAAGGTTTATAAGTGAGTGTTAACAAACCTGTTTACACATCCGAGTTTTCAAATAAGTACTGACATAAAAAACTAGGAGGAAATATTTTTTCTGGTAGAGTGAGAACATAGACAAATAAGATATGTCTTAGTAGTGATAGGAAACTGATTTTTGCATAATCAGCAGGTATTAATTATGAGTCTATTCCTTTTATGGCTAAGCAAGAAGCTTTTGAGAAATAGTGAAGAAGCCATTTGTACTTTTCACTCCATAAAATTAGTACATCATTAGGAATAGTGCACCTGATTTGGCAATAAAGGGTTGACTCCTTTTAGACTAGGTGAATTATAGGCTTTAGTGAAGGAATTTCAGTCTATGTAGAGCTATGGAAATCCCTCTAAAGAGCAAAATTAAAGTAATTTTTTGCCACTACAGCTTTTGGTCAAGATGCAGTCTAACCATGACTGCCTCAAAATGTGCCTTGCTGTTTCCACCCCTGCTGGCAGCAAAATCCTAGCCACGGCCTGACATCTTCATTGCTCCACATTTATCTGTGAAGTCTGACTGTAATCATCCCAAAACAAGGAAGATGTAATAAGACACACTGCTGAAGGTTTCTCTGCATAGTTTCTGCTATGTTAATATGTAAAATCCTTATTCAACCACTTTCCTTGTATTTCACTAATCTGCATGTATTAAAGAAAACTATTCTGCTCAGTTTCAATTAATACAGCATAGTTGTGGCCTACTCCAATGTTGATTACAACTTCTTTTCAGTAGTCATTCTGTCTGAATTGATTGTCCTTACATCAAAGGAAGAAAGCATTTACTTTTTCCAGTTTTATTGAGTGAAGAAAAGGAGAGTGAAAAAAGAGAAGGGAAAGAGTAAGAGGGAACTTTTTAACCTTGATGACAACCTGTTATCTAGGAAATGCATGAATGATTAAAAAAGTAGCATACAAACTTTTTATAGATTTTTATGAAAGTTTTAAAGACAGCATAAGCAACTTATGGTATAACAAAAACGGACACACAGTAAAAGCATAGGAACACCCTGATTTGCCACAGCCATACCTCACTGACAGTTTGCAGCTGTCTCCCTAGACAATTGGCGTCACCTTGGAGCATATGACATGTTTTATCATGGACAAACTTCTTGTCCTTAAGATGGATGGATATTCAGGTGAAAAGGGGTATTTCAAGAACCTATAAATCAAGGTCATCAGTTTTACTTATTGCATGCCTCAATGACCAAGAACAATTTAGTGCTCTTATAACTCAGCTGAAAGTCTTGAAAAGTTCAGAAATATTTTCATCTTTTTTTATGTTTTTGATGTCAACCAACTATAGAATTTTAAATATTGATATTTTCTAAGAAAGAAAAAAAAGAAAAAGCTTCATAACCTAGTAAAAACATTTACTAAATGTACTAAAATATAATAAAAGGAAAATATTAATGAGAAATCAAATTTTTGTAACTATAAGAGTTGTAAATAAAATATTACAAAAATAAGGAAAGTTCTTTAGTGATGCACCAGTCACTATACTATGTATTTATATTCTCTCTTTCCACCACATAGTCAAATGAAAAATCAATGTCATAAATATTTTCCACAAAATGTAATACTATTTTCATTAAATATAAAACTTAAAAAATATTTTTAGCTCAGCATAGCTGTCTTTCTCCTGAGAATAATCAACATTTGTCATATTTCTACATAAATGTACATCTAGGGGTTCCAGCCCTACAGATCTGAAGTTGTAATGTCTAATACTTTTCTGAACCAAATATACAAAGGCAGGGGAATGGGCAAAAATAAAAATATGTGTGTGGGTATAAAATATCTGTTACATTCAGCTGAAAGTAATTTTTTAATACAGTAGCTAATGTCTGACTATGGGGAAAGCTTAATGTTTAGAAGAGTTTATTTTTGTGGAGAAAAGTGATAAAGCACATCAGAACTGAGAGTATTTCCTTCTGTAAGGCAGAGATTGGATCCATACATTTTTATGTACATGAATTCACACAGCAAAAGAAGAAAATGAGGAATTAGAAGTTCATATACAGTTGGAGATCCATAATCTCACTGGCACTGTAGATATGTGGTGGGATAAGTTGCCTAACTAGGTGCTGTAATAAATGGTTACAGGCTTCCTATGAAGACAGCTTGGGAAATGAGGAGACAGGGCTGTCTTGCCATATCTCAATGACGTGAATGAACAGAGGAGATGTTCTGCTTGACACAACAATTGCAAACAAGGAAAAACTCACTGGGGATGTGAAGCAAGTGTGATATTGGCGTGGCACGAGTGGGGGTGGTGGAAAGAGTGCCGCGTCTGTCCCGAAAGCGTGCCTCAGAGCAGCTTGGGGGGTGTGCCAAGCAAACACACTGGGACCCCATCTGACACACTGGAGTTGGTGGATACAAGCAGCCACTCACACATACAGAGCCGGATAGCTTCTGCAATGCCTCCGGGGAAAAAGAGGCTGGAGGGGTCGTTTGTATGGAGTTCCAAGGGGTTTATTGAAGTCCCTGCTTGGAGGGAACCAGGGACAAAGTACCAAGAACATGGAGAGGCCCAGGGTTTTATCCAAGGTGGCACCAAGGGCAGGCAGAACATCAGAGACCTCTCATCTGGGGGCCAAGGGGTGGAGGGGATGTGGGATGACAGAACAGTCACCATTGGGGAAGATGGGGGGTGGAACAAGGGAACCAGGAACCAGTGGGGTTTCAAGGAAAGGAGAACTATCTAGAACATGGACTTAAAAGGGGTAAAGAGGGGATGGTCTTAGACCTGTGACCCAGCCCACCAGCAGACTTCCACTGTTTTGGGTTGTGTGGCTCCTTGGTCACTCCTGCAGTGGCCTCAACCACTGATATGACAAATTTTAAAATCTTTAGAGAAGTTACCAAATAGCAGAATTTCAAATACTGGAACTCAAGGGAGAGAAATTTGGCCTTCTTCAAGAAGCACTTTGAAAGAATCATTTGGAACACCTTCCTGAAGGGCAAAGTGTCCAAGCAGAGTAAATTGATCTTTAAAAACAATTTATCTAAAGAGCAAGAACAGTCCTTTCCAATGTTCAGTCTAATCTGAGAAGCAGAAGACTGGCATGGGGAAACAGATAGGTCCACAGAAAAAGGAAGTATACAGGAAATGGAAATGAAAGTTAATTACCTAGGAAGACTATACCTGGAACACAGGTAAGGGTCTGGGAAATCAAATCTCAATCAGACTTGAAGCTAGCACTGGATACACAAACCAATAAAAAGGTCTTCTGTAAGTTTATCAATTGAAAAGAAAAACAACCACAGACAAACAAAAACATTAAGAAAACTTTGGGCCCACTAGCCAGTAAAGCTGTGTACCTGGTGACAAAAAGGATATTGACTGGTTACTCCCTCCCTCAATTTTCACTGGCCAGTTTCAGTTTCCAAAGATAATTCCTTTTAAGTATAAAGAAAAAAGCATCACCTACAATCAAGAATAATACATCTAAGGAATATTTGAAGTAGCAGAACAAATTAAGGGATGACAAAGACAAGAGGCATGTTCCCAAGGGTGCTGGAAGACATGACCAATGCATTTGGACACTACAAAGCTGTTTTTTGTGGTCTTTCAAAAGTCACAGGAAACAAAATCTTGAGCAGTGGAAGGACCTAATATCACACCCATAGCTAAGACTGGAAAGTAAGAGATCTGCAAAACTAAATGGAGGAGACCAGTTTAATGTCAGATCCAACTTGAATAAAACCCCAGTATGATTGGCCGGAGCAGATTACCCAAGGGCAAATCATGTTTGACCAACCAGTTTGCCTTCTGCAATGAAACAACTAGCTCAGTTAGGCAAAAAGAGTATGAAGATTAGATGTTGTTTATGATTCTGTGCTCCTCAGTAATAGAAAAAATGAGACAGGAGGAAAAGCCAAAAAAAAATGGAATTGTTTATGAGGGTAAAGAAGGACCTCTCTGCTCTCATGATGATGTGACCTGGTCCTACATACTGGTGTTCAGGGGTAGGACAAGAAGCAGCAGGCACAGCTTGGAACAGTGGAAATTCTGGCTTAATATAATGAAAAAAAAGTTGACATAAGGGAGGGCAAACACCAGAATAGGATGCCTAGAGACACTATGGATTTTCAAATTTTGTAGATTTTCAAAACTCAAGCAGATAAGATGCTGAGCAACCTGTTCTCAATGGACATACTTTGAGCAGAAAGTTGGGCCAGGTGACTTGTAGAACCCTTCCAATCTTTAAAATTCTATGAATAAATTTTTTTTAAAGGAAAAACAGATTGCTTACCCTGGTATTTTTCATAATATATACTGGTTAAGTACTGGAGGGAAATACTCTTCCACATAAAATTATAAAAAAAAAGTAATACAAGTATTAGGATAAAATTATAGCTGTCTCTATGCATAGAAATATATTTAAGAATATGAATAAAAAAAATTGTGAAATTACTATTATATACCAAGAATAAGAGTTTGTTTACTTTTTAATTTTTATTTTGTTGTTTTTCAAAACAGCATTTTTTTCTTTTAAATTAAATTAATTAATTTCTTTTAAAATTATTATTATCGTTTTGGGGAAAATATTAAAATTTATAAACCTTTCAAGTACTAGGCTTTTGGGAAGCCTGGAAGAGAACTAAGTCAGAAATTTGCCTGTGTCAGTTTCACTGTACAGGAAAGTAAACAAGCCACAAAACAAGGAAATTAATATGCATTTCTTCCCTTATTTCTTTTAAATGACTTTTTAATGAGCATTAGAATCTATCAAAAACTTGATACTGAATATTTATATGTCAATGTCCCAATTGTTGTAATGATAATAGGATTAAAATATATCTATAAAAGTTTGAGGAAAAAATACCAATGTAAAAAAAATTAGCTTCTTTCTTCTCAAATTTCTTAGTGCACATTCAAGAACTGTGACCAATCAAAGTATATAGAATTAAATACAAATAAAGAAATTGTCTAGGTACTTTATGCAGTCTTTATCCTGGGAGATTTTCAAGACAATGCTTGATATAGTCCTAAGCAGTCAGGTCTGACAACACAACTGGCTGTTATGTCCAGAATACTGGAATAGAGATATCCTGAAGTCCATTCTAATCTTAATTATTCTGCTCTCTTGGTATTTTATGCAGGCAGTAGCATTTAGGCTATGTAGAATTTAAGAGAAATTTCTTCTCAAATCTTCATTCCATCAAAGTGTTCAGATTCTAGATTTTTTTCTTAATCCTCAGGGGGAAAAGTAACCCCAGTACTACTGTGACAAGCAAAAACCCTCTGTACTAGAAATCTCAACTTAAAAAAGCCCAAAACCTCCTCCACACAAATCCACATAGTCAATACCAGTTCTTATTTTCCTTATTGCAACAGCACTTCCATTACATAGTGTGTTAGATCAATCACTTCACAAACTGGGCTTTCAAACACTGAAATGAAATATAGAAGGAATTATAACATCTGGTGAGTCATTCACATAAACAAAAATGAAAATGTAAATCTGTTCACTATATTTATCTAAAAGAAAAAAATGCTTTAATAATGTTGTTTCTCAAAAATGTCTCTTACTTTCTTTTCTCCTTAGAGGAAGAGAGAGATAACTTTTTTACAGCACATTATTAATTAATATGATTTCCCTTTGATTCTCTCTAATTAATCAAATATATATAGAAATAAATTCCCTGTCCTTCATGTTCAAATATATTTTTACATCTATTGCATTATGATATTTGTTACTGTTTTTGTGAAAACTGAAAAGGCTTGTGTTCTCTTCTTTACTGGGTAGAATGTTACAAAACAGTGCTGAAAATTCCTATCTCCCAAAGCATAACAGCATGAATAAAATTTACTTGCAAGTTTGTCAAGGAATTTTACTTAGATTCCTTTCTCTTTTAGGTATATAGCCACAACATAGCATCTTACTGGCTAATACCAGCCTAAAGCAATGGAAAAAGAGGGGAGAAGTCAATGCATTATTCCACAGTATGATAAATCACACTGGGAAATATTGAATACTTGTAGTTACTACCAGAGCACAGGAGTACTATGAAATTTCTTGCTTTATTTTATGAAGCACTGAACTGTTCAAAACAACTATTGCTTCAAGATGTCATCTATAAATCAACACAGGCCAATGGCAGCAAAGTGATGGATATCCACCCATCTAAGGGATTTGATCATAAGACACAAACTAAAACAGTGACAAGGCAGAGATAAATGTTTGTGTTCAGATTAACATCCCAAGGTCAGAGTGCCTAGGCATATCAATGAGGAATTTCAACAAACACTCTAAGAATATTAATCTAGAAATGTGCAGCAGCAAACTGAAGAAGATATTGAATTTTAATGACGTTGTCTGTTTTGATTGTCTAAGAAAATATTTATAGTAAACTAATCACACAGAGATTGGAATTTGTTCTATCACAGGACTTGTTTCCTGAAAATATCAGCCCTGTCTTGGGTTTTGAAGACAATTTTATTTTTCATCTATTTATTTAACAGGTGTATTAATAAAACATTAAAGAAGAAATTTTACTATAAAGTCTTTATTTCTCTAATGAAAAAATAGAACAATATAATGTCATGCACTACTAATTTTAAGATTATCATGTGTTTATACAAAGTCTTGTTAAGGTTTTACAGGATTATTTAACATTTTCATTTGTAGAAGTTAATAACAGAAGATAGTGGGAGAGATATTTCAAGAACATAACAATTAATGTCAAAAGAACATACCAGCTTCCTAAAGCAGACAGGGTATATTAACTCTTTTTAAAATATATGGTCCTCTGTTCAGTTGTAGAAAGTATTGACAATATAATTTTTACCATTAAAAATACCTGAAGAGTGGGGTTTACTTCTGATGTTAGCTTTTCAATGTGAATGAGTGTAGTAGCTGTTTCAACAAAATGCTCTTCAATTCATGCTTTTCTATCTGAGTTTGAGGTCAAGTCCATAGGACTGCATTTTTTTTCAGGTGTGGGTTCTTTCCTTCTCTTTCTTTCCCCCCTTTTTTCTCTTTCTTTTTTCCTTTTTTCCTCTCTATCTTTTTTTCCAGTGCAGTGCTCTTCCAATTTGTTTCTTTACATTCTGTAGACTACAATAGTGAGAAAAAAAAAAAATCTGAAATCATAAAAAATTCATCCAGTCTAAAATAACTCTTAGGACAAATGATTTTGTGAAGTGCATGAAGTACTAGATGATTTAAACTATGTATACTCATAACTGAAATTTACGGGATTAACAAGATTTGGGCCCTGATGCTTCTGTAAATATAGGTTGAAAATAAAGTTTTAAACTTAGACAAAAAAAATGCCAAAGCCTTTTTGTTTAAATAATAGATGACAGATGTATTTTGAAATGTAAGTACCCATATGTGTGCATGTATACATACTTATATACTTAAAGACATACATCCTCTCTTTCCAGGTGATTCATCCAATAAACTATTATGCATTGAATAATTCTAAAAATTTTTTTCTGGTTTTACAAAATTTAGATGAAGACAAATAAGTGATTTATTTATTGATGTCAGCATGTCATTCTTATTCCTTTTATACTCAGCAATAGTTTTATTCAGTTTTCAGAGTCTTGCATGAGTTAAGATATATCTGTGATGCATGTAAATACACACACAAAAAACCCTTATACAATATAATAAGCTCTTATAGCTATTGCACGAGTGAATAAGCTAAAGTGAAAGACAGGGGTATTTTGAAATAGGCAAAGAAGATAAATTTTTAAATTTATTTATATGATTTCTAATTAAGTAGACATATTCTCAGACTATTTTGGTAGGATATTACAAGAAAAATGAAGAGTTGTTACAGTAGAAACTGGTGCAGTATTAAGAGATGTCTCTCAAATCTTACTTAAATTTATATTTCTGTTTAAGAAAAAAAAATAAAAACCTTGAATAACAATTTTATTCAGATAGTTGACCCATATTAATATTTTAAATTTAGAAAAAAAACTAAACATCTCCTGTAGCTCATGAGCCTGCAACGAAGAGGAATGACATATGGTTAAATAAAATTAGTCTAAAAACATTGTAACCCATTGTTATTCTTAAAAATGTTTTTTCTTCTTCGTTTTCGCTGTGAAAAAGGAAAAATTAAAAAAAAAATAATTAAAAAAAAAAAAAAAAAAAAAAAAAAGGATAAATTCAGTTGCAGGTTGATTATTTAATTTGGCTCCACAGCCTTAGAGAGCCAAACCTGTTGCCAAGAAAATCTCTAGAACCCTTTGCAGGTCAATTTTGATGCATTAAATCTGTGCAAGAAGAATCACAAAATAATTATTAATCATTATCTGTGAAAAAATCCGGTGAAAAATGTTAACATGATTACAATCTTTATGTCTTCCATTTCATTGTTATTCTGAAAGTATTTCTGAACATTTGGGAACTGCAAAAGAACATGCTGTTCAAAGTAATAAGGAGGGAAAATTGGGTAAGAAACTTGTTTCTAAAAAAAGGTTGGCATGACTTTGTCTGCAGGGAGATCAATGAAATAATGCACTGTATTTAAATGCTTCATCCAAGAAAAAGAGAATAATATTAATTATAGCCTTTAGCTCTTTTCATGGCAATCCTTTGGTAATTATAGTTCAAGAGAAAGAACAGAAGTAATTTAAAAATGTGTTTCTTCATAAGATACCCAATTTTATTTTTTCGTAGGAAAGAGTACATTTCAAAGGAGAAGTTTGTTTTAAGTTAGATATGCACTGTTTGCACTGAAGAAATGAAATGAACTGTAACAATATTCCTGTAGTGTATGTGATCCTTGTAGCTACATCCATGGCAGCAAGATTGCTTGTTGGTAGTGTGCTAAATGGCATCAACTTTGATGATACCACCTGTGGACCTTATAATTACTGTTGGTGAATTTTTATGTGAATTTTTATGAGGGTTAGGGCTTGATTTGGTTTTTTGATTTGTCTTTTTGTTTTGTTTTGTTTTGGTTTTTGTTTGGTTTGGTTTTGTTGTTTTTTTTGGTTTTTTTTTCTTTTCATATATGTAGTGCTATCTTACAATATCTGTTAAGTTAAAAAATTATGTAGAAACTTAACACTCTTTCAGGACAAAGACAGTAAAGTCTTAAAGATCAAGCTCAAGACAGAAAAGGATGATTTAAGTTAGAAAATATATCTGAATTAGTGCAAGTTTAAAATTTTATGTAGCATGCCTCATCACGCAAACATGTAGATGCACTTCATTAAAAAGATGAGACATCAGACTGCTATACCCAATTGGGCATCTTGTTTATACAAAAAAAACCCAAACAAACAAACCCTCTCTGAATTTCTTTTAAGACCTGAGTTACCTAGTTCACCAAATTCACTAAAGTTAATTATTACATAAGAATCTTGTGATGAAGAATAAAACAGCTGGACTCTCTGGTAATCTTCAGTTTTTAGAGACCTGTTTAGAACGATGAACAGTTCTCTATTAGAAATTTGAGCAGCGTTACATGGGTTAGAGTGAAGAAACATTTTGTGGCTTAACCTTTGCAAACAATGCAGCCCCACACAGCCACTTGCTCACTTCCCTTCCAGAAGAACACAGGAGAGGGACATGGATTGAGATAAAGAGAGAGTTGCATTGGTAAAACAAAGCTGTTCATGCAGGCAAAGCAAAATAAGGAATTTATTCACTGTTTCCCTTTGGCAGGGAGATATTTAGCCATTTCTGGGAAAAACAGGGATTCATCAGGTGTAAAGGCCATAACTCTGAATGTGACCGCTCTCTCCTCCTTCTGCAGTTTTATGGCTGAGCATGGCATATGTCTTCCATGTCTGTTGGGGTCAGATTTCCTGGCTGTGTCCCTGCTTAACCTCTGGTATTCCCCAGCCCACTCAATGGAGGGGCAGCGGAAATAGAAAATATGTAGATGCTGTGTAACCCCTGCTAAACAGTAGCTAAAACATCACTGTGTTATCCAGACTGCTGGGAACAAAAATCAAAAATGCAGCACCTTTCAGGCTGCTGCAGATATATTTAATTCGCAGTCAAAACTAGTATACTACTCGAAGCAGTCTATTAGAGTAAGTAAATGAGACAGAAAGCAGTGGTAGATAGTCTCCTGACACAGGCATTTGTTATAGTAGTTAGAAGTGAAATTGTTCTTGTGAAGAATGCAAATGCATCATAGCACCACATGAAGTTCTCCAGACATAATTAATTGTCTTGCCCAAGATAACAGTCTGGGCTTTCACAACCAACTCTGACAAATACATGCTTTCAAAAGACTATTTTAGCTGGTATCTCTAAAGACTGTTAACCTTTTTTTCTGTTGTTCCACTCATTTTCACACCTGGGACCTCACATTTGTTTTTCAATTGAGATCTGCTTTTAAAGAAAAAAAAAAGTGAATATCCTTCCACTCCATTCACTCACAGCTGGTTTAAACATTGCTTTTGTCATCCTAGACTGAAAAAATTCTCCTGGCTTCCAAAGTCTGCGTTTTTTCAGGGCTGGACTTCAAGATATCATCTACTAGAAATGAACTCTAACCACTAGATTATTAGAACTATGCAGAATATTCAATTAAGATATGAGCTCCATATGTTTGCAGATTTATCTTGCATGTGCCAGGAGGATTAGATGGCTTGCAAATGTGCATCTTTGTTTGTTTTTGACAATATACATGTTTGAATCCAATTTAGATCATCTGGATTTCTCCTGTGAGGCTATCCCGTGGATTTTTTTCATCTGGACAGAATTTCTTGCATTTAGTTTTATGTTTGTTTGGTTTTTGCTTTTGTCAAGTAAAATAACTCAGAAGTCTATTTGGTGAAAGAATTTTTCTTCTTTTATGTCTTGCAGGAAGATAATGGAATAAATAAGAATTACAAAAAAAAAAAAAAAAACCAAACAAAAAAACCCCAAAAATCTATGAACAGCATTTTATCTTTTTATCTTTTTGCTTATTTACACTCAGTAAAAAGGATATTTCTAACATGTTTTATTACCATGCAGAAGTTATTTTTATGTGAGATTAAACAATTATTTGGACAACTTTTGTAAATTTTAAAAGCTTAAAAATAAACACCCTTTTTAAATTCATTAATTGCTTTGACTGATTATGTGTAAGTACTAACAGAGCACAGTTGCCTGTCTCAAACACTCTTCAGGCCACAGAAGGACTTTGCCATGAGACAAGCACAGAAGGCAGAGACAGGATGTTTCTAACTCCAGGCCTGGCAGAAGTGAGATCTGGGTAGCACATCCTGGTTAACACAGCCAGACAAAATTCCCACTGGCAAACTGTGGAAAGAAGCAACTGCAGATACACATATCACTGGTCAAACGAAGATCACCCCGAGGTATGGGACAGATGGCATCTGAGACCAACAATGACCAAGGAAGCTCCCCTGAATGTGCTTTCCTGGATACCTGGAACTGGAACTGGAACTGGAACTGGAAGATAAGGCACAACAGCTGGGAGCTTGAGATAAGAGGGTACTATTGTCTGGGTGTTATCTTAGACCTAGGGGAAGGTTAACAAATCTGAGGGAGAAGAATGGATCGCTGATAATGGACACAAAGAATGCAGAATTTGTGGGCCACAAGGAGAGGCAACCCAGCAACTGTTCTAAAATCAGCTCCAGACTGGGTAGAAGGCAACTCTGGCTGGAGGAGATTCTGACCACACACTCAGGCTGACTGAACCAAGCAACCCAGTGACTCAGAAGAAGAGAAAGACTGAGTATTGGACTAATTAGCATTAGAAATGGGGGACTCACTTAACCAATAGACTAAGAGAACTGTGTAGCCAATAAGCATTAATTATCTGCTCAAATCAATAAACAGTGAAAAGTTCTAAATGACCAGCCTCTCCCTCTCTCCCTCTATTTCTCTCTCACTCTCCCCCTCCCTCCCTCTCCTTCTCCTTTCTTTTCTATTTCTTTCTATATCTCTACCTCACACTTTGATAAAATTCATATTATTGACTTTGGCATATTGGTCTTGTTTGCACCCTAATTTGGGCAGAAACATCTCTCAGTAATCAGATCTTAACACTGTGTCACACTTCTGAATGTACATTTCAGCTTACATAGCAAACCCTAAAAAAAGTCATTTTTATTGGTAGATTAAAAAAAGGGTTTTTTGTCACAATTCTTGAGGATTCTAAATGTTTTTTTTTATTGATCCTGAGCCAGAGAGAAAAAGAAAATATGAAAAAGTTCAAAATTTGATGATATTGTCAATATAAAAACCAGACTGAATAAATTTAGTGTGTTTTTTTCAATTGTTGTTCATTTTTATTATTTTTTTTTTTGATAAATATTTTCATATTTTTGCTTTTAAAACTCTTTGTGAATAGAATCACATGGCTCTTAGTCTAAGGAAAATACACGTTTCTTTTATTACAATTATAAAACTCAGTTTTCATGCTTCTATGGAGTTTGGATGTGCAGAAAAGAAGTAGGACTCAGAACTGACCCAAAATAACATTTTCCCGGTAATTCCCATGTTGCTGTAACATTCTGTTTCATGTAGAAAGATTTTTTTGGACAAACACATTTCAAAAGTACTTAGAACATTTAAGGTATTCAAATAACATTATTTAGTAATGAAATCATGTCTAAATAATATTTTTTTGAGACAGAAGAGGATTTTTTTCCAGCTTTTATAACATCACAGGGTATGATATGAAAGCACACCCCTAAGTGAACAATTGTGTTTCACCTTAATCTGTGAGATGTTCAGGGGCTTCCTTACAGACAACTTTTCCCTTTCCCCCTAGAATTGTAGTCAATCCATTTTTTCACTAGGTCTATTTATACTGTTAATGGTTCAAGGAGCATTTTGAGTAGGTAAGCAGTTAATGATGAAACAAACATAAAAGCCTTGGAGTTTCTCTGTTCAGATAGGCACTTATGGGACTCAATTTTATCGTGCTATTTTTATACTCACAACCAGTCTTTGAGGCCAGTGAGCCTGAAACATGGCTTCCCACCCAAGATATTAGTGAAGATATTGCTACAGAGCCTGAACTATCTATTACAAACCATGAACTCTTGTAAATAGAGATTGTAGTAGGAACAGTGTGAGATATCTTCAGTGGTTTTTATCCACCTCCATTAAGACAGCATTAGTTTGTGCTGCATGCTCTTTGTAAAAGAAAATATCTCTCACTACTTCCTTCCCTGTTCTTAGAGAAGCTCTCTAACAGAAGTTGCAGAAAAGGCAGGCAGGGAAAAAGAAAAAGAGGGTAGGAAAAAATTAGAACTGTACTGTCTATTACTTTCCTTTACAAATTTTATTTTTAATAAGGTGAGATGCATATTGTCTGAATCTGTCCTTAGTTTTTTTTTTTCTTAATTGGTGATTATGATTATTAAGTTTGAGTAATAGTTTCTTGTTTTGTTTCTGATTGCTATATATAGTCTTTATTTTCAGACACATAAGACTAAAAATTTCTTTATTTCCTTCAAGGTAAAGATGGTACTCTATGGAAATCCTTTTACCCCAGTGCTTATATGTGAGCTATTCACCTTGTTTCTCTTTTTAGGCAATGGTCATAAACTGGCATGTCTAGACCCTGACTCATTCTGAGTGGATGTCTCTATCTGGTAAGACTAATCTTTATCTAGTAACCATAATTCTCTCCATTATTTATAAAAAATATATAAAAATGGAGAAGAGCTCAAATGTTGAATTCTGTATGTAGAGTAGACAAGGAATTCTGATTCTGCTTTATTTGAGAACAGGTAAGTGCATCTTGCATTTGACTTTTCCAGCAAGCAGATGTGAATACAGTTCTGGAAACAGTTTTAAGTGAAAAAGTATTCTTCAAGCAACATAAAGTCCAGCTATTTGCCTAAAATTGATTATACAAAGATTTTTATATTCAAAAGGATATATTAAACGTCTTGTATAGAACTGTATTCAAAAATAGGGGCAGAGTATTGTGAAGATTAGTTCCTGGATTGTGGTTCCAATATTAGAATTCAAGTGAGATCAAATTCAGTAAGGAAAAGAACTTTCACTTAGTCTAGACTAGGGTATTCACAATCTTACTGATATATCCCATTTACCAGCTGAAGAAATAGTTTTACCTGCTTGCTTTATTGTACCATTGAGTTTTTCCCCCAGGAGATGATATAGCCTTGGCTTCTTCCTTCCTTCTGCAAAACTATCTAATTTTGGAATGATCATGTAAAAATATATCTGAATGCATACCCTGGCAAAGAAGAAATTTGCAGCAATAAAGTAAATTGTTAACAGTGGTGATTTTATAAAGAGGACTATGATTGCAGTGCAGCTGTATTTGAATGTATCAGCTTGGGTACAAACTGACTCTAAAGAATAGGTGAAAATCAGAAAATAAGTTTAATATTGATTAAAACAACACATAGTGTTCTTTTTTTTTTTTTTTTTTTAAATGTGGACCAGTATGTTAAATACTTCTTTTTTTATTAAAAGTATGCTACAACTCAAATGAAAATACTATGTAGAGCAAGTTAACAATAATGTTTCATAAATAATCTCAAAAATTTTAATTTTCATTATTTAACAATTGTTTGGTATTTGGAAAAGCTATGTGTAAACAAGTTTATCTCAGTAAAACAAGCAAATGAGAAAATAAACCTCTGGTTTTTGTTGAAAATGTCATCACACAGGAACCAGCATAATGAATTTATGCTAGTTTATTTATTGTTGTTGTCCCCAAGATGTCTTCTGTCATTTCCAAGCAGTTCCTGGAACATTACAGATAGCAGTAACATGCATTTAAACTTTTGCCAAATTCCACTGACATGGCTCAGTGCACTGTAAGAGAGTACTGCTGAAAGTCTGATGGTTTTGAGTACTGTTTTTCTGGTACTGCTAAATTTTACTGTTTATCTAATGTATCACAGTTCAAGAACAGCTACCAGTTTACAAATGCAATATCATCAGAAAGGACTAGTCTGGCTCCTTTTTAGCAGAATGGTAGCTTCTGTGGTGGAGGATATGCACTTTCCTGATGATCTAGTCCCCCCGTTTTATTTTTAGCAAACAGCTGACTTGCTTGCCTTGACAGTTTTCTAAACATGTAGAAACATGTTACCGAATATTTAAGATTTCGAAAACCAACCACATCCTGGGCCACATTCAAAAGGCAAGATCAACAGGTCAAATAAGGTGATTCCCCCCTTCTACTGTGCCCTCAGGAGACACCACCTGAAGTACTGCATCTGACTCTGGGGCTCTCAGCGCAGGGAGGACCTGTTGGAGTGAGTCCAGAGGAGGGTCCTGAGGATGATCAGAGATACAGTGCATCTCTCCTGTGAAGACAGGCTGAGAGAACTGGGCTTGTTCAGCCTGGAGAAGAGAAGGTTCACGGGAGACCTCACTGAGGCCTTTCAGTACTTAAAAGGGCTTGTAAAAAAAGATGGAGAGCAACTTTTACACAGGCAGATTGTGATAGGACAAGGGCGAATGGTTTTAAACTAAAAGAGGAGAGATTTAGGCTAGAGGTTAGGAAGGAATTCTTTACTCACGGAATGGTAAAGCACCACAATACGCTGCCTAGAGAAGTTGTGGATGCTCCATATTTGGAGGTGCTCAAGGCCAGGTTGGATGGGGTTCTGAGCAAACTAGTTTAGTGGAAGGTGTCCCTCGCTGTGGCAGAGGGGGTTGGAACTAAATGATCTTTAGGGTCTCTTTCAACTCAAACCATTCTAGGATTATATGGTGGTTTTGATAGGAGAGTGTGCAGCCACTGTAGCATGTCAAGAGCTGACAGTCCAAGCTGGTGGCAGGACAGAAAGTCTAGATAGGGCTACAGCTGCAGACACTGCCATGGCCTGGAGGTTTCAAACATCCTTTTGCTGTAATATTTATGCCCAAAAAGACAAACAAGGAGACAGAGAAGTAAGGAAAACCCATAACTATGGAGAGGGAACACGCATCTATTAATCTTCCTTCTTGGCTAATTAGCAGAAGATTGGAGAGATAGGAGTGAGACCATAAATTCTGTAGTGTCTTCAACAGCAGCAGTGAAAAGTTCAACAGCCATGGTAGACTAGTACTGGGATTGTGATCCTGCCATGGAAATGGTGGTAATGATCATCATGACTTCCTGGTTCAAAAACAAGAAAGAGCTAGGCAGCTCCTTTCTTTTAGTAAGCACAACACACTCTCATTTTTCAATGTACAAAAAAAATGGGCAGAGAGAGTCATTATTTCTGTGCTACATAATCTTGGAGATTAGATTCTAGGTAGTTGCTTTTCTTGAATCAATACAGCTGTACTTG
>JACBWW010000061.1:719245-824672 GCA_020086605.1 Lanius collurio | reverse complement strand
ACAAGCAATAAATTAGATGTCATCAATAAACTGCTTCTTGGAAAAATTAATCAGGCTACCACAAGAAAATAATAACTTTTTCTCCTATCAGTGCACAGGACTGAGATATAATATCATGGGAGAAAAAAAAAAAAACAAAACAAAAAACAAAGCAACAACAAACCAAAACAAACAAAAAACTCTCATTATTTACTCAGAAGTGAAATTCTCATAGGAGAATAACAGTACAAGGGAAACCCTCAATGAAGTGTAAGGTCAGTAGAAAAAGATGCACAAGAATGTTTTAGTTATTTTAGAGGAAAAATGTGAAAAATGTGGCCAAAAGAATAAAAGAGTGAAAAAAAATTGCATGGGGCATGAAAGTTTTTCAAGGACATCCTTTAAAATTTTCAGAAAAAAATAATTAAATATTTATTCATTTAAATATCACTTTCTACATTCATCAAAAAATAATTTGAAGTAGATGAATAAAAGCCAAATAGCATAAATCTGGAAAAGTATCAAAAGTTCATTATCAGAGAAAGGAGGCTATCTAAAAAAAAAGATCTATTTCCAAAGTGAAAAGATGTGTTTACATGAAGAGAGTATGAACTCTAGAACTGTAAACATGTATGTTTAGCAATGTATGCACTATTGCCTTATTGGCACTTCATATATGTATAAAAACATCAGTAAAACAGATGTTAAAAGATTTTGAAAAATATCTGGTCCAAAATACTGATAATTTGTATGAGAAGGAAAATAACTCTCAGCGATTTCATACTGCTGAAAAATGATCAAGGTACAACAGGAATTTAAAAAAGCGATATCTCATTTCAAGTTCAAAGGATGCACATATGAAATTGTGAATCACTAATTAATATGAAAATTATAACTTCATCTGTTTTAAGTAGAAGAGGCAAGTAGTAAATTTGTTTGTATTTCCAAAGGATTCCAGGCACGGCATAAGGTACAGGTTGTAACTCTAACTAACACAAACTTTAATAAAGAATGTGCTTTGCACATATTCTTTACCTGTACTCATGCTTTAGCTGTTAAAAGGGTACATATATCAAAATTTTTGAAGCTGCTTATAGGACATAAGAGGATGCCTAAGAGAAAAATAGCAAAATTACTGGAACTACATAACCATCAACCTTACTTCAGTGCCTTAGAAACTAATGGAGCAAATAGTTCTGGATACCATTTCCAAACATGTTAGGACAAGAAGATGATTGGTACTGGTGAGATGTATAATGAGTGCTGGGCCCAGGTTTGTGCTTCCTTCTACAAGGGAGACATGCATATACAGCACCAAGTCCACAGAAGGTGATTTGGTGTGTGAAACATCTTTCATACAAGGAGAGTCTGAAAAATCTTGGACTGGTGAGTCTTGAGAAGAGAAAGCTCAGGGGTATCAAGGTGTATAAATACTGCTGGGAAGGTCTAAAGAAGACAGAAGCAGACTCTAAAATGTAACAGGATGAGACACAACGGGCAGAAAGTGAAATATGGGATATTTTGTGTCAATATAAGAAAATAGTCTTTCTGTCAGGGTGGTTAAATACTGGAATGCAGACAGAAATTTAGTGTTAGTCTGCAATTCTTAACAATTGCATCAGAATACCACATTTATTTTTCTGATCTATTGTGGTTAATGGCAGCTTTTTCAGTCAAAATTTATAGTGGAAAAACACTTTAATAATTTTCTAAAATTGTTGTGCTTGAAAGTAAATATTTATACCCTCTTTTTGATGTTTTTCTTGTTTGTTTATGTTCTCTAATCCTGTAAAAATGTGTGGTCACATCTCTCTGAAGCAGGGATGTCGTGGAGTATAACTGAGTTGTCAACACCAAGAGTTTTCTGTAGGAGGAGTTTGGTGTTCAGGGAGAGACTGATGCTCACCTAAAGTCTGAAAGCTGCACACTGCAGCTCCCACCATCCATTACTAAGCAGTAACTTTATCGCTGGATTTCTCATGTCTGTACTGATTGTGGTATTTACAGATTTTCAGCTATGTCATGGCTGCAGCACTGGTCACAAGACCTCTGGGGGATGCCTAAAATCAGGTTAGACCAATGCAAACCCTGAAAAGCCCTTAGACTCATCACTGCATTATAAGTACAAAATCTATGGCCCTTTATTATTAATGTCAGAAATCATATTTATCAGTTGCTTACTTCACACTCTTTCTTACTTTCTTTCCCTAAATGTTTAGTGCTTATATAGATGGAACTTAGATCTTAGGCTGTTAGGATGCATGATCTTTTGAGGTGAGAAAGGTCTTGTAGAAGCTGATAGTTTGCTAGGGGTTTGTTGCTAAGCAATTTTTCCCTCAGGATTGGTTCCAGAAAACAGAGCTTTCTAAGAAAGCTACTTACTTAAGAGGTGTAAAGGTCAAACCAAGGCTTGAAACAAATCAACCGACACAGTCTGAATAACAGATTGATCTATTTTAACAACTATTTGTGCCTGAGATTTTAAAGGGTCTGCCCTTCCCCTTGCTCCGATTATTCCTGCTTTTCTCCTTTTTCTTTGAAGTTCAGAATCTGCTACACATTGTATCTTGATTTCTAACTTACAAACTATGAACTGCTACTTCTGAAGAAACAAGGCTTGTGATCTGAAGCTGTGGTGTTATTTCTATACATTTGAACATAGGAAAGTTGAGTAGAAAAGGTTAGTTCTTGCTGTTGGCCTTGGCATTATGAGCTTTTTTAACGGGTGTTTGTTCTTAGTGTTTAAACCACTGAGGATTTAAACACAAAGGGGAAACTTTTGGTTTGCTTTCTATTTTTTTCTCAGAACCTTAATCATCCTGAGCCTTATTGTGGAGGTACCTCTCCCTGAAGTCCCAGGGGGAGGGACCCTGCAGGGTACGGGTCTGTCCCTGTCCCTGTCCCCATGTCACATGTGCCCCATACCTGTTCCTGATTGGGTGGTTTGGGTGCCTGGGGGCTGGAAGGAGAGCAGGGTCCCAGGAGAGTCTGCTTGGGAACTCCACCCATGCGGCTGGAGGAATAAATCATCTCTGAACATCTAAAAAAATATCGCTTCATCTTTCCTTCCAAGTTCATCGCTGTCTTATACTTGTTGTAAGGATTCCCCAATTATAACATCTTATTTAAAATATTTCAGAGCCAAAATTGGTCATGAAGAGTGGGTTCTTTAACAGAGATCCAGATACTGGAGTATAAACCTCAAGAAATAAAAATGAAATTTCTCTTCAATGAAACAGACTAAAATAGTTTTCTTGAAGATAATTAATTAATTTTAAAAGTGACATCACATTTAGATTGAAAAAAAATTGTGTTCTTGGGTTATGCCTCTTCTTTGTTTTTTTCCCTCACTGTTTTTGATATTTCTTGCTAAGTAGCTGTTTCATTTCTAGGGACTACTTCTGCTGAAGGTATTCTGATAAGAAAAAGAGGTGGTTTCTAGTCACCATTGTGTTACATGAACAGAAAATATTCTGCATAGGCAACTGATCCTGCACAGGGGACCAGTCAGAGAAATAAAGGTTGAGCTTAGCAGCACCCCCCAACCTCTTTTATATTTCTTTCTTTCTCTCTGCCTCATGTTTACTGTTAAATAAAATCCATATTATTGACTTCAGCATATGGTTTTGTTTGCACCTTAATTCAGGCAGAAGCACCTCTCACTGGTTGGATTGTAATAATAGTACAGAATATTCTTACAATTTCTATATGTGTTTTTGATGTTTTTATTACTCACAGGCAATTAATGTGATTGCATGTGAGATTATTAAAGGACTTTTTAACTGCTATTGTTAATGTCCATTAAAAAAACTCAAGGAGATTGCATTTGCTATTTCTTTAGTATTTTATACAAGTGTTTGTTACCAGTTAAAGTATCAGATGCTCCTGTGGTGAAAATTACAAAATTTACTACTAGGGATAGGAAAGAGAAAGGACTAAAACCAATTGTGTATGACAGGCATGCAACAGTGAAACTCTCTGAGGAGTTAGCATTACATAAATACTCTATTCTAGCAAGCTGCTTGATGTTCATGTTCTGTAGAAGAAGGTTTGTCTCGATGACCTTTAAGGCCTTTTCCAGCTTAAACAATTCTGTGATTTGGGTTTTGTTGTTTCTGTTGGTGTTGATTTGTATGATTGTTTGGGTTTTTTTTGAAAAGGCCATTTACCACGTCTTTAGAAGAGCAGACAATTTTCATTCACATATCCTTACAGTATCTATCTGTAAATAATCACAACAATAGAAAACAGTAGTAGAGACACTCACTTGCTTCTTCCACTCCCTGGAGGGTTGGTGAGGAGAATCAGAGAAAAGTAAAACTTGTGAGTTAAGGTCAGTTTAATAATTGAAATAAAATAAAGTAAAATACAATAATATGAATAATTACAATGGAAAGAGAAATAGCAGAGAGAGTGTGACAGAAAGAGAGAGAGAAAATTCAAGAAAACAAAAACCCCAACTGATGCACAAAACAGTCTCTGACCACCTACCAAACAATCCCTGTCGGTCCCCTAGCAGCTCACAGCCTACTTCTCTCAGTCTGCATGTAGAGTCTGATGTTTTATGGTAGGAAAAATGCTTTTGACTACTTCAGATCAGCTGTCTTGGTTTTATGCTCCCTCAAAGCTTTGGGTCCTTGCTCACTGGCAGAGCGTGGGCAAGGGAGAACTCCTTGGCTTAGGATGAGAACTACTGAGGAACAACTAAAACATTGGTGTGTTATCAACATTATTCTCATTCTGAACACGAAACACAGCACTATACTGCCTGGTAGGAGGAAAATTGACTCTATCACAGCCAAAAGTAGGCCAGTCCCCAATGATGTGCATATATGAGTTATGAGAAAGCATTTCCCTGAGAAGGTACCTTTTCCTGTTTCTGCTTGATAGAGAGAAACTAGCAGTGTCATTTTTCCTCTCAGTGACATGTCTAGTGTTCAAACACCCCAAACACCCTTATAGCACTATACTTGATTCAATTCCAACCTGTCAAAACCTTCCTTGTACTGCAAAACTTTGAGGGCAAGGATCAGTACTTCAGGTGGCACCTGGTGGCAGCTGGCTTCTGTCTTAATACAGTCCAGCTGGTGAGCGCCTTCCTTTCTTTGCTGCATGGGACTACTGATGACTCATGTGTAGCTTCTTCTCCTTCACATCCCTGTGCTTTTCCAGCAGCCTGCTTTCTAGCCCACAGAAGCATAGTCCTCATGGTTGCACTGGAATTATTCTATCCAGAGGCAGATCTTTCCATTTGCCTTTGTTGAAAGTGATGATATTCCTCCAGCCTGCAGAGGTCCCTCTAGGTAGCAGCTTTCTCCATCTTATCAGATGCTCCCGAAAACTGGTTATTTTCTTTGAACTCATTGAGACCTTCTGTCCCAACTTTTGGTCTTTAACTATGTTACAAAGTCAAGAGAGCACATTTTCTCTTCCTTGAAGACTATCAAATGGACCTTGCTTTTTCTTTGTCAACAGTTCCTATTCACTTCCTTGTCCTTCCTGCAACTGGGCATGGCTTGCAGAGGGGTGTGGCAGACTGATGGGCCTCTAGTTCCTAAGATTTTCTTCCTCCTCTTCTTAAAGAAAAGAGTGGAAATTTGTCTGGAGATACCTCTCAGTTCATACTTACAATGATGTAAAAACAAACTACTGCAGTTGCATCTATGGGATAATTTCCACGCAATATCCTGCCCACAATAACAAAAGTGATTTATGGGAACAATAATAGTTCATCTTCTCTAAGATTCCATGTTTCACTATATTACTTCTCATTTATAAAAACTGTAACAACTTCAAAAGCCTGTTATGCCTCTTGTAATCTTCTCTAATCATTAGTAGCCAGAATACTCAGTGTCCTGACAGCCACATGACTGATGCATTACACATGGTGAGACACCTCTGTTCACAACTCTTCTTTTAGGATGTCATTGGTTTCAGATTTTTTTATTTCCACATTGATAGTACTCAACCTTACCTCTGCACACACCAGCATCAGCAAGAGCATAACGACCTTCAGGTTGTTCCAGAATGCTGTCATATTCCTGACAGAATTAAATTACAATAAGCCATAATCAGCAAAGACAGTGGTCAGAATTCATTCTTATTTATAGTGATGAAAATTCAAAGCCAGCTGAAATTATTTAGAAAGTGGTCAGATTACTTGGAACTACATTCTCATATGTCAATAGAATTTATCATTTTTGAACCCTGAATTCTTCGGGTTTATGTTGATACATCTGAAATATTATTGACCTTTGCCAGTCTAGTTTATGCTTGGCAGTGTCTGTCTGTCCAGCAGTGCATATAGCACTGTGTTTAATTATAGCAATGAATTTCAATTATAGTGTTAAATGATTCTCTCTCGGGAAAAAAAAAAAAAAAAAAGAGAGAAAAAAAAGAAAAAAATAAAAGGAGGGTAATATATACATGGATCTAAAAATCTAAAAAATACAAGGTAAAGGGAAATTTCCCAGCTTAAGGACTACTGTGAGCCTGACTCCATACTAGCTTTATGTTGCTAAATCATTAAGGAGAACACTTCATTCAGAACAGATACTTAAAATTAATGAAGTCTAGCACTCATTACTCCTATTAGAAGAAAGTGGCTTAGTAAGGGCTCTAAGGTTTTCTCTTCCTATTAAATCCATAGCAAACCTCAGTATTAATTTCTATATGCAATACAAAACCCCAGAATATGTCTGTGGACATATCACGTGTCTGTGCATCTGCCTGATTATCAAAAGCAATTGAGAGTTCTTATCAGTTTGAAGCATGAATGGGATGCCTACAGAACATAAATACAGAATAAAAAAATAAGAAAAGTTTTAGCATTTTTTGGTTGTTATTTAAATTTATTATTATCATTATTCTCTTTTTTTTTTTTTTAAACTGGATGTGTTGTGTCTAGCTGAGATGGAGTTAATTTTCCCCACAGCAGCCCTCACAGCTCTGTGCTTTACATTGCTAGTTGGAAAGGTGTTGGTAACACTGCGGTGTTTTGGTTCCTGCTGAGCAGGGCTCGCACAGCATCAATGCTGTCTCTCCAACATTCCACCCTCACCAGCGGGCTGGGAGTGCGCAAGACCTTGGAAGGGCACGCAACCGAAACAGCTGACCCAAACTGACCAAAGGGGTATTCCATGTTGTATGAAATCTGTCCAACAATAAAAGCTAAGACAAAGGAGGAAAATGGCTGAAGGAGAGGGGCATTCATTATTTGTTATTTACAGCATTTGCCCTCTGAAACAACCATAACGTGCTGAAGCCCTTCTTCCTGGGAAATAGCCAGACATTGGTTGCTGATGGGAAGAATAAAATTTTGGCTTTATTTTATTTCACTTGTGCACTTGTTACATTCAATTCTGTGTTAGTAAACTGCTTTTATCTTGACCCACAAGGTTTTTTTTCTTTCATCTTACTTTCTCCCTTGTCCTGCTGAGGAAGGGAGTGATAGAGTGTCTTGCTGGGTGCCTGGCATCCAACCAGGTTCAAACAGATACACTGGGGGGAAGTAAAATGGTATTTTTTGAACACACAGCATATAGAGTTAGGGATGGATATTTCTAGCGGTACTGCAGATTTTCAAGTAAGCCAGTTGTGAAAGAATCTGTCATTTTTATCAAATGTACATAAGGCATTAATTTTCTGATTCAATTCTATGTAGAGATTAATTTATTCCTGTCAAGCTTTAGGTATTAGCAAGGCAGGCAAGCAAGCAGAGTTGGTGGAAAGAGGTCAAGTAATTGAGACTATCCTAGAGTCAATCATGTGAAGAAAAGAGAAATTTTAAAATTAGGAGAGATAAGAAATAGTGCTAAATCTTTGATCATGGATCCAGGACCTATAGAGTCAGTTGGTATAACTTGGAATTTAGTTTACAACTTTTAGGAGCATTTTTTAGTTTTACAACTTTTTTAGTTTTTACAACTTCAGAAGTTTATAATTTCTAAAAATTCCAAAACAATGAGCATTGTATTCCCTGGAAAAGTTCAAGATCAGGTTGGATGGAGCTTTGAGCAACCTGGTCTAATGAAAAGCATCCCTGCCTATGGTAGGGTTGTTAGAACTGGTTGATCTTTAAGTTACCTTCCAACCCAACACATTTTATAATTCTGTGATTTTTCCACTATTCAGCAAATTTTAAAATGAGCTAGTGAAATTATTAAAAAAAACCCTACCTAAAACTCAGAATAAAAAATAAACAAATTACACATACATCTACAAGAAATAATTAATTTAGAATGTTCAAGTCTTCAAGCAACAAAAGATTTCAAGTATGAAACTATGAGAGTACAACAGAAATTAACAAAATATATTTCTATTTATAATTTAAGTATCTGATAAGGTTTAGTCTTGAAGGTAAGAAAATGTTCTCCTTAATTAAATTCTGAAAATGTCAATGTAGTCTAAGCTAAATTTGGTCATTGTTAGTGGGTATCTCCCCAATGGACATATGTGGTTTGTCTTATACATTTTCTTTGCTTTTCCACTGCTGTTTGGTTTTATGTTTTGTTTTGTTTTGTTTTGTTTTTCTTAAAGAAAAACTATGGTATGTGTTACCAGTATGCCTTTTTACTTTACATAGTAAAGTATAGAGTAGTATAGAGATTACTCTTTCAGTCAAAAGACAAGAAGGTGGTGATATTTAGAGATTTTTACAGTGATAAGATGATGAAAGTTTTGACAATAATTTTTCTGATCCTACAAATGACAGAGAAATAATACAACATATAATGAGAGTGGCATTTCAGTCTGACTTATAAGTGAAAAAATTGTCAGAGCAGAATTTTTTCCATGAAACCATTTACAGTTTTACCGCAGCTATGTATCTGCTCTCATCATTCTAGTAATATTTTTATTCTGTATGCAAACCCTAAAAACATGGGTATTTCTTATGATCACAACAATGATGAATATTATATACATATGCCCTTTAAGTTACTCAAAATGCCAGATTCGAGAACCTCTGGTAAACCAAGCAAACAAAAGGTAGAGTATAAGCTCTGATACAAGCATGCTTCTAGGTTAAATTGTTTTAAAAACCTCTGCTTAGTCAACCTAGTTTCAAACTTTCACTTCCCACAACAGAAAACAGCAGAAACTGATGGTGGTGTGAAACATCAGAGAAAAAAACTCCTAGTATTTTACCTTCAGAAAGCTAACAGCTAATTCAGGTTAGGATTAATTTCAAAGCAATTCTTAGAGCTCTAAAAGTTAACCTTCAGAATCTGCACAAGGATCACTTTGTAATCAGTGATAGGAAAATAAACACCTACAGAAGAAATTTCAGGTTGTTATAAGATAGACAGCTACCATAAATTAGATGTGGAGATATTTATTCCTCTCCTCTGGCCATAATGAGAGTGTAGGATAACTTCAACGGCAGCTGAGAGAGATCTAAATTTAGATGAAATTGCTCTGTGCCTTTTTACATGACAGTAAGTTTAAAAGGTTCTTTTCCATTAAACTCAACTAACTTTAAAGCCCATTTCAAGGAATAAAATGCATCTGCACTTTTGTACTTAATCATACTTGTCAGGGCTAATAAATTAAACACATCCAGGACCATTTTCTGACACTGAAGCCAGGTGCCACAGAAAGGTTCA
This sequence comes from Lanius collurio, assembly GCA_020086605.1. Classification (NCBI taxonomy): domain Eukaryota; kingdom Metazoa; phylum Chordata; class Aves; order Passeriformes; family Laniidae; genus Lanius; species Lanius collurio. The sequence continues at coordinate 815,088 of JACBWW010000061.1, read as the reverse complement.
TGCCCATAGTATTGAACTCTGTTTCTCCATGGATAAGTGTACCCACAACCACCCAAAAGGGCCAGGACTCTTACCTGGATGACAGTGCCGAGTCAGACTGTGCCCTGGGCTGTCCCCACTGACTAACCAACTAAATAGCCTGACACAGCACCTGTGAACACTGTGGCACTGGCTTATTTTATGAAGTGTTTCAATGCACTTTATTGAGGGTGTATAAAATATGAAATTACTGACACCTTAACATTATTAGCAGGGATTATTCTGGTATTTACCCATTACCTATTATGTTCAACTTAAAATGGATGACATGAATTGAAATGAGTATGAGTTAGGAAGAATAGCAATAAACAAGTGGTTTCTTAATACACGTTGGTTTTCAGGTACTTAGAGATTGCTGAAGCAGTATGCAGATATATTCATTCAGTATTTCAGGGCTCTATTAAGTGATAACACAGTATTTTTTTTTCTAATCTTCTACTCTGAGATTGTAGCTCAGTGTGCTGGTTTGAGATGGAGTTAATTTTTTTCACAGTGGCTAGTATAAGGTTGTGTTTTGGATTTGTGATGAACACAGGGTTGATAACATAGAGATGTTTTTGTTGTTGCTGAGCATGGGAGGCTGGAAGGAGACACAGCCAGGACAGGTGATCCAAACTGACCAAAGGGATATTCCAGAGTATATGGCATCATGCTCAGTACATAAAGTGAAGGGAAGAAAAAGGAAGAGGGAGGGAGCAGTGGTGTTTGTCTTCCCAAGTCCCTGTTACATATGATGGGGCCCTGCTCTCCTGGAGATAGCTGAACACCTGCCCACACATGGGAAGCAGTGGATTAATTCCTTCCTTTATTTTGCTTCTATGCATGTCTTAATCTTAACCCAGGATTTTCCTACCTTTTACGCTCTATTTCTCTCCCACTTTAATCTGGTGGAGGAGTGAGCAAGCACCTGGGTGGGTCTTGGCTCCTGACTTGGGTTAAATCATGGTGATCATAAATAAAATAAAAATTTCAAAATGGATCTTTTTTTTTTTTTTTTTTTTTTTTTTTTTTAAATATACTGGGCATGAATTGCATCTCCTAGGTTTAAATTAATATTTTAAAATCCTGGTTTTGTGGCATGCAGAGATAATTTTAGGGGTAGAAAGCAGGAAAATACTGGTTTCTGGCCAAGAAAAACCTCCTGGGTACACCAGAAAACAATAAAAATGAGAAGTGAAAGTGGCCAATAGTGCACTCCACTTATGGACCCTGAAACAATACTTGTCCTTGCTACTTAGGAGCAACCATATGATGGTTACATAATACAAGACACCCCTGACTTTGGAACTATGTATCTATTACATCCCAATGGTAAAGACCTTAAATGAACTCCTGAACATTCAACCCGCAAGCAAAATATAGGAAAAATTTGTTTTCTACCAGAAAAGTAGGAGGCTCCAATGAGTATAATATATAATTTGTTTATTTTTCTTTTAATGTGAACCAATATTTTTCCCTGATATGTTTTTGATATTTTTCAATGGAAAATTTAATTTGAGCAGCTGTTCTTTATCATGTTATGGTGTCTTAGGAAAAATTCCCAAATATCTTAACATTAACAAATAAGCAAGACACAATGAAGAAATCACTACTGAAATTTGTGTCAGAACCACTATATGCTGAAGCCCTTTGGAACAAACTCTGGCAGGGGGAATAAGAGCTAAGTCTTCAAATGCAACTGTCAGAGGATTTGCTTATGAAAATCCATTAAAACATCAGAACTGATTCTTTAGTGTTTTCATAATTAAAGGGTAATGGTTTAAACATCAAATATCTTCAGTAAACATTCTTGTTCAGCAAACTCTCTGCTCTATACTTCAGTAATTAGACATAAGGCCAAATTGTTCTCCAAATACCAGAAGCTGATGATACCACAGAATGTAGGTCAAAGTTAATTCATAAAGCATACATATTTTGGGGAGGAAACAGAATGTGTTATCAGCTACTTTATGTCCTTTATAAAACTAGTTCTAGTGCTACAGAATTTATTGAACAAAAAACTTTTTTGCTTTCATCTATGCAATTTATTTAATCTTCATTTCTCTGCTCTTCTTTGTCATCATGCCTTTCATTTTTTTTTTCCTATCTAAAACTGAATTTCCTTTGTGGCATTGAAGTTCCTAAGATGTTCAGGAGGTAGAAATATTTGGTTGTGGGTGCTCAAATATTCATTAGTAGTGACTAATGTTATAAGAAAAAAGGTAAAAGTGAAAGTAAACTTACTCAAATTATTAGGAGTGAAAAATCCCAAAAGACTTCAAGAATTCTACTTTTTCTATAAGATTGAAGTTAAATGATAACAGCTGAAACACAATCATTTTATGCATATGAGACTAGACACATATAAGTACATTTAAGTTGGAAAAAACCTGCAAAACTTAAAAAAAAAAAAATCTCCTTCTTACTCTTTGTTTGTTTGTTTGTTTGTTTTCAACATAGTGCTAAGACAGAGAGATATGCACTCTGGACCCCAAATTTGTATTAACCTAAAGTATAATAACATTGCAGCACACAACATCAGTAAAACACAATTTTAAGTTCCAGCAAGATTGATACCCAATTAACAGCAAAACCTGTATGAACCATAGCAACAAGAAGTTCCCATTTTGTGAACAAGAATCAATTATTATAAGAGATATCCATATAAGAAATATTATAAAAATTCTCCCTGCACTCTTTTCATCAGACTTCAAAGGGACTCTTCTCAAACGCATTAAGAAAATACTATAATTTGAAGGTAACATTTATGTTGCAATATGAGTTGTAAGAAGCAAGAGAACTGAAATATGCACACTGTAAGAAGAGTAACCTTTGTTTCTTCTGAAGAAAAATAATAATTTCAACAACAAGTTTTCCATGGGCTTTTTAATTTCAAAAAGGAAAAGAAACATATCTTACATTTTCTGCAACTAACTGAAATAAGACAGAGAAATAATTCAGAATGAAATGGAAATAACTATACCAGTGCAATTTTTGTAAAGATTAAAGATTGGATAAAGACAATAGTACTGAGCAACGAAAAGAGTACTCCTTCACTATGCATGGGTGGAAATAATAATAGAATAACATGGCCAGTTCTAGTATCAACATTACAAAAAGAAAATGTTTGAAACATAACATTAAATTATTGCAGATGAACCAAAAAAGTTACAGAATAATTATAAATTCATACATATGGAATATATATACTCATCTATATGGAAAATGAACAAGGGATAACAGAAAACAACTTAAAGTTGAAGAGAAAAATTGCCTCTGTCATGGAAGGGAAGTTCAGGGAAGGGAAGTTCAGGGAAGTTCAGGGAAGTTCAGGGAAGGGAAAGGAAGTTCAGGGAAGTTCAGGGAAGGGAAGTTCAGGAATAAGTATTTAAAAGGTGTATTTAATAAAAAAGGTTTTCAAACCTGAAATACAAGTTAGTCTATTCTCAGCTTCATAGTGACAAAAAACCCCAATGGGTCATATTTGTTCAGGGTGGAGAGGGGAGGAAAAGGAGTCAAAAAAAGAAAGAGCAGATATCAAGAAACATTTGATTGTGCAGAGACTTATGAACACACAGAATTGCCTATGAAGCATCTTTATTGAAGCATTGAAACAGCTGCAAATATTAGATGACATCCTAAGAGACAAACAATGCTAAAAAAGATTTTGATGGGTTGAGTGATCACTGGTCATTTCACCACCAATATCTTTATGTTTTGTGCTGTGGGTTTTTTAATTCTTTCTTTTATCTGTGTAGGATAATAGTTTTCTTTCCACTATAAATTTATCAGGGTATTGCAGAATAAATTAAGGATTTACAAGTTCATGTAGAAAATTTTATTACAAATATTTTTGCATCTATTTTTTTGTTAACAAAAGGGAAAAGGTGAGAAAAAGAACCTCCAACAAGTCCAAATTTCTAAAAGTTAATTAAAATAGACAATTATATTTTGTATGCTGTGGAAATATTGTATTTACTCTTTCTCCATAGGAAAATAAAATTAAGTGATTTAGAAAAATAATGGGATTTTATTTCAATACACCCATCAGTACTAATCTGTATGTTGTACAGATATATCTGTGAAAAAAAGGAGCCACCTTAATTGTCTAACTCATTTATGCCAGTCCCAGAGATGATAATGAGATGATTAATGTAATTAACATCAGTAGAATTTGGCTTATGTGTTAGAAATATTAGTGGTGCTTGGAATACTTAATAAGTACTCAATTATAATTAGTATTTCATAATCCTTGCTCCTCTTTTGGTGTAAATGCTTAATGCTTTGCTAAAAATATTAGTACCATGTTCTCTTTTCATGGAAAACTTTTGAAAATTAAAAACTGAACGCACTTTATGGACATGTTGTAGAAAGTTAAAATCTTAAAATACATTTTATAAAAAATATATTGTTGTTCCTATATAAAATAGTTATATTTTTCTTTTAAATTATGAAAAATTTTACAGGAATTTACTTCTCTTTGATTTTATTTCAAGTGCTATATCATTTATCTTTCAGGTTTTTTTCCAATTTTAAAGCTATAGTTAATGAACAGAGTTCTTTTTATAGTCAGTGAATGTTAACCATGTATAGTTTAACTGTTCTTTCATTCTAAGCTAGATAGAAGAATTTAAATAAATTCTTTATAAATGCAGAAACATTTGTTAGTCAATATTCAGTTTTTGTAGTTAGCAGTAAATAACATACACAGGTACAGTATTTACTCCTAATGACTTAAACCATTTTTACTGCTCTCCTCGTGTTGACAGCCACATCCTTACAACAGGCAACTGTCTCCTAAGTTGTAGTACAGTGCTGTGTCTTTGAAGGTTAATTTTTAGACTAAAAAGGAAATCAATGAACTGCAGCTGGGATGGAATTCAAGTAATTTATCTTTTCCACAGCTATATCCTATTCTTAAAATTCAAGAGACAAGCAATATGCAGAGTAATTTTCATTTTTCTGGACAACTCAGACAACAGCTTTTTTTTTTTTTTTTTCCAAAGAAACCCATAAAAAACTCCATCTTGGTGGGAAAAAAACCCAAAAAACTGTTTCAAAATGGTTTCTCTCCTTAATCAACATCTCCAGTCTGGAAAGAAATCAAAAGTCCCCTAAGCAACAGAAGCTACCTAACAGAATCAAAACTGTAATGGTCAATGTTCCTTTGGAAGTTCAGTAAAACATAAGAAGCTGGGCCTAAGGTGTGGAGTTGCATGAGGGAAGCTTTACAGAAAGTAGAGGTGTAAAGAGGTTTTGAAGAGAACAGGACTGCTTCTCTTGGTGACACTAAACTATTCAATGGTCTTGGTGACACCATCAAACATTAGAAATGGATCTGAGCAGGAAAAGGAATATCAGTGAATGCAGTCAGGCGCTGGATGCAGATCTTCCACACTGATTAATTCCATCAAGCCATTAAAGTTGTTTTCCCAAGAAAATAATTTGGCACAGCTTGGAGAACAGTTCCCTTCAGTTACAGCTTCCAAAAGGGAACAGTATGCCTCTCCAAGAGGAGTGACCCCTTCATCCCTACATAAGTCCTCTAACATTAATGTCCAAGTGCTTTGTACTCTCACATGCTCTCACATCTCCTGGAGTCTTGCTTAAGACACACAGCGCATGTCTTCTTCTTTAGAAGCACTACTTAATGTATACAGTGGAATTATCACATTTCAGACATTTTGGCATGAAAACTTTAACAGTTATGACTAGGTACCTCTGGTCTGAACAGTAAGGGGATCTGACAACATGTAAGAAAAAACCCAAACCTTTTGAACGTAGTTAGAAAGATGAGCAACAACATGAGCATACAACTCACCCAATCACTGATAGCAAATACAGGATCATAAGTGATGCTGGGCTCTGGCAGAGTGCCAGGGACATGTCCTGGTAATCTGGCAGTAACAGCTGAACATGTAAATGCCTTTTGAATACTCAGAAGAGTTGCACTGCCTTTTAACTCCACCAGAGTGATTTGAGAGTATCACACCTTACATGGATAATGTGAATGGCATCCTGCCCATGTTGCTGCTGTTGGTAGAGGGTCAGGATGTCAAGAGGCAGTGTGTTGGCAATTTGTCTATGACAATGATCTTGGTCAAAGGACGATGTATCAAGAGCCAGGGTATCAGTACTACATGAACTGAGATGAAATTTGGACTAATGACTGTATGTTGTAGATTGTGCCTCTAACTGGTTAAAAGACTTGAGTTCTACCTAGTCTAAATTTGAGTTTACCCATGTCACTTAGGTCTGGAACCACAGATTAATGCCTACCTTTGTTTTATTCAGCAATATAAAATACAGGCATAGCATATCATAGCCATAGCCTCAGGTTCAAACTTCATCTCCATAATCAAAGCAGAAAATTTAACCTCAGTCCATGTAACCCAGGTATTGCCAAACTCATCAGGTTACAGCTGTGAGCTACATATGTCTTAGTTTCTGCTTCGAGATATTTTCTATTTTATATTAATAATTAAATAGTAATTGCCTCTAAGAAAAAAAGAATGCTTCATATATGCAAGAAAAAAATTGTAACTGTTATGGGTAGAATTCTGAAAAATTGCTTTCTTTTTGTGGGCATGACAACCATCTCATTGTCATCTTTCACAGGACTGTTTCATTTAATGTAAGTGGGAATTAAACTTCTAAATCATATAGGTAGCTTATGAAAAAGTGCAACATCAAAAGAGCTGCCTGAGTGCAATACAATGATTAACCTTGTGGTAGCAACTTGTATACTTGAAAGTTATATTGAAAATAACATCAGAAAAAAAGAAATGACAAACAGCTCCATTAAAAGCCAAAGAGAATCTTTTATTCTTATTTGAACATTGCTGACAGCATGAGCTATAAAGAAAATAACTGTGTTGTAAAAAGCATTTTTTATTCTCTTTTCATTTTTCATTGAATAGTTTAGAGTAAGTTTCTGTCTCACATAGTTTGACCAAAAAAAAATTCATCTGGATTTACGAATCACTTCCTTGATTTTAAGTTAAACCAGTTCTTCTGAAAATCCATCAGACTGCATCAGTCATGCCATCTGCATAAATGTAACCAGTAATTTTCAAAATATCTTTTGTTCAAGAAGACTGGAAGATAGCTAAGGACAATAACATTGAATGAATTAATTAGGAATGTATAGAAGAGGATAAAGTTGGTATTGGGAAAAGTAGTACAAATTAACACAGATCTAGATATTGACTATTAAAAAAATAGCAGGAGTCAGTCCAGCTGCCTCTTAGTAGATTCTCACTGTGTAAAATTAAGGTGCAGATATCCTTGTCAGAAAGCATTATGGTTGTTACAAATATATGGAGGAAATAATTCCCTTGATGGCCATTAGAAAGTAAAAATATAACTTCAGGCTTGTGAATTTGCAGATTGCTGGAGGGTTGCAGAATAGTCTGGGCAAATATCACTGCATGTGGGTCCTGTTACTATGCTGCTTCACAGTAATCTCCCTTCAGCTCCTGTTTAAGACAGAATGCTGGACTGATGGGCCTTTGGGCTGACATGTTATATAGCTGAGTCATTTGTATGATTGCTTGTAATTGCCTTTGTGTTTTTTTATTTTAATAATAGCTGAGCTGTCCATAGAAGCAAGAAGTATTCTGCACATATATGCCTGTGGATTCTGAAGACATCAGGGTAGAATAAAGCTACAGTCTATCTTCAATTAAAGGATAAAAGTTTCTTCCTCTTGAAGATTTTTCAAGTTGTCAGCCTAATCTTCTGCTTGGAAAAAGCCTTCTGTGTTACATTAATTGCCTATTTTACATTATGAAGACTTTGCAAATTTTAATCTGAAAAAAAGCAGATATATTTTTGCTGAAACTAGTGACACCATTCTATGTTCAACAACAAGCCTGTGTCTGTGTGACAACGGCCTGAGGATGGTTTTTGGTTTAGGGTGTATCAATTGCTGCTGTAAATGTGTCTCCCTGAGTTCATTCACTGTTCATTCACGCTCAAAAGGCTGTGAATGCCTCCCCTACTAAGCCAGACTAACATGGTAGAAATGTATGTACATGGCTCAAACCAACAGAGGGTATAAACCCACACAAGCTGGACAAGGACTTTGATGAGAGCAAGAGGCTTAAGCTGGTTTCAACTCATTTGTTCCCCGCTGGTGACTGGGTCTGCCCAGCACTGTAAGAATCAACTCATCATGAAGACCAGTAATGGGAATCCCATTGGTATGGTGATTAAACTGTGTATTGCAATTTCTGTATCTTGCTAAGTGTAACATGTATTTTGTTATGTTATGCACTGTATTTTGTATCACTCTGCTAAATCAGAAATACTACATAATATCAGCTATCTTTAAAATAAATGAGTTTGATATTAAGTAGCACACCATCCATGGGTGAAGTACGTAAAAGAATTTTGTCAGAGACTACTGGATTCTGACATCGATGCTGAGGTCTGCTATTATTTTTTGCCATGAACAACATTCCTAGAAAATTACTTTTCTAGGACATGGCAATAAGTCCCAGAGAAGCAAAATAGAAACAATATCATATGTGTATCTGTGTGGGCTTGTGTACGTATATAAGCATATATGCATGCATGCACGTGCATATGTGGGCAATTTTGTGTACAAGGTGTAGGATAGAGAGGAAGAACTAATCTGACAGCTGTGTAAAAAGAGTTTGGGTTTCTGACTTCTTCAGAGTCTGTGGTCAAAAAACCTGCCAATATCTACACTTGGCATCTGGGTTACTGTCATTTCTGTTCATAACACTTTCCGATCTAATCATGGAGAAGTGAAGAGAAGCCAATGAGTCATTATGCAATAAATGAGACTGCAAGAGCATCATACAAGTAATGGCATTAACATTAACTTTTAATTTGGCAGATTGACATTAAGATACTAAGTCTACATTGCAAAACTGGGAAGCTTATGGGGTAAAATCAGAATTCTCCTGCTAATAAAACACTGTGATTGTAAACACAGTATGTTTCCAACACTTTGTCACTTGCAGAATGGTTGAGTTTGTTTTCGATTTTCCTTTTCAAAATAGTAATATAATCCCTTTTTCAAATCACTATGCTCAATGACTGTTTCCTTTCATAAAAATTGCCCAGCATTAGCAGCTTGTTGATCAATTTATGTTTTTTTTTTTATTTTTACAATGAATTGCATTTATCCTCTGTTGTTCCAATTACACAAACTTTCTAAAGGTTTTGAATATAGTTGAGTATTTGCTAATATCTGTTACAGCTTCAAATGTCATGCTAATTTGAATGCTGCTTTCAATACCATTTTCCAAGATCCTTATGTAAAGGTACATTCCCTGTTAAAATATTTTATGGTATTACAGGGTTGCAAAGCAAAGACTTCCATGGATATAGAGTCAAGAAAACATTATTTGGAAGAGACACATGGACATCTGCTAGTCCAACCCCTGTCCAGATCAGGGTCAGCTAGAGCAGGTTGCTCAGGGTTGTGTCTGGTTGGATTTTGAGTATCGCCAAGGATAAACTCCACAATATCTCTAATAAACCTTTTCTCAGTTATGAAAATGTCATCTTGAAAACATTTTTCCTCTTATCAGTATCTTACCTATGTATCCAGAAATGCTTGTTTTGTAATTTGTTTCTATATATAGGGGAAATTTCAGTTGACTTCTATTCTCTTTTACCATGTTTTTGCCAAAAAAAAATTCTATTTGTGAGGAAAAAAAACCAAACAAAACTTTGGAAGATAAATAAAGTGGTGGAATATGAAGAGTAAAATTAAATAAAGACCAAGTAGCATAAAGCAATTTTAGGATGTGGGACTGAAAGATAAAATGGATCATAGGCTGTTGTAATGGGAAATCCTAACAACATGTATAAGACAGAGATGAATTTGGAAGGAAAGATGAAGCGATATTTTTGAAGATGTTCAGGGATGTTTTTATTCCTCCAGCTGTATGGATGGAGTTCCCAGGCGGACTCCAGTCATGGGACCCTGCTCTCTTCCCAGGCCCCGGGCACCCAAACCACCCAACCAGGAACAAGTATGGGGCACACGTGACATGGGAGCAGGGACAAGAACAGACCCGTACCCTGCAGGGTCCCTCCCCCCGGGACTTCAGGGCAGAGGCACCTCCACAATTCACCCTTTCTTATTAAATAAAGAACATTGGAAAATACAGCTGGATAAACAACAAAACATTTTCAAAGGAAAGGAAGCCACTATCTTCAGTCCCCAGATGTCCAAACAAATTTTCCTTGGAGTATCAGAAGGGAGACAGGGCTTGAGCATGCCTCAGATGGAAACTGAGTCAGGAGGGGTTTTTTTTCTGTACCTGTTCGAATCTTACAAAATGACAATTTCTTCCCTCCCTCCTTTTCGTCCCACTCATCGGCATTGCAAAGGGGTTCATGGTGAATGGAAAAGCCTGGTTTTATGAGGGGAACCAGAAAGGGACATTTGGGTTGGGCATATATGGGGGATAAAGGGACATGGGATAAAAGGGGAAGGTGGGATAGGGGAAAGGATAGGGATGATGGGGATATTGCCCAGCATATCTACTGCCTTTGACAGGGACACCCCCAGGGCCTGTAACACATGCTGCCTGTGGGCCCTTTCTTCCTTGCACAGTTTTAAATTCTACTCTTTCTCCTTCTTCTAAGCTTGGAACATCATCTTTGGGTTATTTTTCACAATAGCAGATTTACGGACAAAAATACTTTCTCCAGTATCTATTCTCGATAAGAAACTATAATTTTTCTTTACATTATACCATTTTACAGTTCCAAAAACCCTGGCTGCAATAACTTTTTCATTTTTCCGAGTTCCTTTGTTCTTGCTTTCACTTTCGGTTTTGCTTGTTCCTTTGCCAGAGCTGCCACAGCCAGGACCACCAGGGCCGGGGCTGCCAGAGAGTTCCTGTCACAGGGTCTTGACTCCTCGGGGTCGCGTGTGGGACCACGTGGGTCTGGTCTGGCAGTGCTGCTGCACTCTGTCATTGCCGGCTTCTCCACCTTCAGCCCCCTCTGCAGCGCCACTTGGCGCAGTGCTCGCTTCTCCTCTGGAGCTCCGTGTGACTGCTCCACGCTTTCCAGGCTTTAGCACGGCTGCATGGCCGCAGCCTGTGAGGCATTCCCGTGTTTGCAGCTTCGTACTGCTGATGCTGATGCCTCTGCTGCTGCTGTTGGCTGAGTGTCCGTGGGCCAGCACGGTTCCCTTCTCGCCCCCACGCCGCTCCAACTCTGCTTGGCGTGGCTCACCGCGGTAGCCATAGCAACTGCCACAATCGCCGTTGTCTTTCTCGGTGCGGGGCTCAGGCTCGGACCATCGCTCGCCATGCAGGATTTCAGGGGAGGCCTCCACGGTAGGCCATCTGGCTGCTTTCAAGGAACTGTATTACCTTTTGTTAGTGGGTTAACTCTTGGATACAAATCCATCCTCTAGCATAACTTTGTAATGACCCTTCTCAATACTGAAGTTAAATATGATAGTTTATAATAGATATTAAAAAAAAATGATTAATGGTCAGAATCAGAACACAAATAATAAAATATTTATGCAATGCATTTCTGAAATACATTTTGGGGTGGTTTTGTTTTTTTGGGTTTTTTTTTTTGTTTTTTTTTTTTTTTTTTTGCAATATATGCAGCAATTACAAAATTACTTTTGAGGTTTTACATGTAAACCCAGTAACTTTCGGTACTTCAAACGCTGTGTCTTGTGTGTTGATGCACAACATCAGGTTTCAGAAAACCCCAAACCCAGTAAATTAATGCAAAGGTAATAAGATTGTGCTTTAAAAAAGAAAAAAAAATTCTGAATGGAGAAAAGTGCAATTATTCACAGGATGAATTCAGATATAGATTTAATATTTCTACAGAGACAGACCATCTCTACAAAAAAGCTAGGTAAATCCACTTTCAATAAGTTTTGCATATCATCTTCTACAGTAAATTCAGGGTTCCTTATATCTATTAACATCCTGATTGCTTTAGCTGATTGAAAAGTAATAAATGGAGTAATATATAAATATTTATTTGGAATAATATATAAATATTTCTTTATTCATTTGAGCCTCTGGCCATTCTTTCTTTGGTATACTTATGGTTTATATGCAGAAAGTGCCTCTTCACTTTTATTCCCTCAGTTTCTCATATCTAATATTTTTTTATTTGCACCTTTTTTTACTCTATTTCCAACATACACAAGCACCTTTATGATATGTATTTGAATAACTTTGAGATATATTTCTGTGTGTACTACAGGTTTTAAAGTGAATATGATTATGTTGGAGATGTGACTCTAATCTTCAAGTCTACTCTTGTCTCCATGGGAAGGAAAAACTGCAAAACAGAATTCTATTTTCATATTATGCAGGAAAGACACATGGATCCTTGGTCACCAAGATTTTGTCACTAAAACATCTTAAAAGGAACTTTTTATAGAGTATGCTGTCTAAATCAGCTTTCCCATCAATTTTGCAGCCATTTGTAGTCAAAAGTAATGAGTGTCTCAGCTCACAGGTTTCAAAGTAATATATTAGAAAATCAAAGTAAGAGTGCACTGAATGGAAACTGCATTGAACTTCAGAAAGCAATATTGATAGCTTTTTCCAGCTGAGGCAATTATGGTGAACAGCAAAACCTGGTTTTGATGCTATTAGCTGTTGACAATTTAATTATTCCAAGAATTTTCTTAAGAAGTTTCTTCAAAGTATTAATGTGTTGCCCAACACAAAGTTAAGTTCCTTTTCTTTTTTTTTAACAAGGAATTATAAATTGCTACTAGATTGCATTTAATATATAATACGTATGAAAGCTTTAAAACTAGAAATATGTTTCCTCTGAAGGGAGCTGAATTAATAATGTCAATGCAAGAAGTCCAATATTTAAATATATGTATTATATCCAGAAAATAAGAGTAGAGAAGGGTGAGTAGAAGGGATGGCCAGCCTTGTTAGAGCTGTTGTTAAATCTCAAATATCCTTTTAGACTACGATGCTGAAGGTTTCTCAATGGTCTATCAAGAAGGATCTGTATTTTAATTAATTAATTAGTTAATTAATTAATTAAAAACAGTGAGCTTACCATGATACAAAATCTATTATTTTCTGTTGCATTTTGGTTTTCTTCTTATAGCTATTTCATCTACAGCTCTCAGAAGCAGAAACTCTGCATAAATCATTGCCTAGACAAATTATCTGTACTTGCACAGAACTTCATGAATGAAGTGCAACGAAAGATGCTGAAAAGATCTTGAGAAAGTTATATAGTTTGAAATTTTCATTCACTTAAAATCTGAAATATGGAAACATTCGAAGAATCTCCAGGTATTTATTGATTGCATATACTCATATGTTGGAAACTTTGCAAAAATTTGCTCCTTATGTGCCTGAGTGTAATATAGGAATGGTCTCACAAGCTCATAAAATTATTTAGCATCCTGTTTAACAGTGAAATAGTAATACCTAATTGTCTCTGCTAGACTCAGCTGTAAACTGATAACCTCTATTACTCATGTCCCCCAGAACCAAAATGGTTTAAAAATTGTGTTTTATCAAATGTTATCTCCTCTAAAGCTACTTCCTCCTTGCCCTCAAACCATACCATTTTTTTTACTGTGTTTTTTTAAAAAAAGCCTGCTTTTTTGTCTGGGCCTATGCCATTTGTTGATGGGATTCCTGCTTTCCAGACATGCATGTTTATTAATGATGTGACCCCAAGATTAGCTCAGTTGCTTAGAGAGTGGTAGTAATGGTGATAAGATCACCAGGGTTGTGGGGTTTATTCCTGCATGGGCCATTTTCTTAAGAGTTGGGCTTGATGACCCTTGTGGGTCTCTTCCAACCCTGAATTACTGTGAATCTCTGATTACCTAAGAAAAATAATAAATAATGGAAGGTCGTGTTTTTCCATGCAAAGGTATGATAGCGCAATTCTTTGTGAAATGAGTAGTGTTTTCCATCATAACAAAACAGGAAATAAGTGTTGTCACTCTTAGGGAAACAGGCTCCAAAAATACTGCAACATTATTGAATAACAGCCATCTGTGTTCCAGGTGAGATGAGGTGAAAGGGTTTAATGAAACAAGCATAAACACTAGAACTGTAAAAGGTATTCTGCTAGGGATATTAGATATTCTCCTAATTTGTGTTGATTCATGTAGAGGTTAATGCAAAAAAAGAGGGGGATCTGAGTCAGCTGATGTCTAAGTAAAGAAACATAGAAATTCAAAGGTACTCACTATGTGTGCATTTTAGGTCTCAGATTCAAAAGCCTTAGGAAAAAAAAAAAATCCTCTCTTTAGAGAGCATTGGAAAAAGCCTCATAAGACCACAGAATCTATAGATAATAACCCTCTAATCACTGTAAAAAAGCACATACAAATCTAATTTCTTCTCTGATATTTTTTCTTTTATTTTTTTTTCAGTAGTTATTAAAGGAAAGAGAACAATTTGCTTTAATGTTAATTGTTTTCAGATTGTCTGCCTAATTTGTCAAATTGTTCCAGTAAATATAAATAGTAATTTATATGTGTCTTTTGAACTGTAAGTTATAATTAGTTTTAAATCTAACTTCTTTTGGCTGGGGGGGTTGGTTCATAGTAGCTGAATTTTCTTTTAGCTTAAAAACATCACTGTCATAAATATAGACTTTTACTGGAGGTGAAGAAAATGTGCTAATTAACCTTTCCTTACAATAAAATCTAGATTTATGAAGGCATTAGTGTCGCTATGTTAAACAGGTCCACCAGGGAGAGCAAGAGCTAAAATATTGAGAATTGCAGTGGATCTCAGTATTAATTTCAGGCCATACTTGCAGCTGTGTTAATAGTGGTGAAGAAACTTTAAATTACATTGGTCATCTGCTTTTTGTTTGTTTGGATACTAAGTTTTTAAAAAGTTCTGCTAAATGTACCCCCTCTACATTGAACAGTCTCGGCTATCTCTGGCTTTTCTCACAGGAGGAAATGCTCCATTCCATTTGTCATCTTTTGTACTGGCAAGTCCAGTACTGCAGGTGTGGCTTCACTAGTGCCAAGTAGAGAGGAAAGACCATATCCCTTGACCTACTCTGTCTAATGCAGTCCAGGATACCATTTGCCTGCTTTGAAACAAGGGTACATTGCTGTTTCATCGTCAACTTGGCGACTGACTGTAAACCCAGGTCCTTTTTTGTCAAGCAGTGCTCCCTTTGTGTGTTGGGACAGCATGTACTGGTGCCTTGAGTTGTTCCTTTCCAGGTGTGGGACTTTGAACTTTTCCCTGTTCAGCTTCCCCTTGCTTAACTTCCCCTTGTTGAACTTCATCATGTTCCTGCCCACCCATTGCAGCCTGTCAAGGTCACTCTGGATGGCAGCACAACCCTCTGGCATATCAGCCGCTCCTCCTTGTTTTGTGTCATCAGCAAGTTTACTGAGGGTGCACTCTGTCCCATCATGCAAATCATTAACAAAGATGTTGAATGGGAGTGAGCCCATTATTAATCCCTGGCTAGCTGCTGACTTCCAGCTAGACTTTGTGTCACTGAACACCACCTTCTGGGCCCAGAATTTCAGCTGCTTTAGATCCAGCTCACTCCTCATCCATCCCATCCATCTTGTCCATAAGAATCTTATGGGTGACAGTGTCAAAAGCCTTACTAATGTCAATGTAGACAATATCCACTGCTTTCCCTTCAACTACCAAGTCTGTCATTTCGTCATAGAAAGCTATCAGGCTGCTCAGGCATGATTTTGCTTTGGTAAATTCATGCTGAGTATTCCTGTTGCCTGTCTTCTTAAGTGTGAAAATATTTTCTAGGATTACTTGGTCATTCACCTTCCTGTGGATCAAGGCAAGGGTGATGAACCAGGAGTTCCTTGAGAACCATTTTTGAGAAGAAAAGTGGTATTTGATTCTCTTCAGCCTTCAGGCACTTCTAATTGCTACAACCATTTAAAGATTATCAAGAGTGGCTTCACAATTACATCAGTCAGCTCCATCAATACTTGTTGGTGTATTCCACCAAGGATTATGGATTGCATAGCCATTTTGCATAAATATTCTGTACCCTGATCCTTTTACACCAAAGTAAAGTCTTCCAGCCTTTGTCCTTGGTGTCAGGCCCGTGGGATTCCTGGAAACTGATCGTGTTGGTGTAGACTAAGGCAAAAGTAGCATTCGGTATCTCAGCCTTTTCCATGTCCTGTTTCACTTTTTCCAATCATCAGCAGGCCCACATTTCTCTTGGAGTCTTCCTTTTGTCACCTATGTACTTATACAAACATTTCTTGCTGCCTTTGACATCACTGGCCAGATTCAATTACAAGTCTCTGGTTAGGAAAGAAGGAACATGACAGTGTCTCTCTACTTGTCTCAGGTTACTTGTCTTTTCTTCCATCTTTCATAAAATTACTTTTATATCTTTGATTTTTTCCAGGATTTCCTTGTTCAAAAGACCTCTTGGTTTTTTGTTTTTTTTTTTTCCAAATTCTTTTCTCTTTTAGATGGAATACTAGTGAGGTGATGATTACATTGGAGTAAGGTGAATGTGTATGGCTTTTCTTAGGTCCCTCTCCATTCCAGGGTCTTATTCCATGAGAGTCTTTCCAGAAGATTTGTGAAGAGGAAGTGATCCCTCCTCTTCTGAAGGGATACCTTATCTTCTGAAGTCCAGTTATGGTCTGGGTGTTTGCTCTGCTTTGATCACATAGGATCCAGAACTCATTACTGAAGCCAATGTTTACCATCAGTCAGCAAAAAATCTTTGATTTTAAGAGGCACAAATGTTTCTAAATACTAACCATGTAGGTGTCCTTTCTGTTAATTTACTGATTTACTGATAAAAAGAATTATTTTGACTATCTTAGAGAAAGAAAGGAAGCAGTTTTGAAATATCGGCTATCCAGACACTATCTAAATTATCAATGGAAATTGTAAACTAAGCATTATTTTTTTCTGTTTGGTGTGAGTAAACCTGTAGTTGCAAAAGATTAGAGTTGGGGAAAAAAGGTAAATTTTGCCTCATATTTTTATTAATAAAACAATAAAGTGTATCACTGCAACTTTATGAGCGATTACTCCTTCAAGCACAAACTCAAAAGAGTTGTTATTCCAATATCTATCTGTGACAGCATCAAGACTGTGCCATGCTGATTTCAGTAGTGTTAGGAGTGACCTTGCAAATTTTTTGGGAGAGAAGATAATTATGTGGCTGCACTGGACTGGTAAACTACAAGGTTGGAAGCTTTGGCTTTGTAAGGACTAACAGAGCACAGCTGCCTGTCTCAAACACTCTTCAGGCCACAGAAGGACTTTGCCATGAGACAAGCACAGAAGGCAGCAACAGGATGTTTCTAACTCCAGGCCTGGCAGATATGAGATCTGGGTAGCACATCCTGGTTAACACAGCCAGACAAAATTCCCACTGGCAAACTGTGGAAAGAAGCAACTGCAGATACACATATCACTGGTCAAATGAAGATCACCCCGAGGTATGAGACAGATGGCATCTGAGACCAACAATGACCAAGAAAGCTCCCCTGAATATGCTTTCCTGGATACCTGGAACTGGAACTGGAAGATAAGGCACAACAGCTGGGAGCTTGAGATAAGAGGGTACTATTGTCTGGGTGTTATCTTAGACCTAGGGGAAGGTTAACAAATCTGAGGGAGAAGAATGGATCGCTGATAATGGACACAAAGAATGAAGAATTTGTGGGCCACAAGGAGAGGCAACCCAGCAACTGTTCTAAAATCAGCTCCAGACTGGGTAGAAGGCAACTCTGGCTGGAGGAGATTCTGACCACACACTCAGGCTGACTGAACCAAGCAACCCAGTGACTCAGAAGAAGAGAAAGACTGAGCATTGGACTAATTAGCATTATAAATGGGGGACTCACTTAACCAATAGACTAAGAGAACTGTGTAGCCAATAAGTATTAATTTCTTTGTTTGCTAAAATCTATAAATAGTGAAAATCTTTTAACAACCTTGGGATCCCACACCACTGATAAGCCCAGGGCTGAAGGAGGACCAACAGGCTGACACTGGATCCATGGATGGTCTCTCTCTCTCTCGTTTCTTTTCTTTTTATCTCTCTATCTCAAATTTATTGTCAAATAAAATTTGTATTATTGACTTAGGAAATTTTTCTCATTTGTACTTTCATTCTAGCAGAGATATCTCTCAATAATTGTATCTTAACAAGCATCTTAATATTCATCTGAATATTTTTCCTTGAAGAATAATAGTGGGGTAAGGTTTCTCCCTATATCTTTGTAAAGATACATAATACCTGTAGTTTAACAAGAGCCTTATCATTTAGAAAAACCAATGTCCTTTTCTTCTCAGTGGGAGTACAACTGGAAGCAAAATTACAGAAAAATAAAGTTATGTTTACATTTTAACAGAAGCTGTAACAGTAGAGAATCTATAGGATGAAATGCAGTTTCTACTTCCTGGATGGAATGTGATTGGCATGCATGGAGTCTATTCCATAGTGTTTCCTGACACACACAGCCTGCAACCTTAAGCACATGTTAAGAGGGATGACATGGAGGGCGGAGTGAAGACACTATGGCCAGGCTTTGTAGTAATCCTTGCAGGGATGGGAAGCTGATAACACCATGTAGTGCATATATGAGCACTGTATCCTCTTAGCAAGCACTCCAGATTTTATTGACTATACCCTAAGAGCAAAGCGAGAATTTTACACCATTTAGTAACAAAAGAATGTATGAACAGAGTCACTCAAGTGCCACATAAATGTAAAGAAATAGTGTAAAAGTGAGTCAGGAATGGCTAGAAATTAGAGAAGATTCCATTATAATGTGTGGGATCAGAAGGGCTGAACCTGTACTTCTCTCCCATAGGGACACCTAATAGTAAGACGTTAACGAACATTATTATCTTGAGCTAGTTTTCCTTGTCAATTTAAGTTTGTCTCTATATTGCTTCAAATTTTACTATCACCAGCAATCTTCCAACCTTATCTGTAATAATTTTCTATTATCAGTGTGCTTATTTATAAAGTGTGTTACTCCATATATTTTAGCATTTGTCCCACAAGGATGTTAGCAGTTCCCAACAGTGGACAACAACATATTTGACGAAAGTAGGGAGATACAGGTCTCCCTTTCTAAATTGTAATAAAGGATTTGATTCTGATCCATTGGCAGGTATCCCTGGGCAAGTTAGTTGAATCATCCTCCAATACAGTGGAGTCCTCATAATGGGACACTGTCAGAGTGGTCAGGCACAAGGGTCTCGGCTTTCCCAGGGCATTGGCAGACTGATCAAACATAAAGGTTCAAGGAACCCCTCCACTTTTATATGACACTCTTTTGTGCTTTATACGATGTCCCTAATTCATGCAGCAAATAATTTAAATTCAGCTATCAAGAAGACACTCTACAGAAGCTTCCTGCTGCATGCAGCAATTTTCTTTAAACTACTTCTACTTGAATGAAGCTGTGCTGAATGTGCACTATTTATTTTTTATGTTTACACTAGGGATTGTGGGCATGTATGTAAGTCTGTTTGCTTAAAACCTACCTGTCAAATGTGTCTCATTGTGAAGGATGTCCCTTATTTTAGACTCAAACCTGATGTTATGCTAAATTTATTCCTTTAAATTACTTATATCAGAAATGCTGAATCAGTATATTGAAGTGATTCAAAATGTTACGCTGAGTCTGCTTTCCCAGTAAGAACCGTGACAGTGGGGCCCACGACTGGGATCACATTCACTGCCAATACCCTTCCTCATATAGCTGACAACATAGGAACTTTCCCACAGAAAACTTGTGCAGGGAAATAATGTTTTTCAGAGCCAAGTAAGAAGAGCTAGCAGTTAACTCTACTGTCTTGAATATTGTGTTTGACCATTCAATGAACCCTGTATTTCAGTGTCCCCCCTCTCCTATGTGCTTATGGGATAAAACTACATGGGTTAATCTTGAAGAAATTCTAAAACTCTTCCTTAAAAAAAAAAATCATATTATTTTATTATTTATTCTTCTCTGAGAAATGAATTGAAAGCTGACCAGAAATACTATCAACACAAGTAATCATGCTGCATTTTTAATGTCAGCATTTTCTTTTAAAAGAAATTTAAAACCTAATTAATTTATAAATGCCGAATTCAGTCCTTTATGATTTCATTTCTGAAAATAACCTTGCTATACTGTAGATGACTTTGTACAAGGTCTTAGTTTTTTTCCATTGTCTCTCATCTTTTCAATGCTCAGAAACCAAAAAGTCAGTAGTAATGAAAATAGTTTATACCAAACCCACAACATTTCAAGCGCAATATATTGAGGATTAATTAAATACTTTATTGTGTGAGGGTTTTTTGTTTTAAGATGCAGGTGCAGTATCATTGCAGTATCTGTTACCTGTAGCAGCTTGACCATTTTTTATAGCAGCAGGAAGATTAATGTGGCTGTATAATAGCCTAATTAAGTATAAATTTGGTTTCTCAGGTGTCTGAAAAGTCCTTGAGGTTTCTGAAACAGAAAGATTAGAGAGAGGATTATTCTTTCTCGAACAAGAACCAGAAAATATTAATTTCACAAAGGATTTTTTTTTCTTTGAAGGAAGAATTAAAAATAGAAACAAAATATTTTTAAATGAAACCATTTCCCCCCCATTTTTAATGCAATTTATTTAAGATGTCACTGTGATTCATAGATACACTTCTTTGGAAATTTTTCCACCTTACTTGCAGGGAGGCAGCAGTAGAATATATAAGGGTTAACATTTTTAATATTCAATATTCATCAACATGGGCTTCTTGTAATTTTTCTGGCTAAGCAGTCATTCTCTCTGACAGAGCATGATTTATTGCCAGAAAACTCAGAGGCATCACTAAATTTTGGCCAAACAAGTAACAAATCATGTACTGAAAGTGTAATGATTGGTAAGTAAAGATTCTTTTTGCTCTCCAGAGGAAGAAAAATTTGCTAACAAGAAGCATTAGTTTCCTTGTAGTAAAATACACACAATTCTTCTAATGCATGAGCTCTTAACTCATGGAATATCCTCACCAAATAGAGTCTTTAAAGAATTAATTGTGGGGAATAGTATATTTTTTATAGTTACATTTTGTTATGTTTTGTTTTCTGTTGCTTTGATTTCTTTTTAAGTCCGGGCTACATGTACTTTACTTCAATTTTACCATATGATTGGTTTGAGTATTTCTGGCACTGAAGAAAGAAACGTTTTCTCCATTTCAGCTTCTCTCTAAGAACACATCAGACTGTTCTTCACTTGAGTGTTGAGTCCTGCTAAGAAGCCACAAAGGCAGGTTTAAAACCTGTCCATCACATAAGGCAATCTCTTATCTGCTATGTACCTGCACATTTTCATCTTGCTTTACTCTTCCCTACTTTCAGGAAGTTGTTTGGGGGTATTTGGGTGGGTTTTGGTTTTTTTTGTTTGTTTGGGTTTTTTTTGTTTCTTTTTTGTTTTTGTTTGTTTGTTTGTTTGTTTGTGTTTGGTGGGTTTTTTGTGGTTTTGTTTTTGTTTGGTTGGTTGGTTTGGGTTTGGGGTTTTTTTTTAGTAAATCCACATATTTTTTGTAGAATTTCTGTATACTGTGCAGCAGAAACAACTGAAAATTGATGTTTGCTTAACCTTTTTCCTCATGCCCTCAGTAAATACTCCATTCTGATTTTGGATCCTTCTAATTTTTCCTTGTTTTTTTTTTATCATTACTACACTGGGGAAACAGATTTTAAAAAATGGGAAATCATGTACTCAATACACTATACTTTTCATCATTTTATACTAATTAGGACTTGTTGCCTATTGATTGCCTATTCCATTTTCCTTGTGCCATTTTTTCCATTGGCTTTTTGTCCACTAGGCATGACTTCTTACCACAGAAGCTTGTGAAAAATATTCATTTTATCTGCTCATTTTATTACATTTTTACTCCTGAGTTTTTTACCCAGAGTATGAACATAATCATTCTTCTTCTCTGCGCTTCTCCTTTCAGTGCAAATTTAACACATGGTTTTAAAGTTCATTTCACTTATAATGGCAGTAAATTACTGAAAAAATCTGACAAATAAAAAGCCTTTGGTACTCAATGGCGTTGCTCACTAAGAGCCATCTACTGCAATTTGCAACACTCTAGCTGTTTAACCTATGCTTCAGAAGCAAGCACTTAAAATTATCCTTCATCTACATGGAAGATTTTAATAGTTTTCCTGCAAGAACTTTTTTTCTATAAATCTTAGTAGTATGAATTTGATCTGAAACAGAAACAAAAATCTTGCAGTTTTTCTGCAATGTGAGATTACCTCTGGCCACATCCATGTTATTAACAAAAATGTTCCTTCTGCATCTTTAAAATGATACACTGTTATCGTGATACATCATTTTTTCAAAAAATGTGAGAAATCTGTCAGCAAGCATAATTACCCAGACTAGTTTTCCCTGTGCTTACAAAATAAAATGTAAAGGAGAACATTCCTATTTTTCTGGCAGAAGAGCCCCTCTCTCTACTAACAACAAACAAAATACCCCATAAAACCTCAAAGGAAAAACTGTTTCTTTAAAATTGTTTAGGCAAAATTATTATAAATAGAAGACATGGAAGCAATCAAGAAATCTATGAACAAATAACGCACTTATTTTTTATGCCTGACTTAGGCAATCCCGTTCTAATTTTCTGACAGCTGGCTCCTCAAACAGTGCAGTGACATTTTGTCAACAAGCCATTCATTTACTATGAGAAACAGACACAATTTTGATATCCTTTTGTCTAAAACATGTCTTATCCCAGTATTGTAAAACCTGTCATCTTCCCCTAACTAAATCTATGGCTACTGCATGGACAGTAGTTTCATTACTGAGATTATCCAGATTGACTTTATAAAGAAGATATTGCTTAGAATAATGTTTAGAATTTCTATCTTAATACATCTAAGGAAAGATGTTTGCCTTGCATTCAAGCTGTCAATTTAACTGTCCCTCAGAGAAATCAGCAGAAGTTGTTCTGATGGGATATAGATCAATATAAAGTATTCAGAAGAGTCTTTCCCCAAAGCTCCCAAAGGGTATTAGAGTGCCCTTTTTTTTAACCACACAGTAGGAGCTGCATCTGGTATCTAAAACTGTAGTTTTATGACTTAACAAAAGACGTAAAAAGTAAAAAAGCTTTTGAAGTTTATTACTATACCCAGACAATTCTTTGAAAAAAGTAATAGAAATTTAAATTCTGTTTTGATGGAGTTTTCATTAAAATGGTTTGTCTTTTGTTAATTATCATCAAACCCTACATGGTTTGCAATGAGGGAAATTGAGAACTCTGCAGTCTGCAGTTTTTACAGAAAAAAACCCAAACCCTGAAACAAATCCAACAGTCTAAATGTTGCGAGTCTTATCTTCCTGCTAAATGTCCTTTAGAAGGGCTCAAATGAGCTTATTGTATAAATGAAATATAACAAACTGGGAAAATACTGCTCTTTTATAAGATAATGCAAATTATTCTTTTTATAATGTGAGATATCCTTGACATGTTTATTTGGAGGAATACAATAATCATAACACATTATACATAATATTTTATGCAATTTATGTATGGTTGGACTTTCTTATGTAAATTTTGTGTTTTATTTTTCTAGAATTTGTCCCAGCCATTGTCTCAGATACGGAAAATTGTTGACATAAGTTTTGTGAAAATCCAAATTATCATGCACTGATAATTTCTTTATTTTTTTTTATTTGGGTGGTTTTAGTTTTTTATCATTTGGGATGGCTATGTTCGATTCATTTAATTCACTTTTAAAATTGTATGATAACAGCACATAAAAATGTGCCTGTGTTTTCAAATATCTTAAATATAATAGTGGTTTCTGTATATTGGATTGAAAACAATAATATTTTGCTCTGTATCTTTCATGGAAGGTCAGATAACATAAAAAAAAAATTGCATAAATTTTCAGCATAATTAGCTTTTAATTTTATGATCATTTAGAAGGCTATGTTCTTCTATACCATGTGCGCTGATATCAGTTTCAAAAAATTTCTCACAGAGATGCAAGCACTGTGATGTGTATATTTTTATACCTCTCCCTCCCTAAAGCTATCACTTTATTCTGACGTGCCGCCACCTCACTCAGCATCTATGTCATTATATTTTGCCGTTACCCAGCGGATTTTACTGCTCCTGCAAAATTGTAAGGTGCATCTTTATCACTATACCTGATAAATGTGCATACTGACAAGCCATCTTGCCACACAGAAGATATAATTCCACTTCACTCCCTCTGGTAAAGACTATAACCTAAAATAAAGTGTAATCATATCAAATACCCACTAATAGTGAATGTGGGTCAGAAGAGAAACATTAAAGATACTGACTATGGGCCAGATATCTCAAAACACTGAGCAGGAGTATGCTTAGATTTAATGCTTACAGTACTTTAGGTGAAGATACAAAGCTGAAGTCTTCCATTCGAAAGCCTCACTCAGAAAATAGATAAAAAGATCTTTTTGAGAGACCATCGTTCCCAGGTAAGGTCAGTTATCCACATTCAGTCTTCCAAATAATTGAGCAAAAGTCAGGTTTGTTTGTTTGCTTGTTGTGGTTTCATTGTTTGGGGTTTTTTTAATCCAGTAGTGAATCTGTCTGCTTTTCCAACTGCCTTTATGTTAAAGAAAAACTACATACAAAGAGCGAGACAGAGGTCCAGTTCCTTTCTGTGCGTGAGTAGATTAAAAACCATATTTCAATTTTCCACTTAAGTGCCCTAACCATTGTGTAAGCTACTAAGTCTATTAGGATGGTTCCACTTTGCAGAACATAGTTCAAGAATCATTGAGTCATACAAAGAAAACATAAAAAGCAGCACGGCTTTGTAGCTTTAGTAGTTATAGACCTTACCAAGCTGGGTGGAAGACTAAATCTAGTGGCAACTCATGGGACAGTTTCTGTGTTTTATGCAGTGGAATTTGTAAAGACAGTATTGTTTCTTCCACTTTCATATAAACAATTCTAATCCCTACATTTCTTCTTGCTTATTTCCTTCTTTATGACTTTTTTTTTTTTATTTTGCTGGGTCTTGTGCAGTTAGCTGCAGTAGAAAAACTGACAGTTGTCTTAAGTATCTTATTATAACATGGCAAGTGCAAAACCTCTTCAGGTAGAAAAAAACCACAAAAGCCCTTGTTTCCACCATTTGCTGAATTTCTAACTAGGGATTTTTTAAAATAACTAGAATAGATCAACTCATCTTTGTATATATTTATACACACATATATATTTACAGTAATTGTTTACAAAAGTAGCTCATGCTAGTATAAATTTTGTGTACTTTAGCCACATCAGGTTACTCATAGGACTGCTGAGCTCTAACCAGTTCTGCTACATGCAGAAGCACATCACAAAGAAACTAAGGAAACTTCTAGTTAAAGTGTCACTCAAGTCAACTATTTTTTTTTTGTGCTTCACTGTCAAACAGCAGTTGACAGAGGACTATCATGTTTGAGATTCTGAATACATGCACCTGTGTTCAGCAGAAAATCTAAATTCAGTCTTAAAACTCCACTGTATCTGAAATATCTGGGGTTTTTACAGTTTTGTATCAATCTGAGATCATTATTAGTCCTGCTAAGTATAAATATATATATGTAATATCTGCTTACTAATAGCCAATCATGTATGTATATGCTGAAATATTGCAATAGAAAAAAATTCAGAATGTGACAAATATGCTGTCAAAGTAGATTTCATTAAATTAAACAAAAATCAGAAGTTTGCATTAAAAGACATTTCCAGAGTGTCTTCCATACAAAATAGTTAACAGCTGCTATAAAGAGTAAACACAAAACCCACAAATCCTTTTAACTTTAAATTATTGCATCATAGGTTCCCTATATGTGACACCACTACTAAATTATTAAAATCCACTGTTACAATTCAAATGTATTAGTACCATTAAGACAACCAAACAATTCAAATATGTTTTGTACATTAAAAGATCATAGCTCATGCTGTTTCTATGAATTGTTTATGGAACAGAGTAGAGGGATGCACGAGGCATATGCAGCCTTAGACATGAAAAGATCATAAAGGATTTATGAAGGTAGGTGTATTTGGTTTGGGCAGGAATTAAACACTGTGGAGTATCACGCTGAAAAATCATCCCTGATTGAACAGAGAAATGATACTCTATGGCCATTTATATAAGGACCTGGAAGGATGGGTTTTGTGATAAGTTGACAAATTGATGTTTTACAAGGACTTCTTTAACAGTAATTCCTAAATGTCTGGACAATAAACTTTTCAAATCTAGAAATACATGTATGCACATTTTATTACAGTAACATATATAAACATATTTAATAGAACCAGGCCCTGTAGACACCCACTCCATAACAGCACACAGGACTGAGAAGGTCTTGTGGTACCACTACATGTTAAAAAACTTTTGCTGCTATCTGTGCTTTGTTTCCCAATGCTGTCAGATGATCCATGCTTTTAGGCAAGTATTGCAAAATCTCATTCTTAGCACCTGCTGTGTTGATGGGGAAATGTTGACTAAGTGATATATAAGACCCACAAAAGATTAATGTCTTCTATTTCAGATATTTTGAGTGCAAAATAAAAGTGGTTATTAAATAAAATTTTAAAGTCTAGAAAGTTTACTGAAGCTAATTACATATGGAAATTACAGGACCTGAATCCAGAATTAGATAATTAGGCATTTGTGTTCAGTGCTGGTTAATCATGGGAATACTTAACTGTGTAATCAGTCAGCTTTTGACCTTAAACTTTTGCACACATTTGAAGATGTGTTCTTACAAAACAGCAAATATTTATGCCTATCTCTAGCATACGATCCAAAAATTTTGTCTTTTTCTGTCTGACTACATTTACATGTTGTTAAAGAGGCCAGGAGTTTATCCTCTGTTGCCACAGGCATGTGAAATGCTGATTCACATCTATGGTTATAGATTTACTCTCATTTCAGAGCAGGGTGGTCTTGATCACATTATTTGCCGCAAGTTTCTAACTCCGCAGACCACATCTGAGCTCTTCTGGGAGCATGCAGGCAGGCATGGGACAAAACATGATGAAAAGCATGCAGGCAGTCAGAGAGAAGTGTGCCAGTATTCAAGGCCAAGACTTGGTTTTTAGATTTACTGGGATAGATGCAGCTGGAGAGGAACAATCCTGTGAATCTCCTAGTCTTAAAGAATAATTTTTAATGCTCCTCAGGACCTTATTGCCTATAAAAGACTGTCATCTGCTTTAAGAGAAAGCAGTTTGGAGTCTCTTTGGAGAGAGTAGTTTAAGGCTAACAGTCACCTAAAGGTAAGAATATTCATCCAAAACCTGAATGCAGAGCCTGAGTTTTCTTATCAACGACTCTGTGCATCAGTTTTACATGAAACAACCCTTACACGTGTTAGGGACTGGGACTCATTCTTCTTGGACCAGCCTTTCACTTCTCTGGAGTCACAGTTCTTCTCCACAGACTCAGGGTGTTGGTTTTACCTGCATTTTCTTTGTATAAATTTCTGCATAATAATTCTGCTTGATAAGGCCATTATTAAGCAGATTTTTCTTTTTTCTTTTTTCTTTTTTTTTTTTTTTAAATTTACACGAAAATAAGATTTTCTTTTTAGATAAAAAGCGAAATATTAGTAAAAATACTTGGATAAAAAGTGATACTTTAATGGAACATGTATTTTCCCAAAATATAGACAGCAGTATTAAAAAGGTTTTTTTTATGTCATTGAAAATGGAGTAAAAATTTAGTATCAAAAGAAATGTTTATTTCTCATTTTCCCCTTTCTTTGATGGGTGGCAAGTGTAAGAATATTAAAAAAAAAAAAAGAGAAGTACTTCAAACAAGACTCAGAAAGCTTTAGAATTAAGCACTTCCTGCAATATTTTATATTTATTATTCAGTTATGGTCATGAAGTTGGCAACCATTCAGATTAAGTTCTATGCTTATGGATCTGCTACTACTAGGGATCTACTACAGATTTACTACTGAAGTGAATGTTAATTCACAGAACATCAGTTTTTGTTACGAGTTTCAATACATATTGGAAATACAATAGTTGATTGTTGTAGTGCAGGGAATCCTTACAACAATATATAAGATAAGCATGGGCTTAGAAGGAAAGATGAAGTGGTATTTTTGTAGATGTTCAGGGATGTTTTTATTCCTCCAGCCGCATGGCTGGAGTTCCCAGGCCAACCCAGTCATGAGACCCTGCTTTCTTTCCCCCCGGGCCCCAGGCACACCAAACCACCCAATCAGGAACAGGTATGAGGCACACATGACATGGGACAGGGACAGAGGCAGACCCGTACCCTGCAGGGTCCCTCCCCCCGGGATTTCAGGGGAAGGCACCTCCACAATTCACCCTTTCTTATCAAATAAAGAACATTGGAAAATACAGTTGGATAAACAACAAAACAATTTCAAAGGAAAGGAAGCCACTATCTTCAGTCCCAAAACATCCAAACATATTTTCTTTGGAGCATCAGAAGGGAGACAGGACTTGAGCACACTTCAGGTGGAAACTGAGGAAGGGATTTTCCTTTTTGTACGTGTTGGAATCTTAGAAAATGACAGTTAGTTTCTTCCCTCCCTCCTTTTCATCCCCCCATCGACATTGCAAAAGGGATTAATGGCAAATGAAAAAGATTGGTTTTGTGAGGGGTACCAGAAAGGGAAATTTGGGTTGGGCATATATGAGAGATAAAGGGTCATGGGATAAAAGGGGAAGGTGGGATAGGGGAAGGGATAGGGATTATGGGGATATTGTCTAGCATATCTACTGCCTTTGACAGGGACACCCCAAGGGCCTGTAACACATGCTGCCTGTGGGCCCTTTCTTCCTTGCACAATTTTAAATTCTACTCTTTCTCCTTCTTCTAAGCTTGGAACATCACTTTTGGGGATATTTTTCACAATAGCAGATTTATGAACAAAAATACTTTCTCCAGTATCGTTTTTCAACAAGAAACTGTAATTTTTCTTTACATTATACCATTTTACAGTTCCAAAACCCTGGCTGCGATAACTTTTTCATTTTTCCAAGTTCCTTTGTTCTTGCTTTCACTTTTGATTTTGCTCGGTCTTGCACCGGAGCTGCCGTAGCAGGGACCGCCGGGGCCGGGACCGCCAGCGTGTTCCTGTCGCAGAGTCTTGATTCCTCAGGATCGCGTGTAGGGCTGAGTGGTCTGGTAGGGCTGTGCTGGTTCACGCTGACCCTGCCGGCTGCTCTGCCTTTGGCCACCTTTGCACTGCCTCTTGGTGCTGTGCTCGCTTCTGCTCTGGAGTTCCGTGTGACTGCTCCACGCTTTCCAGGCATTTGCGCGGCTGCATGGCCATGCCCTATGAAGCGTTTGCGTGTGCACGGCTTTGTATTGCTGGCACTGCCGCTGCTGCTGCTGTCGGCTGTGTGGCCGTGGGCTAGCATGGTTCCCTTCTCGCCCCCACACCCCTCTGGCTCTGCTTGGTGTGGCTCACCACGGTCGCCATAGTGACTGCCACAATCGCCGCTGCCTTTCTCAGTGCGGGGCTCAGGCTCGTACTGTTGCTCGCCACGCGGCGTGGGGCGGCCATCGCCGGGTCGCGCCTCGGCTGCCACTGCCCTCGCCACTGCCTCAGGTTGAACACTGCCGGGTCTGCCACATCACTCCTGGCTCCACTCACGCCGCTTCTGCTCTCACCACCACCCCTGTTCCCGCCGTGCCTGGCCTCACTGGCTCTCCCATGTGCGGGAGCTCCATCGCCACCACCCGCAATGCACTGGGTGCCCGAGGCCAGGGCCGCACGGTCTCCGAGGTGACAGAGGAGCCAGCTGAAATGTGCGCACTGCTTGACCACGTGTTCACTGCTGAAACAGCAGTGGGACACAGCCGATATTGCTCAACAGTCTCTGAAATCAGGTAATATTCACAGAAATAGTCTTGCATCACCATATTTTTTGATTTGGAAATTAACTGTGTCCAAACATTCTCCCAAAAGTCCTTGGTAAGAATCAAATCCCAAGAAACATAGAAGTTTTTAAACAGCCATGCCAAAAAGTGTCTTAGTTCTTTCTGAGTTTGAATTAAGCTAAAATCTACATATTGCTGTTCAAGAAACTTTTTAAGTTTAAGGTCAATGTCTCTTTGTGGTTCAGAGAGCCATGAGTCCTTCCACGAGTCCTCCATAGTTCAGAGATGGGACAGCAAAATGAAAGCAAGAAGAGTTATCCAGAGTTACTCACGAACCACTGAATTATCTTCTCCAGGGATAATTTGGCAGCATTTCTCCACCATTTGTTGTGATGCGGAGAATCCTTACAACAATATATAAGATAAGCATGGGCTTAGAAGGAAAGATGAAGTGGTATTTTTGCAGATGTTCAGGGATGTTTTTATTCCTCCAGCCGTATGGCTGGAGTTCCCAGGACGACCCAGTCGTGGGACCCGCTCTCTTTCCCCACGGGCCCCAGGCGCACACAAACCACCCAATCAGGAACAGGTATGGGGCACACATGACATGGGACAAGGACAGAGGCAGACCCGTATCCTGCAGGGTCCCTCCCCTGGGGATTTCAGGGGAAAGCACCTCCACAGTTGATTTCTTAAAGTTAAAATCTATACAGTCATAGACAAACCTTTAAGTGACACTTTATGCTGCAGAAAATTCAGGTCAATGGCAATTTTCAGGACTTGCATGTATACTATCTTCCCTGGTCTTTCACCAGACATTTCTTGAGAACGTCCTGAATTTCTAAGATTTCATTAGTACTACACATGGATCCTTTCTTTTTTTACCTATGTTGTAGTGCAGATATGCTTTTAGGTGAATGACACTTATTAAGGATAGGTTTTGTTTTGTTTCTCTTCATCCTCCTGTAAATTAAGTGATCTACTGAAAAAGTACACCTGGAAATGTCTGGTTTTTTCATGTCCCTTAAAGTCATGTATCTTCAGTCTCTTTTCATTGACTCTGAAATGGAATTAATCAACATAGTTTGCCTTAGACTACATATTAGATTTAAAGACAGTTAATGTTTGCTAGGATAAATCTCATTCTGAGTAAATGATAAATGAAACACCTTAGCCATCATATTTCTTAGCAAAAATTTGAACATTGATTTTTATATGCCCATAGTCTGTAGAACATTATGTGGTTTTTATTAATAAATAATTTTTTCATATGAAATACACTACATCCTATAATGGAGTAAAAGGGAGAAAAGAATTGATACAATTGAAATTTTTTGCTTATTAGAGTTGGGAATATTACAAAGGGTAAAATATGGATCAAACACAATTACCTATATTTGCACTTTAATTATTCAAAAACATCAGAGATAAAAGTCTTCATAAAGTCTGATTAATCACAAAAAATCAAACATCAAAAAATCTGTAAAATTACAGTATTTTCTAACAGATTAAAAAATCTTCAGTTGAACATAAAATTACATATTTTATTAAATATATATTTCACATATGTACAGATAAATCTATAATGTAACTGTTTCAAAGAACATAGTTGAACTGAATATTTGTCTTTATCAACGACCAACTTCTGTTAAAATTATTTAGTGTTTTGAATTTTGAGAATATATATGCTGTTCATCTAATTATTTATTTGCTTGTCCATTTTCAAAATTCTTGGCTCCACTGTATTGTCAAAGAAATTTTAATTGCTCTGTTTTCTTGATACAGACTGAAAAACAAATAATGGAATTAATTATTAAAAATCTGAAAGATATGATCAGTTTTCATAACCCCTTAGATATTTTTCAATGTAAAAAACCCAACCCAACATTTTGAGTGAGTTTCATTAAAGTTATGGTGCTCAGCAGGACCATTTGCTGTCTTACTTCCATGGTGAAGCTGTTAGGTACCCCTACATGTATTGCAAAAGTTCACAATATTCAGTTCAATCTAGCACCATTCCTATCAATTAAATATTTTATATTTGCAGGAAAACAATGCTTAGAGAAGCCCTTTAGCATTGCAATAAATGAGGGGGGGGAGGGGAGAAGGGGGAAACTGATTTTCTGATTCATTCAGGTAATATGAATAAATTATTAGTCCTTATGTTAGCAAAGAAAATTAATCTTTTGAGCACAATAAAATTAAAAGGTTTTGGCTTGCCTGATCTGAACAAAGTAAGATGAATTTTTAATATAGCAAATTAATTAGGCACATAATGAGGAATAGGATGCATAATAACTCTAATTCTGATAAACAGCAAAACAGTTCAAATCCTCAAAGAAATAAATATCATCCATCACAAACACACCTTAAATTCTGTTTGTTAGGGAATATTAATGGTAAGAGAGCTTGCACAGAAGAGTTAGATAAATTCTATTTGCTGATTTTGCTCGGCGCAATTACATTACGTGCTGACCCTCATCTGTAACTTTTTGTGAAATTGATTTTAGGACATTATTCATTTCTGAGGGTGTTAATGTACCATAAAGTATTTGTATTATCATTAAACATACTGTCTGTGCCAAGTGTTACATGTTACTTGCTTCTGCCCTGAAGATCATTTAACAGCTTATAAATCTTTATGGCCCCATGATGTTTTGCTACAATAATTTGCATTTTTAAATAGCTTCTGAATTATGCATTCTAACAATAAGTAAAAAGCAACATTTTTGTTATTAAAGAACATATACCTTCTGTTTTACTGTAGCATTGGTTACAAATGTCAAGCAATGGTAGTATGGGAAACAATAAAGTTGATTAGGAATGCAAAACCAATTATTTTTCTAACTTTTGACAGCATAAAGTTATTTCAATGAAAATTAAGCAGTTAACCAGTTTAAGAAATGTTCTTTTATAAAGACTGTCCATGAGCTGTAAAGAATTATAGAACTGTGTAACTATTTCAGTTGAACATCATGCCTGCTATCTATAAGTGTTTTGAAATCTAGGAACTAAATATTTATTAATAAAATCTAATATAATCTCTTCTATAACATAAAATGGAATTGGAATTTTAAAAACAACTGATCTGATAGATTTGTAATGACTTCTTGTAACTTACTCTGTGTTATCTTTATTTTAATGAATAGGTTTATGCACCAGAGGAGGCTATTGCAAAGGCCAGGGCTTGTCTTTTTTGGTGCATACAGCCTGAGTCACCATGGAAGAGGAAGGCTTTGGGAAAACCTGGGCTCATGCTTTTCAAACAGCATTTCAGAATGGAATGTTTACAGAAGAGTAGAAACAGCAGGGATTTTATACCAAGAAGGAATCTTCTTCAGGGAGGAACAAAGAGAAGAGGTAATCATTAGAATTCATAGAGGAAGATTTGCTATGAATGCTGAGAGGAATTTTACTTTGCAACTTGATCCTCAGCTCTGGTCAGCTTGTATGTCCTTTTTATTGCTTGCAATGTCTTGATGTTTCTGATGTTGCTGCCTTAGTGGTCACCTGGTGGTCTGGGTGATTCATGTGCCTACTTTGAACTGTCATTTCAGCTCCAACTGAAATTCATGGGAAAGTCTCCACTGACTTAATTTTGTACATCTGAGCTCTCCCTTTTTGGCAGAAGGTAATGACAAAATCTATCATGTTTCAGTTGTAATTTTTTGAGGTATCTTACACAGCATTAGTATATCTACACAGATTATGCCCATATATGGTATATTATGGCTAATAGATATTTATTAGTAAAATAATTTGAAAATAGATGGTAAAACATATGTTGACTTTTATCTGAGTTAATACAAGGCAATTATAAAACCCACTGTAAAGCTTACATTATCTTCCCAAGCTCTTATTCACTAATAGTCACTGTTTTATCTATATTGTCAGTGTTATTTATTTTCTTTATGAAAAATATTCTATATACTCACAGTAGAAGTATTGATTCTGTCATCTGTAGTTTAAACTTTGTATTTTTTTAGTGAGAGTATTCACAATATTCAGACAGGCTAATTCTTTAACTTTATTGAAACTTAGAGACTGTGTACTGCATATAAATTATTTTCTTTAATAATTATGAAAAAAAAAAAGCAGCAAAGGAAAGACTTTGTTTCTTCAGTACCATTAGAATAGCTTATTTATATATTCACTGATATGTATTCTAAGTAGGAGAATGTCAAAGATGGTGATAAGAAAGTAGGTTTGAAAATCCTGAAAAATAATTTAGATGGGGTTTAAGAAATTTTAGGATTATCGAGTTGATCTTCATAACACTTATGGTACACATCATTTGAGGCCATGTGCAGAATGCAGTTTATTAGGAAATAAATTTAGCTATATTTAAAAAGTATGAAGGTATGGCTGCTGATACATTTCACGAGAGATGACAGAGGCTATGACTTGTACAGTATTCTGCATACTACTTTGTAAGAAGTGAATGTAAGCTGCTGGTTGTTGTTCCTTGTTCACAAAAAAAGTCCTAAGAAAACAATATTAAAAGCATGCAGTGTTGAAATAAAGAAACAAACAAAAAATAGACATTATATTGAAAACCTTATAATTATACAGTGTTTAATCCTGATAGTCATAGTAATAAAAATGCACAAAACTGAAAAATGACTTCAAGCCATTAGCAAAGATCTGTTCTGCAAATCCTAATTCTCTGATAATAACCTACTCCAGAAGTAGTTTCTGCCTTTCATATGCCATCTCTCATGGTCTATCTCTTCATATTCTAATTATAATAAAGGATAAATGTAATACACAAAGAAACAGAAAATTTTTGATCAATTTTCTTTTTTTTGAACTAAAGACTAATTGCTTAGTCTATTCAAAATATATTTATGATGTTTCATACATGCTTTATTACGTTTAGTGGAAATATGTATTTAATATAGTAATCAGAAATACTAATATTGTGGAGTGAGAAGATACAGTTGTTCAAATGTAACAGGTTTTTTTTTTTTTTACTATTTTTTCATTTTTATTTTTCCATATTAATTAGTATAAAGATATCATCATAGGTTTAAAGTTTTGTTTGTTTTTTTTTTTCAATTTCTTGTTTATTTAAAAACAAATCAGTGATTTCTTAATAAATCTGTATTGGCACAGGACACATCTGTAAACAGGCCTTGATAAAGGTAGTCTCTATCTAAACCCAGTAACTTGGAAGAAAAGCTCTTGTTTTTCTTGCCCAGATACAACTTCTCCAAAGCTATTTTCTTACAAATATTGAATTCCCAAGAAAGTATGATTACAGGATATTCTTAAAGGCAGTTGATCTAAAAATTGTCATATTTAAAGGAAAGTAGGAGAGTTGTCCCATCAATTTCCTGCAAAATATTGCTAGTAAACATTCTGCTTAGTGGGCTGGTATAGGAGCATAGTTTATATTATTTCTTTTGAGTGTATTCTGTTTTTTCCTTTCATGAGATTGTTCCATTTTGGCTGGGTCATTAACAGATGGTCTCTTAGCTACCCTTTTTTTTTAATTTTTTTTTTTTTTGCTTTCTCCCTGTTATATGTATTTCTTCTTTCTTTTCTAACTTTTTCTCTCAAATAATTATTTATTCTGACCATCTAACTTGTCTTTCTCCAGAAACCTGATTTCAGATGGGATTTATCTCTTCTTTATTTTTCAAAAAATTTAGACATTAACCAAATAACATTATTGGATAGTAAAGGGGAAAATCCAGGGCCACTGAAGCACAGGACAAGAGGCTCTGAAGTGAAAGCTTGAAAATCTGAGACATTTATCTTCCTCTCCTTTGTGGCAAACGAATATCTATGTGTACTTATATCAGGGTGTTGCAGGTTGCTATAGAGTGTTTAGAAGACTCACAAATTTGGTCAGTCTTAAACCGTAAAACTAAAGTTTGCTAAGTATATTCACTAGCAAAAGATTTCTTGCAAATAGTTCTTACAAATTATTTATGATCATTGCTGCTCATACAAAACTCTCATTTTTTAAGAATTATATTCTAAATTATACAGAATGTGTGATAATACATTGCCATAGATCGGAAGTTGAACATTTAGCACTGACAAGTATCTTGTTAAGTCTTGTCCTTAGAGTCCAAGCACTCAGGCCTGAGAACTCATCAACAATGAAGTTGTAACTAAGGTGCAACTTTTCCTCACTTGCTCTTGCCTGATAGTTTTATGCTCTTCAGTTTTCTCTGCTACTTATTGAACATATGAGATCAGGCCCTAAGTGAAGACCAGTGATTTCCAAAGAACAGCAATGAAGCTGGTAAAAGATCTACAGAACAAGTCCTGTGAGGAGCGTCTGAGGAAACTGAGATTCTTTAGCCTGGAGAAAAGGAGGCCCAGGGAAACCTTACCTCTCTCTACACCTACTTAAAAGGAGGTTGTGGGAAGGTGAATGTTGGTCTCTTTTCCCAAGTGACAAGCAATAGGATGAGAAGAAATGGCCTCAAGTTGTACTAGAGGAGGTTTAGATTGAATATTAGGAAAAATATCTTTACTAAAATGGTGGCCAAGCCTTGGAGTAGGCTATCCTGGGAAGTGATGGAATCACCATTCATGGTGTGATGAATCCAATGACTACAGGCTGTTCAGAAGGCACAGGCAAGGAAGGAAGGGCAGAGACATGCTGTCTACATCAAGACATGGATAGCTGGAAGAGCTCTCTGAAAAACACCCATAAACAAGTTGAAAGCTTCTGGGTAAGAATCAGAGACCAAGGCAACAAAGGGAGTCCTGTGATTGGTGTCCACGACAAGCTGCCTATTGCTGAAGCCTTCCTACTCCAGCTCCAGGAAGTAATATGCTTGCAGACACTTGTCCTGCTGGGGGACTTCAATCAGCCTGGTACCTGCTGCAAATGTGACATAGCTACACTTGGAATGCATGGAGGATAACTTCTCACATAAGGTAACAGACAGCCCTGCAAGCAGGGATGTGATATTGTACCTGATGATCCCCAAGGCAACTGAGCTAGCTGATGATGGCAGGAGTGGAGGCAGTTACTGTAATCATACCCTGGTGGAGTTTACAATCCTGAAGAATATGGGTCAGACATAGGGCAAACTCAGAACCCCGAATTTAGGGAAAGCAAGCTTCCACATGCTCTGTTTGTTGGGTTGTTTCTCAGACAAATAAGGACAGCTATTGGGACAGATTTTGACATTATTTTTGCACAGTCTTTGGAGCTATTTGAACAAATAGAATTAGATACTATAATAAAAATGCTCACTTTTCCTTGACAATCTGAATTGCGCTGGTAATTCATTACCAATTGCACTGCCTGCAATCAGAAAGCAACACAAAATAACTCTGTCTCGTGATTAGTGTCTAAAAGTTTAATTTGCAGGATGCAAATTAAAATGACTAGATGAATTATCACTTGGATTACAAAACAGACTTGACAAAGCTAGCAATGTGGATTTTCCTTATTCTTCCATAATTGCATTTAATCTTTTTTGACCATTTTTATTTCTGTTTTGATGAGGTCTTAAGGATCATTCAACTGCATGGTTAGCTTTTCCTGGCCAGAAAGAAAGAGCTAAAATATCTTGACTGTCTCTTTTCTAACAAGTTACGCCTTCAGTCTTGCTAATTAAACTCATCTGATTAAATCTTGCATAACTTTAGGCTAT
The DNA here is from genome assembly GCA_020086605.1 of Lanius collurio. NCBI lineage: Eukaryota > Metazoa > Chordata > Aves > Passeriformes > Laniidae > Lanius > Lanius collurio. Next base: position 777,576 of record JACBWW010000061.1, on the reverse strand, counting down.
AGTACCTGACTATTTTGACATACCAATCCTCCACTTCAACCCATACTCGCCTCTAGACTTGCTACAAATGCCCATATCAACAACCCAGTTCTAAAAACTTAGTCACAACACATCTACAGGACTCATGAAAAAGGAGTGCAAATCACGGTAGCTCTATTTCGGCAAGAGTAGAGAATGCTCCTACATCCTTCCCCAGCATTGACCTTTCCCACTTAATAGATAAAAGCAGAGGTGGGGTGGAGTAGACCCTTCATATTCTCTTAAGCATTTCAATGCATATTTTAGGACTTGATTGACATACTCTTCTGCATTTTAGTGAAACTCCAGAAATCTAAAGAAAGCACCACCTAAATAAGGTACTGAAATTGGACACACAGCTTCTCATTAATATCAGTTTCCTATGTGTCACTTTGCCTTTTTTTCACCAGGTTAAAAATTCTAAACTTATATATGTATATACACTCTAATGAAGAAGCCTTCTCTACTGGATCTTCACACTGTTTCAGGTTGGAGGTGGTGTAGATGAGCCACAAGTTTTAAAATTTAGAATTAATGACAGCAGTCATTAAGTCACGAGGAGTAACTCAGTTAATATAATAATAATATGCTGCTATTATAATAATGCACTGCTATTATGACATGTACATTTAAATTCATATGGTGTTAAGAAGTTAAAGAACTTTTGTCCATATGCACAATAAGAAAAAAAAGTTACATTCTCCTATGTTAAGAATAATGTTTTTCTTAAGTATTATCAGGAAGATGCAAACAACCATGAAAATAAATTTGCTTCTTAGGAAGCTGAAGGCTTATTTTACCACACAGAATTCATTTAATGCTAAAGAGAATTCAGACTCAAAATTCTACTGATTTTCTGTACAATTTTCATTGATAGTTTTTCTTTGGCAATTAATGATGGACTGATATAAAATATATGCAAAGGTATAAAAAAAAAAATGAGGTATCAACTTATTGCTGTTGCCGCAATGGGAAAGTAAACTAAGCTGGTAAAGTTTAATTTGAAAATTATTCAAAATTATTCGGTAATCAACAGACTTTTGCACTGCACAAGAATCATCATAGACTGACAATGATAAATGATATTTATTTCTATTCAGTTGATGATAATGTGCTATTCACGTATGAATAACTTTATCTAACCATTATATTTTTGAAGTTCTTTATATCGTTTAACTATTATTTAGTAATGGACAAGTCCTGAATAGTATGCAAGAGTCACTGACCATAATTTTTCTCACAAGTTCAAAGAATGCGCAAGATCTTTCACATTTCAAAGAGCAATATATAATTTTAAACCATCATTTCAGATATTTCAGTTTAAATTCTCTAATGAAAATATTACAGATGTACAGTAACACATTTTTTTTACCCTTTACATTATACATGTTTTAGCTACCGCTAGATGACAATGAAATATATCTTGAAAGAAAAATGTATGCTGTGTGATCCAAACTTCTACTGATATAAGTCAGAGGAATCCTCAGAATTCAAATTATCTGTGTAGGACCATTCAATCTAAGGATGAAATATATAATTTTTACAAAAAACAATTGATAAGCTACATATTTGCTTGTTTTATTACTGAAGTCAGTGAGCTGCATGACATTTGAAATATTTATCAGAAATTTGAATGGGCTTACTACCTACTAGCAATTCCAATTACTGTTGATTTTGTCATATCGCTTCCTCTATCTTTAGCTATCTAGCAATCCTTTGACTTCAAGAAGAATCACAATCTTTTTCTATGTTAATTCCAGATCCTTATTAAAACCAGTGATTACAATACTTTAATATATTAATGTTCAAACATTATTTTTCTAAAGATAATTTCTCTCTGATTTTCAATCATATGGACACACACTTTTAATTTTTCATCTAAATAGTATTCATTCTTTGTGTATATCTTAGATGAATCCTCCCTTTCTCCATTTTAAATTTTGAAATTTTTGTCTTTTCCTCTAAAGTATTAACTTTGTGTATATTCTCTAACAGGTCACTACTTTTTCTTCCCCATCCAGTTCCCCTAAATACACACATTCAGGAATAAAATATACTTTTTTTTTTTCCTAATTTAGAAACTCTGACAAAGCAAATTTTAATTTATGAAAAAGTTAGAAAGCCTATGAAGTTAATAGGCACCCCATGATCTTTCAGGAGAATGCCTAGATTTTATTTGCTTAACAGTTCTTGTTTTATTTTTTCCTCTTAGGGCCACAATAGGAAGTAGAACAAAGACTTCAAAAAGGTTAATCAGATATAATTAAATGACAGCATTATATGTCTTCTACTTTTCCCCCTTTAATTTTAGCCACCTAAAATTAGGCCTGTGAGGTTATTCCTGTACTGCTAAATTAAAAATGACCTGTTAATCCCTAGACATAAGATCAAATGTCAAATGTTTGGTACCCATAATACTTAAAGCCAGTACAGTTTGTGTCAGATTTTCGTGAAGATGGATAAATGGAATAATCAAAACCAGAGTCAGGAAATTATTTAAATGTCAAAAAATAAGAAAAATAAGTGTTAGTATCGGAGTGTACTCGGTGTCCTGCTTTTATTCTGCAGTTAGTATGTACTTCATGTCTAACTCTATTATGTAAATGCCCTCTATTACAAAGGTGGAGATACATATTTCTGTTGTTTTGTGTTTTCTGGAGGGGGTTGTAAAAGAGTTGGTATTTGTAGAAGGAAAAGAAAACCTAGGTTTGACTTGAAGGCTCGGGAGATACCACCCTTCCTGGCTGGCTGGCTGGAGGAGAGACTGCTGTGGTTCTCTGACGTGTGTCCTGCCAGCAGTGACGTTGAGTGTGCACCCACAGAAGGCTTGCCTCAACAAACACACAAAACATGGACCCAGAAGGACACAAACACAGGTGAGCAGAACTTTTACAGGCATACACACAAACATAAACAACACCTAAACAAACATGAGCAGGAAATTGGGATAACACTATTCCTCCTTAGGGCTATCCACGAGTGAAACTTGCTTATTGTAATGTGTGCATACCACCACTGAGTCACATGCCCAGCTACATAACTGGTCCTTCAAACACTGACTTTCAGATCATCCAGTTTCCATGCCTAGAACTCGAGTGTTTCACCTGGTCTTTAGTTTAGAGGTTATGTCTTTCCAGATGCTGGTCTCCATCTCCTTCCCTGTTAATCTTGAAGTATAATAGTGAACCACTTACTGTGCCACACAAATAAACAGAATAGAAAGCAGTTAGGAACAGAGTCTAATAAGAGGATAGGATGGATTGTGACAATTAGTTATGTTAGAATCTTCATTAAAATCATCTTCAGTAAAAAGCTTTGTTAAATGTAATTATGTAACTGACAAATTATTCTGTGTCTTTGCAATGGTGACCAGTGTTTATCTACAATCTCTTGTTTTACACAGTGATTGTACAATTTTAAGGTATTCATTGACTTAATATTTGGTATGGGTACAGCAATGAAATCCTTGACTCTCTCTAATTAAGATTCATTTCTGTATGACAAAAAGAAAAATCATTGTAAGAATAACCTTCAATTTCCTATGTGTGAGTGATTACACTGCAAATTCTCTTAGGTAGCTGATCTTCCCTTCTGATTAAAGAGGTTGACTGCCTTATGCAATGATCATCTGAATCTCAGGGACTTTTAAACATTACTTCTAATGTAGATGAACTTAGGACTTTCTGCAAGACTGAATGATGCAATATACGGTTTCACAACATACATGCCTGTAGTGGATTGACCCTGGCTGGATGCCAGACACCCACCAAAGTCACTCTCCCACTCCACAACTGCGCAGGGAAGAGAAAATATAAGGAAGGGTTCATGGGTTGAGATAATGTCCAGAAGACAGGTCACTCACCAAATACTGTCATGGACAAAACAGGCTCAAATTTGGGATATTAATTGATTTTATTACTAATAAAATTAGAACAGGATATTGAGAAATAAAAGCAGATATTAAAACACCTTCACCCACCCCTCCCTCCTGTAACAAATGAGTGTTTTGAGATCACTTAAAGAATCACCAGGAAAGGTATCAGTAAAAAAAGATTTAATATAAAAGTGAGAGCATTGACAACTGTGGTCCAGAAGAGCTCAAAGGCTCTCATTTTGGACTGCTGTTTATAGGCCGCAACAGGGTGAGCTTTGGTCATAACAATGTTTCACCCTGGCTACACTTTGGATCATTAACTGTCTTTAAATGTATAAGAATGTTATGCTATTCAGGAAAAAAAAAAAAAAAAAAGGCTCCAAGGCTGTCCATTAAAAAAAAAAAAACCCCACAAAAAAACCCAGGAACTCATTAGATAGCACCCGCCCCTGGGAGCAGACAGCGCTTCTGATAAGCTCAAGAGGAGCTCAGCCCAGGTGCTGTTCATCAAGGGCCAAGGCCTAATGACCATTTCTCAGTTCACAGTGTGGCCTCCAGCAGGGGAGTGGGGAAAGGATGTTGCCTTGTGGGACTACCTAAAAACAGAGGCTAGACAAAATTAAGAGAATAAAAAGCAGTTATATTTTTTGAAGGGCCTTCGGTACACTTTGGGCAGATGAAGCCCATCCAGGGGCTACACCCAAAAATGGACAGAGGGGTCATGGGTTTTCATACTTTTATAAGTTTGATCCATTTGCATATCATTGGTTAATCCTCCAATTACAGTGTCAGGTAATAAAGTCACTTACCCCAAGTTTGCTCCCCCCCCAATTCACTTTGGTTTACATTTCTCAGGGCCTGAGACACTGAGGTGTCCTTGAGTTTCAGGCTTAGAGAGGGATTGTTTTGTCTGACCAAAATAGGAGAACAGTAGCTAACAGTCTATATGGAGTTTAGAGTTATACACTAAAGAATTGCAGAATTAAAAATATATGGAAAATATAAAAGCTAAAATCCTAAGACATCAAGGATACATCACCACACTACCTTCCCAGCAATAACTTCTTCGCCCAGAGGTGCAGGGAGACAGGGAATGGGGGTTATAGTCGATGTATCACACATAGTTTCTGTACTGCTCAGGGAGAGGAGTCCCACCTCCTATAGTGTAGGTTCTCTATAGGGCCACAATTCTGAAAACAAACCTCCAGGGTGGGCTACTCTCTTCACAAATCTACAGGTCCCTGACAGGAATATGCTTCAACATGTGCCTCCCATGGGTTCCCAGCCTCTTCTCAGGCATCCATTTGCTCTGCTGTGGATCCCCTCTATGGGCTGCAGGTGGATCTCTGCATCCCCATGGATCTCTATGGGCTGCAGGTGCCCAGCCTGACTCACCATGGTCTTCAACCCAGGCTGCAGAGGAATCTCAGCTTCAGTACTTGGAGCACCTCTTTCCCCTGTTTCTTCACTGACTTTGGTGTCTGCAGAGTAGTTCCTCCCACATATTTCCACTCTACTCTTCTCTGAGAGCAAATACTTAGGCACAATAATTTCTTTTTCTTCTTAAATATCACAGAGGTGCTGCCATTATTTCTGATTGGCTCCAGCTTTGGCCAGTCGTTGTAACTGGGGAATCCTTACAACATGTATAAGACAACAATGAACTTGGAAGGAAAGATGAAGCGATATTTCTTTAGATGTTATGGGATGTTTTTATTCCTCCAGCCACATAGCTGGAGTTTCCAGGCAACCCCCAGTCATGAGACCCTCTTTCTTTTCCAGGCCCCAGGCACACAAACCACCCAATCAGGAACAGGTATGGGGCAGACGTGACAGGGGGACAGGGACAGGGGCAGACCCGTACCCTGCAGGGTCCCTCCCCATCGGGATTTCAGGGGATGGCACCTCCACAGCCAGTGGCACATCCGTCTTTGAGCTTGATGGCATTGGCTCTGCTGCACATGGACGAAGCTTCTGGTGGCTTCTCACAGAAGCCAACCCTGTAGACCAAAACCTAGCCATGCAAACCCAATGTAATACTCAAAGTCTTTCACTAGTCAATATATCTTAAAACAGAAAGAGGCACAGCAGATAGTGTGCACTACCTGCCAGTTCTGTCAGTTAATTCTAAATAATATTATCAAAGTGGCTTTCAGGACCATGTGCCAAATTACTCTAAATGCCTGCTTCAAAGGGCAACTTGTGTCCTTGAAAAATCAAGAAGTGGAAAAGATAACTTTACAACTTGTAACTCTAAGGTAAGCCACATGATACGAAAGACAACACGTGGCTTAAACACAAAATGACAATTTTCTTATATAGAAATAGCATCACACAAAAAAAATAGCCCGGTAGTTAAGGTCCTTTTCTGTTGATCATAATAAATTTAACTCTCAGAAAATGTGGACTATTTACAAAATATATTATGAAGACTTTAATAATCTGTTGATCTTTTAGGTATATATTACTTTTTTTTTTCCAGTATAGGTTTGTTTGGTTTTTTTCCATATGATATACTGAAGTATCATAACAGTGCATTATTACAACAAAAGTGCCATAAAAGTGTCTGTCAACAGTGCATAATCTTTAAGAGCTCTGATCAATGTTGTCCTAGTGATGCATTGGTACAATACATCATTGGGATGAAAGCCAGAGGAAAGGCTAACAACAGAAGATCAACACTTTTAAAAATGTTATGATTCTTAATTTTTAGTTGATAAGCCTTCTGTTTGTATGTGTGCATAAATATTAAAAATAAAACCTTTTCCAGAAAAGATAACAAAGGTGATCCATTAATAGTAACTGAATTTATTATGCAGAATAAGTTCACATATTTTCTAAGAAATCTCTTCCTTTGTATTTCAGTATTTTAGATATAGTTCACTGAATCTCTTTTGCTGTTGGTGGTTGTCATCTTTGCAGAATCATTTAAAGTTCACTGTAAGTGCATCTCAAATACTCTTTTTTTCATCAGACAATACTTTGCCTCTCCCACTATGAAATGCTATCATTCAATCCTGAAATAGAACAAAATCATTCCTCATTCCCTTCTTACTCTCTATTTTATCATAACAAGCCCTACTGGCTTCAACATATGTAAGCATTTTCACTCAAGGATATAGTGTCAGTGACTGACAAAAAGGCTTCACTTCAACTTAAATAGCAACGACAGAAGTGAAAAAAATACTGAGTGAAATGATAAAAAAAATAAATTCACCTATGCACATAGCCTCTGGATACTTGCTTTTTACAGCTTTTTCCGCATCTGAGTTAATCACATTTCTGTTTGGAAAAAAAAAACCCACACTTTTTCTGTGACAGCATCTCACTGACTCTACCTTTTCTCTCTGTCACATATAAACTTATTAATTAATTCACATCTATATACATATTAATTTCATCTTCCCTAATTCAGAAATCCTGAGGTTTTACAGTTTCCTTTGATACTAGTTTTAGTCTTGAGAAAAAAAAAAAAAAATCCTGTTTTCCAGATTAAACATAGAGGTATATTCAAATTAACAGTTTTTCCATGGATCTATCAAAGGCTTTTAATAAAAGATCCTCTCTTCTGTTCATTACTGTTTCATTTTGTCTTAATTTTGATCCCATAGGTTCTGCTTAATTTCATTCTGCAGTTTTAATTAGCATTCATGCAGTCAGAATAGTATAATTCCTTTTACAAAAGTCAGATAAAATGTAAATTCTCTCTGTTCTTTTATGAAGGAAAATATTTTGTGCATTTTTCCCCCCAGTGACTGGCTTTACTACACTGGAGATGATGGAAAACCTAGCTTGCACTTACTACTTTGAGTACCATTTTTTTCCCACTTTTAGAGGTATACTTTCCAACAAAACTGTTATTTCTACATCTTTCTTACCTACTTACTCATTGTATTTATTTGAAACTGAAAGCCAACCTGTCTTGATCTGAACTGAAATATTAATTGTATTGTGATATTTTCTTTCCCATGAATTTACTATACAAATTTGACTAATTTCATCCATTTTTGTGCTCCACAGACCCAGAATAAGTCACTTAGTAAATATTACTTCTCTGTGGTTACAAAATTACACTTTGCAAGTGGTACTTATAATAGTATTGTAAATGCAATTTTCTCAGAAAAACCCTAATTTTTTGGGGCCAGGGATAAAGTTATCAATTTTTTTTTCCAAGACATATTTAAAATAATCTTAACTTGTACCTTTTATTTGGCATTTTTATTTAAAAGGGAAAAAGAGTTCTTATTTATGACTTATTCTATAGGAAACTAAGGTACATTCCTTAAACTTTCATCTAACAGAAAGAAACTTCTATTGCCAAGGTCATACCATAGTAAATTGAAAATATATTATGAACCTTGAAAAATAGAATATTATTAAAATTCAAGTAACCTTTCAAAATACAGGGGTATTATCACTCATCTCTATTATAAAACATTTTTGATTAACAGGTTAAAGTAAGATGAAATGAGAAGTTCAGAGGTGTAATCATGTAATTATACTATGGTAGATGAGGTTTTGAAAGATTATGACTTTGTCTCACACATTTAGGTAGCTTATGTGTTGCAGAATGCCTCATACCGCTGCAGTTTGTGGTCCATATTAAAGATCTTCGTGGGCCATTTCAGAGAGAAACAGCATAAAGCATAATTTATGCAAACTCAGATTCTGGAATACTTAATTAAAGATGATAAGTGCAAAGCAAATTTCATCCCTTAATTATTCCTTTTCCTGAGCGACACATTTAGCATCAGATGTGTCCCAAAAATGGTTATTTTAGGCTCCAAAATTTTGATAAATGCTCAGATTCCTAAATTTAATACTTTAACTCACTCTTGTTTATATTTTATTTTGCCAAGTATATGGTTGACACAGTGATTAGCTACTTCCTTAAATCACTTTATTCTGTTCACCCACACTCAGACCAGCAAAATAAGGAAAACACCTAATGTTTTTCTAGTTACTTCTGTAGGTAGTTAATACAGGTGTTAAAATATAATAATCATAAAAAGTCACTCAGTTAAAAGTGTTAAGGATAACAAAATAAAGAAATAGTCAAAGCCCTGTTTCAGTTTCCTTATCTATGCCCATTTGATACTGTATTGTATAAATACATATATACATCTTTGCTAAAATATATTTAGGAGAATGTAATAACAATTGGAGTACCTTTTGATGCAGTCCTAATTTATTACTTCATACTCCTGAAAGTACATATATATACTCTATGAATTACTAATTATATTGACTTGATACCAGATTACAGGATCAGGCAAATATGAGAATGCACATGTAAATACACCAGTTGTTGGACTGGTCTGTGGCCTCTTACAAGAGCTCAACCCACACTAATTTACATCCCTGAACAGAATTCACACTAGGGTTTAAGAGAAGTGGCTGCCATTGTTGCAAGGTCGCTGCCTAGAATATTTGAAACATCCTGGGGACCAGGGGACATCCTCATGACTGAAAAAGAACAAACGCCATCTACAATAAGGGCCCAAAGAAGACCTAGGAAACTTTAGGCCCACTAGCTTTACTTAATTCCCTGGAATAGTATTGTAATGAGTTCTCTTAAAAACCATTCCAAATTAAACAATGCAGGTAATAGGGAAAAGGCAGCAGTGATCTACTAAAGGCAAACTATGGCTAATTAACCTGATTTGTCAGGAGAGCATGGATGTTGTTTACCTGGACTCCAGAAAGTGTTCAACACTGCTTTCCACAGCCTTGTCCTAGACAAATTGGATGGCTGGACTGCAATATGGGTGCTAGACTGACAAAGTAAGGTTCTGCAGCTGGGATGGATCTGTGTGTCTGGGGAGCAGCCTTGCTGAGAGGGACCTGGGTGTCCTGGTGAACAAGGTGAACATGAGTCAGCAAGTGTACTGCTGCAGCAACAAAGGCAAATCAGATCATGGGCTATATCTGCAAGGGTATTATTACTGGTGTAGAGAGACATTCAGCTCTTGTCAGGCCACACCTAAATTGCTGTCTCCAGTTCTGGTCTCCCCACTTCAAGAAAAATGCAGACAAACTTAAGAAGGTCCAAAGGAGGGCCAAGAACATTAATAAAATGCTGGAGAACCTGTATGATGAGGAAAGGCTGAAGAAACTACATGATTTCACCTTGTAGAAGAGAAAGTTCAAGAGCAACTGGTACTTGAAGCTTTGCTATAAGGAGAATGGAAGCTCTCTAATCACAAGGAGATGCATGGAGAGGACAATAGGTGATGTGTCGCAGTTCATGTGGCAGTGGCCACTGCACCAGAGTATTCAGAGGACTGGTGAACTGCCCTCCAGAACACAGAGGTCTGATTCTCACCCCTTGGTCACGGTTAGTTCCCATGTGCCTAGTGGTTCTTAGTTTATATGTTTTAAGTTTATTGGTTTAGGAATTCTCCACCCAGTTTTATGTGTAAGTTTATGTATTTCCCCTAATTGCTTATATATTAGCCCTGGAAAGTTCTCTCTTGTCTTTCTCCCTGGATCCTCCACCTGTAATAAACCAGCTGGAACTCATATAAATCCCTCTCTCTTTGCCTTCACCAATGCTTTTACACCACTTTTGTTTGAGGCTAGCTCCTTGTGAAGGAGCCAGCTTTCCCTGCAGGCTGCAGCTAGCACCAAGGACATCTGCAGCTGGACGTTGTGCTGCTTTGTGCAGCTCCAGCAGTGTCAGTGATGGGTATAAGTTGCACTTGGAGAGGTTTTAGCTTGATAAAAGAACGAATTTACTTATAGTAAGAACTCAGTCATTCGCTTAGACAGCCTTCCAAGGGATGTGGCAGAGCCCCCATCACCGCAGGTTTCCAAAATGCAACTGGACAGGGAGCTAGGTAATCTCACGTTGGCTTCTTTTCCAGCAAAATGTTGAACAGAGGGTCTCTTGAGGTTCCTTCCAACCTGAGCTGTTCTATGATTCTGTGACTCATCGAAGTAGAAATCAAAGAAAACCAGACTTCTCTTGAACATAAATTATTACACTGACGTGCTTATCCCTTACAATTAGTCACATTGAAGACACCTAGAACCATTTTTCAGTTTTGAGGGTTTTGGGGTTTTGTTGTGGTTTTTTGTTTGTTTGTTTGTTTGTTTGTTTGGGTTTTTTTTTTTTTTTTTTTTTTATTTCAATTTCAGAAGGTATCTACTCTTGTGGTATTCAACTCCTTTACACTTTTCATTTAGTGACTAAATAGGAGAATCCTAAAGGAACCTCTTAAGCTAACCTTGTGTTTACTCTTGAGAGGCATGACTGCCTATCAAGGTTTCATTAATGCATGTTATCTGGAAAGCCACACCCAGACATAGAATGTCATTGAAAGGCCTTAGACCCTCCTGGCAGCTGCTTTCAAGAGTATGACCCTACTTCATGTCCCATGTCTCTGTGCCACTTTTGTGCATGTGTCTGATGCTTTAAGGTTCCCCAGGTGGCCCAGATTTTGTGTGGGCAGATGGAGTCAGGCCATGCTTGTCTGCAGGTGAAAACCATGGACATCTGTGTTTTCACAGTTCTCTGGCTGAATATCACCCGTATGAATCCATGCCCCAACCAACTTCAGGTTTGTTAAGTCATTTATTTATGTATGTATTTTTCCTTTCTCTAGGTCTTTGGTAAAATTTCCATAAGCTTGTTTCAATTTTACATGAATAAAAATAAGCATGCAAATTTAATGTACAGTACATGCTGTAAGGGTAGAACATGAAGACCATCATTACTAAGGAATATTTAGTTAATTACCTTAGCTCATATCTTAAGGCTTAAAAAAACAATCAGTATGTTATGGTGATTGTAACAGGTGATATAATTACATGAAGAAGATAGCATGATTTTGAACAGGATTAGAAAGATGATTAATTTTCTTTAAAAACTGCTTTAGAAACTTTTTTCTAATTTGGTTTAGTTTATATTTTATATATTTTTTTTTACTTTCATGATGACACAAGGGAAAATCTGAGATGGTGTATTGAACAGGTGCTTTAAAAAATGAAATCAAAATATATAATGTTATTTAATAAATATGAAACAATGTTACTTTGAGATTTGCCAGATGTTCCTGATGCATTTAGTTTAACAAATTCTGTTATGCTGATTGCCTGTGGTATTAAGCTTTGCAGAATCACAGTATTTGCTGTAGTCCAGTCCCTTAGGGGAATGTTCAAAGGAGAATCAAAGGGGAAAAGAAAATATTAGATCCAATATGACATACAGAAACAATAATAAAAAAATAAACAGTAGTAAGATATCGAGAAGATGAAGGAATGAAGATGGCATAATAAGGTAACAAGTGAGCAAAAGTTTCAAGAATGTCTTTGTTGACAGCACAAAAGGTATATTGCTTAAAAAATATCTAATGGGAACTGCACATCTGCGCATCTATGCATCTGTGCATATGCACATGTTTGTTGGGGCAAGAATAATATCTCATAGATCTGATTTGCATCTTGTTTATCCCTATGAATACAATTTAAAGATTACTGGAACAATAAATACATTATTACCTTCATAAATTTGTCCTTTCTTTTAATGCAATATTGCTAATATCTGAATGCCAATATGTCTGAAATTACAATATGACATTTTATTGAATGCATCTTGCAATAGTACTGTTATTTACTGTTAAAATAGCTAAATATGGACTAAATACTGTATCAATGTACTTGAAAAAATACTTTTTTTTTTTCAAAGTATTTATGCAACAAGTGTCAAGCATTATAGAGAATTAACAAATTATGGATGCAGAAAATAATCACAACAGACATATATCCAACCCCTTTCATGAAAATTTTATCAAGTCAATAGCTAACAAACAACCATAAATAAGTTTCATTCAAGATCTATTGTACTTTGTGTTACACCAGTGTTAGTAATGTTCATTCTCTCTATCTAATCAGGTGTTTGGAAACCATTCTGGGCATCTCCCTTTTGTAACAACAGGAATAGGTAAGAACTATGACAAACTGTGTTGGGCATATACACAGCTTATCTCCAGAACTACTCCTTTGAAATATCTTCATGTCTGTATTAGCCCTACATACCTAATTTTTTGTCTTATTATTCTTCAGTTTAATACCAATTTATACCACACTTGGAAGCGTTCTGTGACATTTACATTATCGCCCTTGGTTTCTTGAAGCAGAAAGTTACCTTTCAATAGGATTCATAGAGCAATGATCCAGAATCAAATATTCACATTAAAGTTTAAAGGAGTTAAGAGCAAATTATATGTTCTTTTTATTATTTTATTTTAAAGCAAAATCTTCAGCTGATCAGAAATAACATAAATTGCAACCTGCAAATAATGTTTAGCATATATATTTGTCACAGAAGAAATAAATTCAGAAAAAAAGAACTTTAAAAACACTAGATTGGTGCCTTCATAAAATTATTGTATTTTTCTTACTTTGATGACACTTTAAAAGTGTTTTTTGTTTGTGTTTTTGTTACATAAATAGTTTTAATAAATACCTTCAAAAACTGCATCAGCTTGTCTCAGTAAAATGACATTATTTAAATATGTCATTAAATAAAGGCTTCCTTTATATATTAACATTGTACTGTTGCTAAAATTTACATTCTTTCCCCCAAAATAAAGTGCCTGAATCAGTCAAAATGCAGGTAGTGAAAGGTTAACAAGTGCTACAACGTTACTAGTTAGTTAGTTAGTTAGTTAGTTAGTTAGTTAGTTAGTTAGTTAGTTAGTTAGTTATTCTGAATAGCTCAAAATTCAGGTCAGAAGCAGCTGAACACAAGCTCCTGGTGTTATGGAAAATCAAGTCAGGTCTGAATGCAATTAGTAATTCAGTTGAATGCATTGGATTGACTTTTTTTCATTTCAACTACCCTCTTATTCCTGATGGAAAGTTCTTTTCATGACACAGATGAATTTTCCTTCAAATATCTTTGAAATATAGGACTATTATGTAAATCCAGAGTAATAAAGAATGACAGAAGATGCTAGGAAAACATTTAGCACAAAGCCAGCTATGGAAATGTAAGTGAAAATGTATAGATGAATGATTTATGTTTTAATTGGGAGAGGAAAAAAAAGAACTTCTATGAAAACCTTAGATATTCATCATTTGATGTTGTATTTCGAATATCAGCTGGCAAGAGCGATATTGATTTCTGCCACTAAAATCACAACTACAACTGCAAGTCACCGTATAACTAATAAGACAAACATATTTCAGTGTAAGTTTTGAAAGCCTTGCAAAGTACAAAAAAAATTTGTAATAAAAAATGAAAGCAATAAACTGAATTTTTTCCTCAAATACATCAATATATACATCTTTTAATAATACACCAGGGAAATCTCCAGAGGGCAGGTGATAAAAGTTTTTGTTGATGAGTTTCTTTTAATGCATATGTAACAACTTCAGAAAACCAGTAAAAGATAAATACATGTACAGTGCTAGAACCCTGAAGAACTTCAGCAAGATGGTTTTTTTCAGCATTCCTTCATGAAGAAACAGGAAGAAAATATTTAATTTTCAAATTTTTGTGTTGTCCCTTGAAATTTGAAGAAAAACAATAAAAATATCTATTTTCACTCCTATTCAAACAAGTAAACTCCAATTACTTTGTGAATATACAGGAGGCAGTTTTGAGAATGTAGGATTAGCTTACATTCATATTTCTACCATCATAGACAATTTATGCTGATAAGAAAATGTACGGAAAGAAAGTGCTCTGGAATACACTTACTCCTTATTAAACAGTTGAAATTGTAAAACCTAAAGAAAAAAAAAAAACTGTTCATCAATAAAAAATATAAAAATAATTCCATTATTTGTAATCTTTTTTTGAAACACTGCTTTCTTGCATATTTTTTTTTTTCAACTTCTCTTCCTTTTATCTTATGTTTTAACTTTGGCTTTTACTTCTAAATTCAGAAAACTTATTTGGCACTAACAATGAAGATGAAGCAGAAATGTTATTTAGATGTGGTCAGTTCATCAAGAAAGAGGCATTCCAAGACAGAACAAGCACTCCTCTGAAGTGATTGTGACTCATAGATACAACCCTGCTTGAGCTGGTACACCTCTGAAATTACTGCAGCCTGTGGAGAACCAATCCTGGAGCATAGGATAAGTATGAAAAGGAAGAAGAGGAAAAAACAAACTACTGTGTCCTGACCCCAATCCACTGAGCTGCAGAAACCAAGTGAGAGAGTTGTTTGCAATGAAGCTGAACCTGAGAGTGAAGCTAAGCCTGGAAAAATGGCAAAAAAGGTGTTTTATTGTTTGTCTTCTTTGTTTCCCAGTGCTGAAATCACTAATTAAGTATTTATTCTAATTGATAACAAATTAAATTATTTTTCTCTTTTGTCCATAACAATAATTCCTAAGTGTTCTCTCTGTTTTATCTCCAGCCATGTGCTTCATCTGATTTTCTGCCAGTTTCCTGTTAAGGAGGGAAAGTGGGAGAGTGGCTGGATGAAATATTTCAGTGGAAATTCGAGCCTGCAATGAGTGAGACTGAGCTGATGAGGGAAGTAAGGGAAAATGGAAATCATTTCCCCAAAAAAAACCCACATAAACATCATTAGAAAAAAAAAAGTCAAAACAAATGCAAACCAGGAGTTCACTGTGTAAAAGAAACAGGAAGGATGACACTTATAGAAATTAATAAGAGTGTAAGAACACAAGATATTTTGATAATGCGCTCAAAAAAACCCCAACCAAAGCACTGAGATACAGAGGTAAAAAGACAGGGTAGGGTGGGCTCAGTCTCTGAATCTTTTCTTTCAGTGGGATTCTTCATGTTCTCCATATCAGTGAGCTTTCTATGAACCATAAGTTATACTTGTATTTGCAGATGGTAAAGATGAGCATGGTCCAGCCCAGTAAATATCACTTTATCTTTACAGTTAGGAGGCCAGAGATATTACACTGACTGACACCACAACGTCTCCAGGATCTGTCTGATCTTCTGCTCTACTGAGCTGGTTCCAGCCTGGATCAGTTTTCATGTCCTGTATGTGGTGTGCTAGTACAGATGTGGTTGTGTATTTGCTATATCCTATGCTATCTCTGGTTAGTAACAGTGCATCCATAGCCCCAGCCTGAGTGTGAAGGAGACTGTTTTGCACCTTTAGATGGATCCCATGGGAAGGAAGATTATTGTTGCAGGAATCATTTAAAAATAAAAGCAAGCTGACTATAAGACTAGGGAAGAAGACTCTGCTACTGTGGGCATCAAATTCCTCCCAGCAAGTAAATGGAAGTGCTGCTGACTTGTAAATATCTCCTGTGTCTACTCCACTTCCTGAGGAAGATCAAAAATGCTAACTTTAGGGCCAGGAGGGACTATGGGAGAATAAAGAAAAGAGGAAGATGCTGGGGAATTTCTAACAGCAATTTTTGCCTTTTTCAATGAGGCTTTTTCTATACTAATTAGACAAATCTAGACAATTAGACAATTAGAGAACCTAGAGCATTAAAACATTATTTGATAATTTTTTTTAAAAAAATGTTTATGTAGCAAATACCCTTTTGCCCCTAATCTTATTTTCAGATTTTTAAAGTAGCAAAATCCACCAGTCTGTTGTTTATGGTACATAAAATCTCGGTCATACAAAGAAACATACAAACCAATCCTCTAGAAGCATGAGTATTTTATTAGGAAATCACACCAAGTTTTCAGTGCATATAGTAAACACTGAAAAGCTACTAAAAGTGTGCCTCTTTATTTTATTCATTTTTCAAATGTTAAATTGATCAATATTAATCCTATTGATTATGCACACCTATTTACAGATTTATTTAATGAACTAAAGTGCATTAAAGTTACATACAAATAATTGTCTAGTAATGATTTTGTTGATAATTGAATGTTTGGAGCTGTCCACTGGGAACTATTGCTGATTATTGAAAGCAGACTCTATTGAATTTTACTCTCCCAGTGGATTTCTGAGCCTGTGGAATTTGTTTCTCTTTCATGGAAAAAGCAAGACAATTTGGAAATTCCAAAATCTATTCTTATTTCTTAATGACTAGGATTTTTGTGTTTTAAATAAATAGTCAGTGAAAAATAATTAATCCTTCTGGAAAGAGTCAGTTCTTTGACATGAAACTAAAGGTTTGTCTCAAATTTTGAGATTGAATTTTCTGATGATATCATTGCCATATGTCTTATATCATTGTGCTTGAACTTGTATTTATGTACGAAGTGTACACAAATAATGATGCAAAATTTTTTCAAGTGCAATCATTATAAAACATTTTTGCCTCATCACATAGTTTGTGTTTTCTTTTTCATTCTGGTTTATTTCTGAAATATTTTGATCATATCATATGCTTTAAGATTAATTAAGTTATCCAAGAGGAAGATTGTTTAATGTTTTCCTATCTGACAATAACTGAGCTAATACTCAAAACTGCAGAAAACTGTTCAGCAAAAAACAGGATACCTGTTTTTTCTTTGGAAGGCTTGAAAGAGGGTAGGGCATAAAAGGCTGCATAAAGTTTACCACATGCATTGAGAAGCAGTAGAAATCATTTAAAACATTTCAAGTGTACTTAAACTTAAAAGGATACATTTTTAAAGGAAGTAGCCTTCTTATCAGGTTGTGGTTTAAACATTCATACTTGCAAACTTTATTTTTTACAGGATCTTCTCTAAGAAGAAAAGGGAAAAAGATTTTAGATACTATTTGGCTAAGTCAAAGATCTTCCTGCACACTCATGAAGTCAGTGGGATTTTCAACATATGAAGGGGTTTCTGTTCTGTTTCTGCAGTGTCAATGACTATATATTTTATCTCTGTTATTTTCCCATGTATTTTATTTGCATTATCCTATTTAGCATCCCCAGTGTCTGGTACATACTACACTAGTTAGTTTTTTGACTACAATTAAAACTGACTGTATTGAAATATGTCTTGTAGCTGATATTTCAAAACAGGGACATTTTAATTCTTCATTATGGTAAATTATAGTTTCAGACATCCTGGACCTCATTTTAAGTGATGTGATTTTAAATGTTTTCCACGGAGTGTTATTGCATCATTCCATTTCCTTCTTTCTCTTCCAGTGACAATTTTCTCCTTCAAGTTTAATCTCTTTTGTATTTTAGGCAAATATAAAAAAAAATCTTTATAATTGATATTTATTGATCAATTATTAATCACAGAATAAAAACTAAAGGGTTGTCTCTACAATAAGAATTTTACAATAAGAAGCTTTTATTGCTTGTGTCTAAAGCAAACCTATGCAAACAAGGAATAAAGGCACATTCTGTTACAAGTCGAAAAGAGCAAGTACATAATGATCGATAGAATAATCAATAGACTCAGAAAAGGATAAAATATAGGGTAAGCTAGTCTCACAATTAGTAAGCAGATGACACTTCATAACAGCATCTCTAAACAAAACAATCAATTTTCTGTATATTTTGTGAAGGAACAAATCTCATAGCTGAATGAATGTAAACTCAAAGAGAATGAAAGTAATGTCTTAAGTGACTAAGGACATGGGACATATATTTAAAGTTGAGTAAACCCACAGATGATACTTAGATTATAAGCATTTTTTATATGATTGAGGAGAAAAACAATGGAGAGTACTTAATCTTACTTTATTATGATAAAAATTGTAAGCTTATTGATAGTGTGATAAAACTGGTCATTCTAGAAAGCTACACATACTCAGCAGATCAACTATTAAAGAGTAACTCCACAAATTTAATGGAATTTCAGCTAATTTTTGGGAAAAAACCTGACACTTTTAAACACTTTTTTTCTTATGTACAACTTGCACGTTATTATAGAGATTGAATCCCTGAAGTCTTGTGTTTTGTTTTTTTTTTTTTTTTAACATACATTTAATACTAAATGTACTCATTTATACATCATACAATTATTTTCGGAGTGATTTGGCTGTCATCGGTAGGATTTAAACTCATGCTGAACCGTACTTTATTAAAAAATATTTTTTCTTTTGCAGGTTAATTTTTTTTTTTTCTTTTATCATAGCTCTTTAACTCTCAGAGAATCTCTATATTCTTAATCATAAAAGGGAAACAGAGTTTGTTTTACATACAGTGAAACTAATACAGCAGAAAACATTTGATATGATATTTCTGTGTTAATATTTTACATGGATCATGGTGGAATAGCACCACACTGCCTCTATTCAATGAACCATCTTTTTTTATGAAAGAGCATAATACATCAGAAAGAAATATTTCTATCAGCTGCATGGCCACTTTCTTTCTGTTCCAAATAAAACTTTCATTTGTATTGCTCATCCCCCAAACACAGCACTCTCATGGCCCATGTCTCTGTACACAGTGCATTAATTCTGCAGATACTGGACTCTTTCATAAATCAGCACTCTCTCTGTTGTGCCCAGCTGTATGAGTTTGCCTTCTCTCTGGCTTCTTTGCTCTGCCATCATTCTGCTTCTATTATTTGCTCTCTGTTTTTCTGGCCTTTACACTTCCTTCTTTTCCTGAAGAGAAAGGTTGGTCAACGCTGCAGGAAATTTTAGACTCATTTTTTGAAACTTCAGACCCCATATTCCCAAACTGGTATCACAATGATCTCAAGTCAACAGTATGTGGCAGAATGTGTACCTTGCTGTATACTTTTTTCAGTGCCTAAAGTCGGACAAATTTCCAGTGCTTGCTGTGTGCCCCTGTCAATAACTGCAGGCAGGCAGAGCCAGAATGTATGTGCTGGTTTTGGCTGGGAGAGAGTTAATTTTCTTCACAGTGGCTGCTGATATAGGGCTGTGTTTTGGATTTATCTGAACACAAGGTTGATAATATAGAGATGATTTTTGTTATTGCCGAGGAGGGATTACACAGACCCAAGGCCCTTTCTGCTTTTCCTACTGCCACACTGGCAAAGGGAGGGCCGCAGGTGCATGGAATCCTGGGAGAAGATGCAGCTGGGACAGGTGACCCTAATTGAGCAAAAGGATATTCCAGACCTTGTGACATCACGTTCAGTATATAAAGGTGGGGGAGGGGACTGTTTGGAGTGATGGTGTTTGTCTTGTCAAGTCACCATTCCATGTGATGGGTCTCTGCTTTCCTGGGGATAGCCTGCCCATGGGAAGCAGTGACCTAATTCCTTGCTTTGCTTGTGTGCTGCTTTTTCTTTTCCTATTAAGCTGTCTTTATCTCAACCCATGAGTTTTCTATCTTTTACCCTTTCAATTCTCTCCCCAGTCACACTCGTGGGAGGGGTGAGCGAGGGGCTGCACAGGTCTTGGTTGCTGAATGGGCTTAAGTCATGAGAATATATTTTAGTTTTTCCTTTGTGCACTCGATCTTTAAACTCATATATGTGTATGGTTTAGATAGCTATGGATCTGCCAAATGTTGAGTGTTTCTTCTTTCTGATCACAGCAAAGCTGTCAGAAATTCACAGCTTTTGGATGGGACCAAACAGTAAGAAACACTGTTCTTCTCTATGATGTGTCATGGTATTTGAATTCTATCAGAAAATAAACAAACAAACAAACAAAAGGAATAAAAACCAACTCTGTAGAGCCTCCAAATTCAGACAGAAAATCCCACTAAAAATGAGTATAATGTAGAATAGACATAGTAGGGAAATGCTTTCAGTCTGTTTTGAGATCTGCAGATGTACCAAAGGAAATAAAACTAACAACATGAGCAAACAACTGGGAGATGTAGGATAAGCTTTTCGCAACATAATAGAGAAATACTGTGAGGGATGATCTCTACTTCCTGGCTAGAACTATGAGAAGCTTTTGGAAAAGCCACATTTTCTGCACATACTGATTTTCATCAGACACCATTTGTTCTGCTGCTTTTGCCAACCGAAGTGGTCACACAAAAGAATATGCAGAGCTCCCCACGTGTTAAGATCTGATTGTTAAGGTTCTTTAGAAAATTCCTTTGCCTGAATTAAGGTGCAAACAAGACCATATACTAGTGACAATATTAAGGGTTTTATTTGATGAGAGGGAGAGAGACACAGAGAAAACAAGACAAGAGAAAGAAATAGAAATTAGGTGTGGGGGGGGGACAGAAAGAGAGTGAAGGAAAATATCACCACTCCATGGATCCCAATGATGTTCCATTGATCCTCTCCATCTAGTCTTCTTAGTGGTGAAAATCCCCACCAAAAAGCATAGAATCAAATCCTCAAGCCAGGTAGGCATGTCCCCCTGGGGAGGGGGCAGTCTCTTACAGCAGACCCTGGATCTGTTATATCCAGTTGTGCCAAGCCTCTGTGGAGCACTTTGGGGGGTCTTTGATGGATTATGACTCCCCCTCAGCTGTCTCTCATGTGACTGTCCAATGGATATGGCCTATGGGGTTGGGGGTTCCACAGCTGGGCCAGTTTGTGTAATCAGAGTATGGGTGTTTATTGCCTCTGACCAGGGGCATTATGCAATGCACCTGAAACCTCCTCCTTCCTCTTCGGCTGGGGGGAGTCTGTGTAACCCTGGCTTCTGTGAGCTGTGCTCTCCCCCACCCCAAACTCAGCCGGGGATGATTGCAGCTGGTGGCTTTGGCCTTTTGTGGATGGGTACCTTTCCCTCAGCCTGAGATGACTGAGCAATGGGTTTCCCTTTATCTAATCAGCAGTTTGACTTTCAGTCCCAAGTCCCACTCTTTAGGGAGGCTTCTTTGGTTGTAGCTTCTTTATAATGAGCAAAACTTTATATTAATGTTTGAAACATGAACTATTTTCAGTCTCTTCTCCCTTCCTGATGTGTCTTGGCCATGACCATGTTCCATACTGTTCCACAGTGATCCTTTGCTCTATGCTTTCATGACAGCTCCTACTTCTCAACAGAATTATATCTTTAACACCAAGTTCATTAAAAAAGAACCTGTGCACCAATTTTAACTAAAGGAGAACTTAAATTGCCACCATATGTTATTACACTGTTTAATTATGTGCCTAAGCAAAGGATACTATAGTAGCTTGAGCAAATATTTGATTTAAAAAAAGGATTTGCATTGAATAAGTTTTATTGGAAACACTTTGTGACTTGGTCTTTCCCTTTTAGGTTTCAATGTACATATAAATGTTGAATTCAGTACTTCCGCAAGTAGATAAATCTTCCTGTTGAGGCTTTTAATTCATCCTGCCCTGTCTGCCACCCATCACATGGGGGAAAATGAGGTGCCAAATTTAGCAATACATGTTCATTACTCAACAGAAATTAAGTTAAGCTAAGTAGATCCTGCAGATTCATACTCAAATATCCCAATGTTTTGGGATTTTTTTTTGGAATCTCATAAAGATTAAATTACTCATCTGTCTGAATGGCTGAACATGAGACAGCAGTGTGCCCAGATGACCAAGAAGGCCAATGGCATCATGGTCTGTATCAGATAGTGTGGCCAGCAGGACTAGGGCAGTGTTTGTCCCTCTACACTCAGCACTGGTGAGGCCACACCTTGAATCCCGTGTCCAGCTTTGGCCCCTCATCTCAAGAAAGACATTGAGGGGCTGGAGCATCCAGAGAAGGCCACTGGAGTTGGTGAAGGGTCTAGAGAGTGAGTCCTATGAGGAGAAGGTGAGGGAGCTGGAGTTGGTTAGCCTGGAGAAGCGGAGACCTGGGGGTGACTTTATTGCTCTGTACGACTACCTGAAAGCAGGGTGTAGTGAGGTGGGGAGAGGCCTCTTCTCCCAGGCAACCAGTAACAGGATGAGAGGAAATGGCCTCAAGCCACAGCAAGGGAGGTTCAGATTGGGCATCTTGAAGAATATTGTCACTGAAAGGGTAGTTAAGTATTGGAATGGGCTTCCCAGGGAAGTGGTAAAGCCTCCATCCCTGAAAGCATTCAAGAAGCAGCAGGAATTGGGACTTAGCGCTGTGGTTTAATTGACACAGTGGTGTTCGCATAAAGGTTGGACGTAATGGTCTTGGAGGCTTTTTCCAACTTTAATTGTTCAATGATTTTATTGTTCAGTGATCATATATCTATGCTCTTGGCTAGCCACACAGATTAAAATAAGAAGTGCTATTAGACCAACCTTTTCAGTTTATTGTCGCATTTTTAGTTTTCTTCAAAAAGAATTAAAATACATCAAAAGTTTCACGAAAAGTGCAGTTATAACAGTGTATAACTTTGACTAGCATGTGAACAGCTAGATTCAATGTAAAGATCACCTGTTTGCTCCAATCACTTAGTTGCTGTTTATAACTCTACAGAGAGATAACTTTAAATAAAAGTATTGAAAGTGCTATTTTTCCACTTTGTACTTCAGTTTTACTGAACTTAAATCCAGTTCAGGCAGTACCCTAAATCATCTGATATTTTTCACATCCAATATTGAATATAACTTCTTACATATGCAAAATCAGTAGACTGTGCTTGAACATACATATATATCTGTATGAATGAGAATGAGCATATATTTACATTTTGATTTAAATTGATATGGTGGAAATGATAGTCCTTCTTGCAGCTTTACAGTCCATTTCTACCACCTGCCCTTTTCAAATGCATGTGCCTGCTCCTTGTAGCAAAAGAAACCTATTATTAGCAACAGTAATATTCAAGTTTGCCTTCATTGCTAAACTAACTTTTCAATCAGGGCTTAAATGCATACAGAACTTCAGGTTTTCATGGGATGCTTATAAAGTGATATCCTCTGATTACATTATATCCTGTAGGAATTTGGCAGGATGATATTGAATCTGTATGTGATTGTTAAGTTGCTTAAGCAGCCATTGTTCTTCTCTCTCTTCCATTATAATTTTTCATGCATTTTTCTGAAAAAGTTTCTTTTTCTTTTGGCAAGCAAGAAAATACTGCAGTTTTTCATGAAGCTACTGATTTGGTCCAGATAGGTATTTCATGCAAGACAATGCTAACAACACTATCTAACTATATCATCTAATACAAAATATCTAGTATAAAGATACCAGTGCTATAAAAGTCTCCCAGAGGAAAAAAAAAGGGGGGCACATTTCATTTATGAACACAGAAATATTATTTTCTAAATTTTCCTGGAAATAATGAAGTTGATTCCTTTTAGCTTTCATGACAAATTTATTAATATTATGCACAGATCAGAATTCATCATAGTCTTGAAATATTCATTTGTATAAATGCATACAAATTTACAGTTCCAGATCTACTGGATATCACTAAGTAGAAAAACACCAAGGTGTAGGTATTCTGGTAAAATTGTAAATAGTTTTGACAACAGGATTTTTGCACATGAAGTATGAATGTGTTTGTCTAAATTATTCTATTTTTTCAGATACAGCTCTTGCAGTTTCTGCACAGTTATTGCTCCTCAGGTGAGAAGTATACATTTGGCATTTTGTGGTATTGGCAGTCTCTATCATCATTGCTTCCTCTTGCTGTAATAGTAAATGTGAAAGGAAATGCATTCATTTAAATAGGAGGAGAAGGCATTCTCCAGTATAATGTCTTTTGCATACTGTCATGTATTCCCTAGCACTGACTGAACAGGTGTCCTTTGCTAAATCTCAGTATCTGAAAGTCCCACCACCCATTGCTCTCAGAAAATTTACTCCACCCCAGAAAAAAACAGCAAAATTTTCCACTGTCATTCACTCTTTTTAATCTGTAGTGCAAATGGAACATAAGCTTAAATTGCCAATTATTTTGTTTATTTGTTTTCCCTTAAGCACTTTATACCAAGCATGCTTGTGAGACTAATTGTTAAGTTACATGTACTTTCTTAGTCTTGAAAGATAACTAAGCTGAATGATTCCCTTTATGTGCATGAATTTCAGCTAATGGAACCCCAGCTAAAGGACTCATTATAATAGGAATTAAACCATGATATCCTTCTGAGGAAAAATAACTAATCAACCAAACAAATAAAACCCACCAAGAGCACAAAGAAATCCAGACTAAGAAAAGAGATTATATCATTAATGTCTTGTAATAAAATATCTCTGCACGCATTATTTTCCTCTGTTTACTACCATCTGATTTCTGAGTAGCTATCAGTAAAGTTCACATCAATGCCAGAAATATGTATACAACATCAAGGGCAGTGTCAGAAACTGCAGTTATGATACCCAGACAAAGAACTGACTGAGACATGAATGCATAGAGATAGGTCTGCAAAAAATACCTGGACAATGACTATTTAATAGTACAATCAAAAGCTGAGTTGAGAAATGCTCAGTATGTTACAGAAAAATCTTCCTGACAAAGGGGAATCATACCATAGGACAGAAATGGCAGACAGG
The DNA here is from genome assembly GCA_020086605.1 of Lanius collurio. Lineage (NCBI taxonomy): Eukaryota > Metazoa > Chordata > Aves > Passeriformes > Laniidae > Lanius > Lanius collurio. The sequence goes on along the minus strand of JACBWW010000061.1, from coordinate 752,508 downwards.
AAGAATTCTTTCTGTCTATATCTATCTATTTATCTATCTATCTATCTATCTATCTATCTATCTATCTATCTATCTCCAGCCATCCAGTTATTCAGCCCCCCCATTTATATATATATATATATATATTTACATTTATATATCTGCATTTATATAAATCCATTCTGCTGTATTATCTACTTCTCAAAGATTATATATAACTATAAAATATAATCCCTATTAATCTTGTTTACAAAGTTCATGATTCTGTTAAATTGAAGAAATAATGATGATCCTGTTTTCATACATTTTATAGAACAGAAAACTTTCCTAAAATATTTCTGAGATCTATCCTAGATTCTAAGACTTCTGTCTGATGCATTGTATCAGGAAGGGCACTAAATGCTTTGGAGTTGTTAACTAAGAGATTATAGCGGAATGGCAAAGAGATTATAGCAGAATTTGGATTAAATACTGTTTATATCAAACCCAACACTTTTTTCTAAAAGGAATAGAATTCAAGGTTGTAAATACAAAATGTGATAGGAAGTATTTTGGTTTCTAACATCTAATATGAAGTAAGAACTTTTTTTTCCATCATAAATCTTGAACAAAGGGCCTGGAAAATATTCAAAACTGTGCTCTAGAACGTGATAATTTTTGCTGGATTTTATTAGCATAAAACACTCAATAAATCTACATTTTCCACTTTTTAACTATTGTTTATTAAAAATAAATTTCTTGAAAAATGTGTTAAATAGATCAACATTTAGTTTGTCATAGATTAAGCATTGGCACTGAGCACATTACATTGATTATATTAGGTTGTGTAACCTTAAACACTGAAATTTAATTCTATTCTGACAGTTTTTGAAAGTACTTAAATCAGTCATTGTTGATTCCTCTTATTTATTAGTCATGGGATGCTACACACCTCTTGGATATTCCTAGAAATAATACAAAAAATGTTGGAGGTTTCCTAGGCAGCTATCTTTTCTTCCTTTCCCTTCATCATCTTAATTGAAAAATCCAGGTTTCATTGCCTATTGCTCATTTGTATTGAAAGTTTGACTAATTCAATGTGATAACAGAAACACAAGCCATGAAAAATTAATGGTGCCAATCTCAATTGCTTTATAATGTTGAATAAAAAAAAATGTACATAGATTTCTACATGTAGAAGAATATTTCTGATGATCACCGATGTTAATACAATGTTAATGTATTGTTAAATGTTATGTTAAAGTGAGTGAAGATAATTAGCATGCACAGACCTAAAAGATCAAATCACTGTTGGTAAATAGCTCATGCCTTTTAAAAGTCCCCCTCCAGAAATGGATGGTGTGTGAAGAAATTAAGAAATTAAGAAATGAAGTAGCAACACATTCTCAGTTACACTCTTGTGATTTGCTGTCCAGCTTGGCCGCTTACTGCTGGATCTTTGTCCTTGGTTTAGTTTTTTTCACTGACCCATGTCTCTAACCAAGTAAGCTACAAACTTTTGACTCATATCCTACTCTTTATAGCACTCTTGCACTATCAGAAGCATCTGGCCTAATCTTTTGCCCTAACAGGATTCAAACATGACTTTTCTGAATAAAAGAAATCAATGATATGTAGAGGGACTGGTTACACATCCTGGAAGTTCTGTAATTGCCTAAATGAATTGAGTAAAGAAGAAAATGACATGCATTAACTCCCTAATGGTCTTTGAATTATCAATATTTTGGCAAGAGTATTAAAAATTAACCCCAGATTTTAAAAAGATATACTATTTATGATCCTCGATTTTTATACCTCAAAGCTCTCTAGAAAGAAGAGCACTTTATCCCATTTTAAAGACTGAGGAAAGAGTAACAGGAGACTCAAGACCCAAAGTGATATAATTGGGTGAGACTTTAAAAAGTAAAATTATTCATATAATAATATATGATATTATATTATTATAATGCCTTTAATATTTGTGCTATGTAGGTAAAATAGATGAACCTAAATTCTGTATGACTATTCCTCTGTCCTCCTACTCCATACATTTTGTTTGATTCATTGGTTGCTTGGTTCATTTTCCGTGTGTTTAGCAATAGTTAAACAGGATATTAAAAATGCTGAGTTCCCCTCCCTCCCTGCTCTCTAAACAATAAATTGAGTTTTGAATAAATAATTCCAATTATTTCTATAAAGTCTTGTTTGTCTGCTTGTGGTCTGACTTAGTCTTTAGTCATTAAAGTCAATGTTAGTGTACCTTCAACACCCTCAACTGTGCTTTATCAGAAGGCACTGCTGATGGAATGTAGTTTTATGATAGCTATAATACCACTCCATAAAAAGAAGATCTATTCTAACTTCGGCATCTGACTTCCTCTTAAATAGCTGGCATCCTGGGTGAGATTTGTTTAATCTCTGGAATGTCATATCAGGATGGCAATTTATCTCAGTCGAAGTGGATACCCTAAGTAGATCAGATGAAGCAGCCCCTGGAGAGGGCTATAAAAAATTCTACTTTCATAGTTAAGACCATGGATATAGACATCTGTGTTTTAAAGCTAGCTGTATTTTAGAGATTTGAGGTTTGTTAATACAAATTTCACCTCTGCTATTTTCCCTTTTAATAGATGCTTAAATGAGAAGAATTTTCACTCTGAAAGTCTTCAGAAGTACTCATTTTCATTGACTGTAGGAAATGCAGGCACTTACTATCAGAAAATGCATCTATTCTACCTGATATATTAAGATGTGCCTCAATAATATAACTTTTCCTCTGTGCATGTGTATCCATATTTTTCACAAGTGTACCTGAATTGAGTGACTAAGATTTTCAGTATTTTCTTGTACATTTCACAAGTTGTAAGAATTAACTACAACAAAATACAAAATTTTCACTAAGTATGGAAGCTCTACATAATCAATATTTTTAATTAGTTTTCAAAAGCCAAAAAAATAAATAAAAGTAACTTTTAGTAAGTGAAATAAACTGTGAGAATTCCTGTGACATTTTAAAGCTGTCGTGTTTCTCTTCCCCTAGTATCTAAGGCATGTAGAACAACTAGCCATCAGCCTATTGTTTTTCATTAGGCTAAAGAAGGGGCAGGGCTGGAAAGTTATTTTCAGGTAGAGAAATAGTTTCAAGAATACTAAATCACTGTGTGACCTCTTGAACCTGCAAAGTCAATGTGCAATAGCAGTAATAATAATACTAAGAAGACTTCTTTTAGAGGTAACTGAATTTGGGGATAATTTGTATGTGTTTGATCAATTAATTGAATTAAATTGCAGTCTTTCTTCCTCTTATGATCTTGAAAGTACTACTCTGAAATGCAGTTGATTTCCTTCCCTAACACTTTCCAACACCCGCTTAAATGGTACCAAATGTTCAGTTGTCGTGGTTTGATGGTGGCTAATTGCCAGGCACCCATAAAAAACTATCCACTTATTTTCCTCTGCTGTAGCTGAGCAGAGGAGGGGAAATAAACACAAAAACTTCATGAGTTGAGATAAGGATTATGGAGAAAAAACATTTCAAGGCAAAACAGGTTCAAAAGTAAAACAGTATAAAGATTTATTATTAACAGAATTAAAAGTAAAAAGGGTAATGAGAACTAAAATGAACCTTTAAAACACTTATTTTCCTCCCAGCCCCTCCCTCTTTCCCACCGACAGCGTAAGGAGACAAAACACTGGGCTTTGGTCAGTCTTTCACTTTCTAAGAATCTTTCTTCAGTTCGTTGAGGGAAAGGAGTTCTTCTGTTGTGCTGTGGGGTCCCTCTGACAGGAGACAGTTCTCTGTGAATTTCTCTAGCGTGGTTCTAATTTTCATGAACAGCAGCCTGCCCAACCTGTCGTAATGTGAGTCCCTCCCAGCAGCCAAGCAGTCTTCCCACAACTCCCTAGTGTGGGTCATTTAAGTTCATGGGGTTTAAGGATAAGCTGTTCTAGTTTGGAAACAAGGCTTCTCTATCTCTAGAAGCAAGGGTCTTCTCTCTCTGTCCAAGTTCCTCACTAGATTACAGCTTTTCAGCATCCACGCGCTCCAGCATGAGAACTCTCTCATGGGCTGTGAGTGGATCTTTGTATCCCCCCATGCTCTTTATGAATTACAGTGAAATTATTGTATTATAGTCCTCCCCATGGCTTGCAGAAGAATCTCAGCTCTGACACCTGAAGCACTTCTTCCCTCTCCTTCTTTTCACTGACCTCGGTGCCACCAAGTTGGTTCTCCTCGTGTGTCTTCATTTTTCCTTTTCTCTGGCTTGGAAGAAAGTTGTTGTCTGTAGGTATTATTGTTCTCAAGTCCTACCAACCGAAAAGTTCTTACAGAGCTTCACTGCGCTGAAAAGGTTGACCTCGTCTGCATTCTGTGTTGGGGAATTGTTCGCTATGTTTTCATGCCTGGCCACATGGTCCCTGCCAGCATCACATGGGCGGCCCCAGCTGCGCCACCCCAGGCCTGGAGAGGACTCCTGCCTCGGGAAGGCCCCATCCACACGGCCCCACTCCCCAGCCCTGGGAGGGCTCCGTCCGTGTGCTTTCGGCCCTGCCACCCCGACTGCATGGGCCCTCCTGGTGCTGGTCCCAGCCGCATGCTCGCGGCTGCTCGCGGTGACGGGATGGCTCCCCGGTTGGATGGCCCCAGCCACTGCACTGGGAAGCGCCTTGGCGGTTGCACTGAGAAGGAGCCCAGTGGCCCTCTCACCACCCCTCAGGAAGAAAGAGAGCAGCCTGTACTTATTCCTTATTAAAAATGTCATCACAGAGGCGTTACCAGTTTCTCTAATTGGGCTCGTAACCTGCCCATTGTCAGAGCCTTCAGCAATTGGCTCTGTGCCAGACATAGCAGCAACTTCGAGCATCTTTTACTCGCCTACTAAAAACTGGGCTGTGTTAAACCAACACATTGGTCTAAGTTCAAAGAAATTGTGTGTATATGTGTAAGTCTCTGAATTCTAACCTTAGCCCTAACTCTAATCCAAATTGTTATAAACGAGGTGAAGACTTGTTAAAAGATGAAAGCTCATTTATTAGAGAGCCACTGAGAGTGGGAACCTGGGAGTAGCCCAGGCTCCATACAAGAAGCCAGAGTCCCAAAAAGAAACAGTGTAACATACTGGGCACGTCCTCAGATATAGAGCTCCTAGGAGGACCCCGGGGTGGTGCCCGGCACAGTCTTTATACCCTTTGCCAGTCCATGATCGGTCTAACCAGTTCCTCCCTCCGGTAGCTTGTATCCAGGGGTCCAATTGGCTTGTGGTCTAGTCCATCTTAGAGGTGTCGAATGGTTGGTCCATTTCTTGTCCAATTCTGTTTTAAAGTGTTGATCTCACATGAATGATGTCACCTTGCAGAACATTTTAGATGGCTCTCCCTCTTTCCACCAGCTCATTGCACATTCCCCATTTACACTCCCACCTAATGGTCACACCCAAACATTACCATTGCACAAACTAGTAAGGCCCCAACTTCTTAATTGACTCAAAGTTCATAAACCTCCATATTAATTAACAACACCCCAGAACGTCAGTTCCATTTATAACATTAATGTTAATGGATTCCGGGTCCTGCACCCTAGTTCCCAGTCAGAAATGGGTGGCCTAGACTGGGTAGTAGAGGCAGATTGCTCTGTCAGGGAAGGGCTGATCTCATCTGAGATGAAGCAGTTGCTTCCTTGCTATCTCTCAGCTGTTTAAATCAAAAATGTGCAACTGCTTCACTCCTCTTATGAAAACACAGGTGGCATAATCTAAATTTTTCATGTGCTCACAGGAATGGAATGACACAGCAGTCGCAGTTGTGGGGTGCTGGGCCAAGGCATCCTCTGAGTGTCACTTTGATGCCCTCTTCTACAACCTTTTTGGCTCTTCCTTGGATCCTCTCCTGCTGCCCCTGGAGTCTTCTGTCTTCAAATACACTCCATCCACATGTCTGCAGTAGAATGTCTCAGAGCTACTTCCCATGTGTCTCACCAAGACCTGCTTCACCACATGTCGCCACAAGAGTCTTTGAATTCCTGATTTTCTTTATCCCTGGAATAAAATTGTATCCCAACTGAGTCAGAGTCTTCAACTGTAATTTTAATTTCACTCTGCCAAGTGGTAATGTTCTGCTTTATTACTGAGTAGCAATGTCTGTCCACATTTGCAGATACACATCATCCTTTGTGATATTTTATATTATCTTCTTGATACAAAGCTGGATAGGGAAACTGAGGGTCATGTCAAGCTGAAAGCTGCTATGCACACCAGTGAGGTTTAAAGATTTAGTCTCATTTTTTAATTTAAACTCATTGATGGTTTTTCCAGTCTAATTTCAGTTATTTTAATAATTCTAGGAATCAAAAGATAGTTGCATGTTTCAACTCTGCCAGATAATAGAAGGGGAATAAACTCTTGTTTAGTTGCCATTGCAGTTCATATTTTAAAATAAATTTCATAATATAAATGAGAATTGTTCATAATGTCTCTTATTCTATAACTAGGGTTGCCTAATTAATATTTAATTTGTATTCAATATTACAATGTGACTTATTGTAAACATGCAGAAAGATCAGAATTTTGGGATGGGTTTTTTTATACTATCTAAAATATTTTCTTGGATTTACACCTTAAAACTTAGGAACTTTAAGTGTCAGGAGATGGAGAAGAATTTTGGAATTTGAACTTACTTTAATATCAAGATAATTGTATTAATTGTTGAACAAGTGTGCCTTTTAATATAATTTTCTTTTTTTTTTCTCAAGGGGTTTTTTTTTTTTTTTTTTTTTTTTTTTTAATCATGAGCACTGTATAGTAGATTATGCTCAGATGTAACTTTAGAAAAAAGAAGAAATATACACGTGGTTGAGTCACCAGATATTTTCTTACACTCCCACATTTTATAATGTCTAATTTGAACAATTCTAACCTCATGCCTGACTTAAATTTTTGTAATATTTTGACATTAACATATATGCTCATCCTTCTTTTGGGAACACTCGTAGTCCTTTCCATCCACCAGGAAGAGGCAGCAGTCTCTTTTCTAGAAAAAGTAATAATTGCAGCAATTTGAGGAGTTACTCCTTGCACCAAAACCTGTGAATGGAATTTCATTTTTTCTATTGCATGGATCAGGCCTGCTAAAAACATTTTTTTTTTCCAGAAAGAAAGCATTTTTTATTTTTCAATATATAAGTGGCAATAGGTTTTTTTAATATTAGTGTTATTTTTGGGGCCTCTGATTCAAAAAAATTATCTTCTTGTACTCCTTCAGCATCTGTTTTATCCTAGTCAGATGAAAAAACTTGAATAAAACCACTTTAACAGTTCGTGTCTCAGGGATAATTTTAGGTTGATATGAAATGAAAACTTATTTATTATTATCAATTTATAGTGTTTACAAATAAAGTATCATCTAAAATATATTTTATAAATGTTAATCAATCTTCTCAACACTCCATCCCTATTCAAATTATGAAAAAAAAAGCTATTTACATAGGAAAAATTTAGATATTCATGTGGAATAACTTTAATAGTTTCATAATATATTTCATGCTGGAAACATGTTAGACACCCATTTATAGCTGATAGAAAATGTTATCAGTGTTATATGAAATGAATTGGAAAATGACTGTCAGGTGATCTTTGTTGGCACTTCACTATCCGAAGAGTACATATATTTTGTAATTCTTGGACATGTGATTAAGAGCTTTACAATCAAAAAGAATTTTTCTCACATCTCTGTTAATTTCTGCAAAAAATATGTCTTTTTAAGCTTTCCATGCTTCAACTTTTCATATTTATTTTCAGTCATTTATAAGGAATTGTCCATAGAATAGTGATTTTTTTTTTTTTTGGTGGGGGTGGGGCGTTAACTTCTGAATGGTTATGAACTGTGAATGTTCTTTTATGAATGTGTCATAATTTTCATGTAATGTTTTTTATGCTTTTATATATATAAAAACTAACTTCCAGTGCCAAGACCTTAAAAAATGTCTTTCAAGTCTTCTTGACTTACTTTCAGTACACTGTTGTGCTCAGTAATAACTGGCTGTATTTTAACATGTACCAAGGGAGCTGACTGTCAACGGCTGTGTAAAGAAACTTGGTATTTCAGCAAAAAAATATAGCTAAATACAAAATTAGTATGGAAAATGACCAATGAAACATTAGAAATATTATGTTTGTACAGTTTTATTAGTAGACAATTTGTTACAAAGTTAGCTATTGATTTTTACTCAAAGTACACCAATATTCATGGATGTTTCATGAGACACTAACATATATTTATTAAAGACCATCTTGCTTAGGCATACAATAAATGGACAATTTTCTCACCTAATAATAATCAGCTTAAAATCATTGCCTTAAAACCAGGCATCTAATTCACATTTCTTATCTAGGTCTGCATCTGTGGTCAATGTGCAGGTTCTTGTGTTTAGTTTCTTTTTAAAAAAAGTCTCTGTGTAATCATTTAAAAAAGATCTAATTAAGTCACCTTAAACTCAGACAATTTTCAATTTTGATTTCTTTTTCTGAACAGTTTACTTTTCTTATTAGGAAAGCTGTCTAATTTATGCCTAGACCTGCACTCCTTCTGCTAAACCCTTTGAGTTCCAAACCTCCTAGCCTAAACTCCTTATTTGTCTCTGTTAATGTAATGAAAAAAATTAGTTACAGAATTGTATAATGAGAAGTTCTTGTGTGTAGTAGAAGCACAGTTATTTCCTCATAAATAAACTTTGAGGGGCATAAAAAAGAAGAAGTTTCATGAAATAAGTAAGCAGTTCTCTCACTTTATGAAGAGAAATAGAAAGGATAGTCATGACTGATCCAAACCTACTTAGATATTAAACACATAAAAAATAAATTCTATTCTAGTATGGATTAGACAGACATAGCTACCTCTTTTTTTCCCCTTAATAACCGTGGCTCAGAATTTTTTTGTCAGATTTTTTTTAAAAAAGTTAATAATTTATATTTATAGTACTCACAAGATTGTTAAAGCATGTAGATTTTTTTAAATTGTCATTTTTGTCTTAATTCTGCCTAAATTCATCCCTGTAATCTTCTGTAAAACACAAATATTTACACTTTGATCTATGGGTACACACACAAAAGTTCTGTTTTGACAACAATGAAGAAAGTTGACTGATAAGAATTGCTAGAAAGTATTTGCTAGAAGATATAGTTCTGCCATGTGTAATGTAACTCTCAAATAATCTCCTTGAATATTGTTGTGAATACATAATTTAATATCTCAAAAAATTTTACATGCATTATTAATGTATATGATGGTGTTTTCAGTCAAGCTACATTAATTTCAACATTCTATATTATGATAAATGTATATGTGTGTGTGCATACATTTTGGGTTTCAGCATCCAGTATTTCTTCTTTCAGTAATATTTAAAACCACATAAAAAATACTGCATTTAGAACCAGTCAGCCTCAAAGCAGCGTGGATTCTTTCAAAATCAGAGCTTGTTTCTAAGCACAACAAAGCAAATTATAGATGAAAAGGATATGTAAATAAAATTTATGTTTAGTTCCTGGAGAATCATATAGAAAAGTGCCCCCAGACTTGCTTAGTCACTTGAAGATCCTTTAGACCCTAAAACTGAAGATCGTGAGCATGCATGCATTTACAGCTGCAAATGTCTTGATAAAATACAACAAAATGCCAGAGACTTTATGTATTCAGTATGGTTAGAACAAGCTGTACTTTGCAATTCATAACTCTGTGCTGTGTTATTTCAGTTACTTCACTTAAAATCAAAGGCTTTTGAATAAATTTGCAAGGAGAACATTTTCTAAGAGATAAGAAGACCTGGATTTATATTTCTGCAGTGGCATTCTTCACATCCCAGGGGATTACCACAGTCACCAAACCACCAGATATTTTGTTTAAAAGTATGTATTTCATATCTGCCACTGAAAGCAGGCATTGTGCTGCTGGGAGTATCAAAGACATGGCACCAGAGGTAGAATAGGCTACAGAAAAGCCCAGTACATTCCATACTGTAGTCAGATCTTCTTGTGTATATAAGGTAGAGGTAGATTAAATGGGATTAAATTAATATTTGTTTGTCTTAAACCTGGACATCAGTAAACTAAACCAGCACATATGAGCATTTTGTAACTCCGTTACACACGATATGTAATGTCAGCAGTATGTAAAATGCTACTGCAAAGGAGATTGGCAGAATAGGACTTCAAGCAGGGTTCAGGAAAATATATGCAAGCAATAAAATCTGCTAAGGAAAAGCAAAGAATGTAGAGTAAGAAGAAACAGTATTTGGCAAAATACTAACAAGTTCAAGTACTAGAAGATCATATTTGATGACCTTAACAGGTAACATCATGCCAGTTTTGTTGAAGAGAGATCTGTGGAACACATGACATCAGTGAAGAGAGAATCAAGATGGCATAGAGCTAATATTCCTGCTTTGGTTCCAGCTTTCCTTGATGAAGAGTTCTCAGTCATGGACATCTTGATCTCAGAGAGATAAGAGCTGCAGCTGTCAATTCTGACTATACAGTATCAGCTACATGTTGCTGCTGGTTTAATTTCTAAGTCTTAACAACCTTTTTATTTATGTAGCAATAATAATTGGCAATGACTAAGAAGTAGGATTGGCAATGTTTATTGCTAATGAATAGCAATACAGCAAACTATTATTCTGACATTTAAAACTGGCCTCATCTCTCCATCATTTCTATTCATAGTGGTTTCTAATTTCCTGACTGAATGTTTGCACACATTATACGTATATATAATGTAAATATATAATATATATGTAAAATTCACACACAGTTATTGAATGTAAACATTGCACATTTGCAGCATATATTCAGTATAAGAATTTCCTTATCATTTTAGAAGCCAGGCTAGGGGGAATCCAAGTTCTAGCACAGCCCTTTCTGGAAATAGCTCTAAAACAGCAATGGGTGAGTGCAGACATCACCACAGTTTATTTCATCACCTCTGGAGGTTACCTGTATATATTTGCATTCAACACTTCATGAACCAGTACCCAGTTACAAAGCCAGGGTCTTATAAAGCAACTATATTTGCCTGGCTTTCTCTGTTCCACATGGCTGGAGGTGATCATCTAAATTTATCTCAGCAAAGATATGGATGCTACAATAGTGCTACTTTAAGTACCTAAATAAACTTCAGTCTGAAATTTCAGGTCCTCAGGTGTATTGTGTGTCTCAAAATACTGCTATGTGAAAAGAAGAATACACTGCTAATATGCAGAATTGACTGTTGGTTCAATTAATCTGAAAGCAGTATTGTAGTCCAAGTGATATAATCAGTGTAGAAAAACCACTCCAATGCCAATAGAGTTAAAATTTTTACACAAAAATGCCTTTTTTATGTCCATTCCTTCTTCCTGATATTATATTCACCTTCTCAGTGTACCTTTGGATACTTTCTCAGAGGACAAATTGCCAGTATCCAGAATTTTTTCATGAGAGGAAAAAGACAGTCATGGTGAAGGAGCTCTTTGTTATAAGTAGAGGCTTCTGCTTGTTGCTCTGTTTATATGATTTTTTGCTTGGTTTTTGATTTTTTTTTTTTTTTTATCAGTCTACTGATCTCTTCTGCTCCCAGCTAAGGTCTGAAAGTTATGCGTCACCTCCTTCAACGTATGTAACCTACTGAGCTTCTGCTCATTGCACCTAAGAGTGCCAGAACTTTACCCATTAGTTATTCCTAGATCTTCAGCTAAAATACCTTTATGTTTTGGCTCAAGTAAGAGTTCTGCAGTTAACCACAGAAATTTACTGGTCTTTTAGCATACCTTGCAGCACTTTTTAACTGTATCACCCTGCATTTGATTTTGCCAAATGTTGTTTTGGGAAGTTACATTGGCAAAACCGATGGTTTGAAGAATCTCTGAATCACTCCTCTTGCTGGGATTTTTTTGTTTTTACGTCCATTTGATCCCTGAAAATTATGTCTCAATTGCAATCTTACCTTGTCTTCTAAAAAAAATTATTTCCACCTTGATATAACATCGTTATGATTTAAACCTGGCAACTGTATAAACAACTGAACAATCTCATCTAAAAATGTATAATTTGTTTTCTTTTAGTAGCTTCATTTCCTGAAATACTGTGATCAGTGTCTACCAAGATAAATGCCCATCTTTTTATGTTTTTTATGTGATCTTGTCATGATCTTTACAGGAATGGCAAAGGCCCTAGTTCAGAGAATGGTAAAGACTTACAGCTAATAATAAAAAATATGAAATCTACACTGTCTTTTAGAAGTTATTTTATTTATGTTGGTATTTTTTTTGACATTTTGAGGCTCTTAAGTGCAGTACAGCAAGTTGCTTGTTAATTGTTTTGATAAAAGTTTGGTTCTTTTTTGCAAAATACATTGATAGTTCTCTTCCTATCAGGAGAAAATGTAGCTGAAATGTATGCTGAAATGTACACTTCTCTGTGTCTGTGTCTGAAGGGAAAAACAGCCTAAAGAGGTGTCAACAGTGATCAGACAACCTGAATTCATATGTATTACTTGACCCTGAGAAAAAATTGAATAGGCCGAATCCTGGACTAACAGAAAGCTAAAAAAAGAATATCATTATAGGAATTAATTTTTTTTTTTTTTTTTTATTTCTACTGCATTCAGGGAAAACAGATATTGTATAGTCTTTATAACAGGCAGTACTGCATCAGAACAAAACCTCATATCACAGGGAATTCCTTCTAACTGGAACAGATTAGCTAATTCATCAAGGAAAAGACAAACAAACAAACAATTTAAAAAAACATTTATCCCAGTGTCATGGTTTGACACTAGCCCAGCACCAGGCACCCACAAGAGTCACTCTCTCACCCTCCACTGCCACAGCTGGGCAGAGGAGAGAAAGAAAAAAGATAACAAAGGCTTCATGACTTGAGATAAGGACCAGGGGGAAACAGTTCAAGAGCAAAACAGGCTTAACTTAAACTTACAAATTGAATTTATTGCTAACAGAATCAGAGGAGGATGAGAAGTAAAATAAATCCTTAAAACACCTTTTCCCCTTGGCCCCTCCTTCCTTCCCACTGAAACTGCAGAGAGACAGGGCATGGGGATTCATGGTCAGTTCATCATCAAGATTTCCTCCTGCTGCTCAGGGAAAGGAGTCCTTCCCCTGTAAGGCCGTGGGTCCCTCCCACAGGAGCCAGTTCTCCATGAACCTCTCCAATGTGAGCCCACTCTCAGGAGCAGCAGCCACACTGCACCTGCTGCAGCGTGAGTTCCTCCCAAGGACACACAGCCCTCCCAAAACTGCTGCAACTTGGCTCTGTCTTCCATTGGGTGCCATCCTCCGAGGACAGGCTGCTCCAGCCTGGAAGCAAGAGCCCTCTCTGTTCACTGGGTCTTCCACTGGAACACAGCCTCCTCCAGTGTTATAATGTATTTAAACCCTGACAGTGTGCCCCAGCCAAATTATCTTCAGTTATTCTTATCAGAGGCCTAAGGAATTCATCAAGGCTACTAAAATGTAAGCAATGCTAAATTGGGAGAAAAGACGTTGGGAAGCAAAATAGCAAGACTGCAAGAAAGTAGATAAAGAAGGACTGTACCATATTGGACTGGAACCAATCATAATTTCTGAAAAGTCCATGCAGAGCATGTGGACAGAATGGAGGGACCAATCAAGTAGTGCACGATCCAAGGAACAACAGTTGCAAAGTGCGTTAAGTATAGTGTATTGGAAATAATAAATGGCTTTTGTAAAATCATATTGATTTGTTGTTCAAAAGTCCTGAGCTCCTGTACTCCAGGCATCCACCCTCTCCAGCACGGGCACCTCTCCCATGGGCTGTGGGTGGAGGGCGCAGCTGCTTCACCATGGCCTGCAGAGGAAAGTCGGCTCCAGAGCCTGGAGCACCTCCTCCACCTCGTTCTCCACTGACCTTGGTGTCTCCATGTTGTTTTCCCTCACATGTTCTCACCTCCTCTTCTCTGACTAGAATCCAAAATATTGTGACTTTGTTTTGATTTTCTTCTTAAGTATGTCATCACAGAGATGTTACCACGCTCTCTTACTGGCCCAGTTTTGGCCAGCAGCATGACCATCGTTCAGAGCCATCAGAGATTTTCTCTGCTAGACATGATGGAAGTTTCTAGGAGCTTCTCACAGGAGCCACCTCCGTGGCCCCCTTGCTACCAACAACCAGGCCTTGCAAAACCAATACACCTAGTTTTCAGAAGCATACAAAGTTAATGCCCCATATTATTTTTCTTAACACACAATTAAAATATATATTTTTTAATATATTTTCCAATTTGGCTGGTAAAAATAAAAAGATGCTTCACTGTCCTCCTTATACATTGATAATATATTGCATGAGCTGATTCATGAGGAACTATTAGTGACACTTCTGCACTTTTATTTTTAATAATGCAGGTTTATTTAGCAAAACTCTGAATCATATTGTGGAGAGTGGGTGAGCTACTGTCTAGAAATCTTTCAGATGTGTTTAATAAGATGACAAAACATACTTTGCATAATAAAAATAAAAACCAAAAGCTAAAAGTCTTGTTTCTATTTCACTGGCATATTGACAAAGAAATTTCCAGAACCCCAGAGAAAACTGATGTAATTCCACATAGTTTGGCAATATTTTATTAGTAAACCACTCACAGAACATGAAGTGTGTAACCAAGAAGGATTACAGATATAGTTGTCCTATAATAGTTGTTGTACTGCAAATTCGAATTATTTTTCCTTCTTTTTCATTAGTCAGTAGGAGATTGATTTTATTTTCCCCCAGGAAACATGTTTCTCTTCATTAATTGAAACATAAGACTTGGACGTTTATCTTTTTAGCTTTATTTCAAAGCAGAATTAATCTAAGAGTCTTTGTTCCTGTAGGAACTGATAATGACCCTCAACATGTAGCAGAATAATTCTTTTCAATTTAAAAGACTTTTGGTGATCTTTCAGTAGGAGCTGATCATACCTATTGATAGAATCAGTCAACAGCAATTCATATGGGAAAAATCTATGTCTTTGTTCTTCAAAATTCCTTTCACTGGTTCAAATACCAATGTTTGAAGACTGTCTGGGTTTCACTGCAGATATTGTTTAAAGAATGAAGATTTTTTAAGTTACCTGGATTACCTGATTTCTAAGAAAAAAATCTCAAACAACAAACCCAAAAGACAAACCCCAAATTATGGACTTATAGGAAAATAGAAGGTCAGTGTGTGCTCAAGATTGTGAACACAGTCTGTCAGAACAGGAAAAAAGTAGAACTGAGATAAAAATGCTTGATGTGTGGAGTAGCTAGAAACTCTACTGAGATTTTCCATACTTCCTTTTATTTCTGACAATATATTTTAGAAGACTAAAAAATGAGGGAGGCCAATTCTTTTGTGGTACAGCTGTATCCTCTGGATAGATTAATTATTTGTAATTGCCTACCCCTTTAGTGACATTGATATGATACTTACTAACTTCACTCAAGGCTTTCACCTGTAAACATACCTCTCTTATTCGCCTTTCCTAGGTAAAGCCTAAATCTCATAGGAGTGCTGTAGCTGTGAGTGCCTAAAATAGTGATGCCATCATGCATTACACATGATCTAGAGCATTCATCAAGTGATGTTTGTCTTGTGGAAGGAGCAGAGTGTCATGTCTGACTCACTTATCTTGATCTAGTAGCTATATGTTTGTTATTCTCAGGAGCAGTGTTTCTGAGAATGAACTGAAATAATTCAGTGGAAAAACTAGTCAAAATTTAAACCACTCTTAGAATTAAAGTATCAGATGTATTGTAGGCTTAAGAAATATGACTTCTGTACTCTTCCATTTTCTGCTTCCTAACCTCCAGTTCAGATGCTTACCACCTCTGTAGAAGACCATGATTTCTTAAGCTAGCTGTTAAATACAGATATATTAATATCTATTAACTGGAACATGAAAATATAAAATGTTTTATCCTAAGGGAATTGTTTCAGAAAAATTATCATTTTCTTTAAACCACTCCACTGCATGCAAGACCATAATGGCATGTCCATGGGGCTTTCACGAACAAACTTAATTTGTTCTGAAGAAATTTAGGTATCTCTGCATGATTCCAGACCAGTTACAGTTTCAGGAAGAGAGAAGATTAAGCCAATTATATGGATTTTTTTGCCTTCAAAATTTATGTAATACTTTGTGGATAGTAGGACTGATAGTGAGGATATAATTGGGACTCTCATATATAACAGTGATTAACAAACTCAATAAAGTGCAGATTTAACAAGTAGTACAGGTACTGATCATTAAATATGGATGATAAGATGTTAAACTGGTTTCCCATTTTTTTGAGCCTAATTCACATTGTACATAAAAATCAAGCTGAATTATTATGAATTTTAGCAAAAGGGAGACACTAAAACTATGCACTCTGAATAGAAATGAAACCAACAGCATAGTTGGTAATTTTATTTTCAATTTTNTCTGACCATTGCCCCATCTTCTCAGTGTCCCATCACATTTACTAAACCAGGAAACAGATGTTTAAAGCACAATGATGTTTTATAAATAAAAGCAGTCATATGTGTTTTAGCACATGCCTAATTCACCCAGGGAAACTGAGCCACCCAATTACTAAATAAAAGAATGATAATAACAGTTGTACTTTATTATTTATGTAATGATTTTGAACTATGTGTATAGTTTGCAGAGACTGTCAGGCCAATGCAAGTTTAGAAATGTATTTTCATGTATGGGAAATTTCTAGGCCACAGAAAAAGGAAAAACCCTAATTTCTGCTAGAGCACTCCAAAAATATCTCTAAATATTTCCTTTTTATTTAGTTTTGGTTTTTCTTTTTAAATTGCAAACATTGATATTAATAGCATTTTTTATAAATGTATACAAACATCAAAACATTTTATTTTTCTTGTAAACTATATATATATACTGTCTGTTGCTCTTCAAAACTTGAAAGGGAACCTTCATTCGTTGTACATTATTTGGTAACCAAACCCTATGAAAATACTCCCCACTGAGAATCAAAGGTTGACAGTGGAGGCTAATAAAACTGCACTTTTTTTCTTCATCTCTCTGACCAGATAAATTCTAAGCTCACATTTTAATCGAGCTTAATGAGGTTTCACACTGTTTATATGCTCTGCCTATACCACTGTAATTAGCACCAAGGCATTTCTCACTCTTGTCTTCATAAGAGTTACATTTTAGCCTTTGTAAGAGGTCCTGCTTCTTTTTTGCTTCATTGCTTTGCTTTATTGAACATTATATGACATAGTAAGCAATTAAGTATATTTGTGGAAGAAATTAAATCACAAAAAGGGCATTAACGGTCAGGCTTAAATCCATAAAAGTAGAGAAACTTAAGGTTGAAATCCTACTTATTTTACCTCCTTATGCCTAAGAATGACAGCTTGCATAATATTCAGGTGCAGTATATTATACAATATTCAAGTTCATCTATTCTTTTAATCTCTGTAGCTATACACAATGTGGAGGAAAAATGAAAATGTTTTCTCTATAATTTAGCATCTCCTTTCACTGGGAGCCTTTCAAGACCTCAATATTTTACTGATTATAGTTTTATCTTTTTAAAGATAATGTTAAAAATCTCTATATATGCAAATGCATCTAAGTAGCTCCTACTTAAATTATGATTCAAATATTTTGATCAATATATTTTTATGTCAGCGGTAAAATATCTCGAAGATATTTAATCACAAAGACACATTTATAATGGGCATAAGCAATGTCCTCAAAACCACTGCCATGCAGACATTACAACTGTATCTTTTTGAAGTGTTCTTTAAATTCTACACTGAAAAATTGTTTTAAGTGATGTGAAAAATAGAAATTATTTTCTACTACACGTTAGCAAAAGAATGGTTTTTCAAGAATCTGTGCTAACTTATACCAAGATCTGTTCCCCCGTATCTAGCCTTGAATAAGAAAATAACCACCAAAACTGTATCTTGTTCTAAATTAAATCATTTTTAAAGGTGAAAAAGAGATTGTCTACAGGCTCAAATATTCAAACACTTTTTATTTAAAGTACAAGCCTATGCATATATATAGGCAACTTATATTCAAAAGCATTCTACAGCATACTGTTTGACAGTTGTAACAAAAATTTTATACATTAAAATGTCTTGTAAATGCATTTAGCTAAGATGAATCTTTATTCATATTTGCAGGTAAATTCCCATCAATAATAAAATGGCGTGGAAAGGTAATGCAATTGAAGAAATAAATGTTCTTTTCTTATTTATGATCTTTATTTACTTCCAAAATAAGTAGATGCTAGTTCAAATATTCTGAGTACTAGATCTTTCAGAATACCCCTATTTGATAGTCTTTAGGACAATTCACTGATCTCACACAAATAAACTATTTTCAGGGAATATTGACCCCCAACATCTGAGAAAGATAAAGTGAAGATTATAAAAATAAAAAAAAAAAAAAAAAAAAAAAAAAAAAAATTGTACTGATCAAGTAACGACCATGAAGGGCCCTAGAGTAACACAGCAAAACCCAACAATAATAAAGTATCTTCTTTTTTTTTTTTTTTAATTATCACTTTCTCTGATGGAACATCAAACCAGACCTCTCTCTGAATCTGTCCGAACCCTTTCCTTGAAGAATTACAAAAGTTACAAAGGTAAATATATGGGAAGCCATTTTTCATTGGAATATTAACTCAAGCAGTTGATTCTTTGTGGAGGGAAGCCTCAAAGTTAACAATAAGATGTGTCAAAACCAGAAGGCTTACAAACCACTTTACCTATTCCTCTGTACATATTCTTCTCTTATGCTACCTAAAAGTTTGTTTCTGTCTCTGTAAGTCCTGCCAGCAGCTTGCTTTTCACAGAAGCATCCCTGCTCAACCTACATTTAATTTGGGATTAATTTTCCCTCTAATACATTCTTCTACATAGAAGCTTCTGTTTCTCAGCTCATTCAGTTGAAGAATTATCATAAGGGAAGAATTATTTTCCCACTTCTTCAAGAATATCAAGCTCTCCTCTAGTCACTAAGTAAATAGTAAAAAAAGAGCAAATGGTATATGTAATGTCAACAGTCACTTCTGAAGTTTTCAGTGCCGTGAAATAGTTCCACTTTCAGATGATGGTTCCACTTTATGCTTCCTGTTCTTTCTCCATAGACATATGAAAATATGAGCACCATTTTCAAAATACTCTTAATTGTTCGACAATGTTTGCAGTAGTTCAGTAATGGTTGTCACACTTTTTATTCAGTACCAAGTGCTCTAGAACAAGATATACTATCTTGACAAATTACAGTACTTGAATTAGGATATACAGGACAGTGCATATGTGAATATGTTTTTTATATGGGTGGATTGACACCCTTGCTGAAGTGTTACTAAGAAGACTACTTGGTATATGCATATTATGATCCTGTTTATGGGTGAAATCAATTTTAATTTTCAGGTCTTTATAGCTTTTGTTATAACTAAAGGTAGAGTTTTTAATTCAGAAATCTCTTGAAAGTCTGTCTTAGGTAAGTTGTGTCAACATATTTAAAGGTATGGAAAAATAGCTTTTTGCTATGTGAGCCTTCTATCATTAGAGAAAAGTAGTATTGCCTTAGGAAAAACAATCAGATTTTAGAAAGAAAGGAATGACTCCTTTGAACTTTCTATGGTAATTTGCAATTATGTATAATTAGATTGACCATTAATAGTTTTAAATATGTTGATAGTTTTGATTTTATTCTTGAAAGGACAAGAACTTGAACTTTCCCTCCCTACTGCAACTGTAGATTGCAATGAAGGAACATTTGCTATGCAATAGATATATAACTTCTTGCTAACTAATTGCTTTCAATAGAACTCAGGCTGGAAAGAACAATCTTTTTCCAAAAAACTGCTTTTCCTATATCACATTTTTATTATGCAATGACAGCAAAAATATCACCTCACTCTCTGAATGTGTCACTCTGTGAAGGAAAAAACCTGTCACTGTGACAAGAAAGTCATTGAGTATCAGTGACAGCAGTTTAGAATAAATATCTATTTTCTCAACCTCCTTCCTAGACAGCTCAATATTTCCTTAAGCATCAATGAATATACATAAGGAAGATCTAAAAATTCATTAAATAACAAAGAAGGCAAAACAGCTATGAAAATTATATTGAGTAACATTTTTTTCTTTTTTTTCTTCATTTAATATTATCTGACCAGTTCCAAGACAGGTTAATCAGAGTACTTGACCAAATGAAGGATTGATTAGTAATAGAAATTTTTACTTTGCAGTCAACAATTTGCTTTTACTGTCATTCTTCAAATGATCATCCATATGTTCACATTACACCATACATAGTTAAGGGCAAAAGGACTCTTGTGAGGTCTGTTCAGGCTACCCAATTCAAAATAGGCAGGATAAATGCTTCTTGTCAATTAAATGTTTCTCCATTTAGAATTCCCCAATGGATCAATGCTGTCACTCTCTTTTTATTAAAATTTGTATCCCATGTCACGGCTAACTGTAAAATCATCATGGAGATGGCAGAGAACATTTTGTGGTATTAGGTATTAATTAAGCAAATAATTCCAAGCCAGGAAACAAGCTTTACAATGTGGAGCCTAAATACCTAAAATGCTCCTTTTGCTAAAGATAGCATTGAGAATTTCTTGCTCTTCATAGACAACCATAGAAAAGTGACGTTGTTCCTGTGTGGTAGAACATTGCTGACATAAGCAAAACTAGATTAAGTGACTGGAAGTTGAAATGAGAAAAAAAATCAATCCTGAAATCAGGTGTCTTTTCCTAGCTGTGATGGTAATTAAACACTGGAAAAACTTCCACAGGAGACAATGGGCTAGCTGGTGCCTGCAGTCTTTAAAATTAGCTGAGCTGTCTTTAAACGTATAATGATTTTCTCAAGCCTCTCAGATAAATGTTAGGTATGATAAAAACTAGAAAAAAAGAACTGGAGCTGAGAGTTCAGAGTGGTCATGTCTGTCACTGAAATTTGTGATGGTATAAAGCAGTTCCTGTTTTTCTTATTCACATTTGAGATGATCGAGATAGTAAGTCTTGTCTTTAATATTTACAGATCTATGCAAGAAAATGGCTACAAGCCAATTTCAATTAATATGTTTTATGGTTATTTGCTCCCATTCTGTCTTCTCCCTTCAGAGTTGAAGACTGACACAGCAAAATTTCATATTTTTCACCTCTATACTATGAACATCAGATATAGGTTAAATAATATGACACGGGGGAAGAACAAACGTTCCCTAGGTTGTACACAGACCCCTCTCTGACCACTGGCTACCCTATCTAGCACACCAGCTCAAGCACAAACATATATATTTTGGATTAGAAAAATATTTTTTCTTAACATGTGAATCAAAAGGTACTTTGAGAAAAGTGTTAATCTTTTTATGCATGGAGATATGATTTAACTTGTAGGATAACACAGACATTTATATAATAATCCAGGTATGTTTAACATAATCAAAATTTCTTCTCTTTTTATAAGGCTCCAACACTGAAATCAAGATAAAGATATTTTTGTTCCTCATACTCCCTTCCTGAGACACAAAGTTAACTCACCTCACAACTGAAAGGATATTCTGTGAAGTACTGTTCTTTTTTAGAATATTTAAGTAAAACTTCATGGAAAGTGGCATAGAAAAATCAAACTAGATTATTTTTGTATCACATTAAGCATGGGAAAATATCAAAAAATTATTATTTTTCAGTCCAGCTCTTAAAAATATGTGTAATCCAACAGATTACATGAATTCATTAATGTGACATTTGCATACATAATGAAAGCTAAGCCTATATTTAAATGTTTAGCTGGATAAGAGTTCATTAAAAAAAAAAAGTCTATAAAAATTAAGTATAGTAAGAATACACTGTGGCAGTGTTATGTAAGTTAAACTCAGTCTGTTTTGTTAATGTAAAGAAAGATTCTCATAAAACAGGCCTAATTAATCACAAGGATCATGTTTACTGTGTAAGAGAAGAAAATGACCAATAGGTCCTCTCCAGATTTTTCCTGGAATGAAAAGTAATCTGGGCTGCATAATTCAGGGGAGAAATGGCTCATTCCTTTCAGAAGAACTCACTCCTTTTCCTTAACACAGTACTTATATGGGTGTATAATTGCATAATTGCTACTACTTTGTAAATTATGAATAATCAAATTCAGATTAATAAATAAATTTTAAAAAGACAACAGGACCCAGAAAAGAGCAAAGGAGAGGAGTAAAGAGGACTAGCTATTTTTAAAAAAATAGTTGCTCTTTGAACAGACACAGTTTGTAAATGCTAACAATCTTCGCCAAAAGTTCAAAGCAGAAATATTTAATCAATCTTCCAGCTTTCAGGGACAATAGAAAACATTTTCTCCAAATTTGTTTAGAAGATGACTCTGTGTTCATTGTTGGCTGTTAGGCAAAGTACCTTTAAGTTTTCAGAGTACAAGAAGTAGCAACAGGCATGAAAACTCTAAATGCATCATTACTTTTCCAGATTAAAAAAATAGAAGAAAGTAATAACAGAAAAAAAAAAAATTGCAGTCTCTGAACAAGTTATTTTTTAAAGACAATAAGTTTGAGTACCTGCTATCTTTTCAACCAAATATTGCCAGCAAAGTTTTAAGTTAAACTGAAACAGGTGTCAGCACAAAAGTTAGTGCTACAATAAACATATATTCATAATTGAATATTCTCTAAAACATTCTTTGTATTTCAAGTAATTTGATTACTTTAGTCTTCATTGCCTCCAAATGCTCATAAAATTGAATTATACAAGAATGTGCATTCATAGAAGGTCAGATAAATTCACATATGAAAGTACGTCTGCAGGAAAAAAAATAGGAAAAAAAGAAATACTTGCAATGGCTAGGGTTAATAGGAACATTAATTCAACTCCAATTACTCCAAGTGTTTCCATTGCCATCCATTTGCCTCCTGTCGCAGGTTCCCAGTCTGCCATGTGCCTGAAGAAGTGCTCTGTGTGTGTTGCACAGACTCCCCAGCTGGCTGTGCTTCCCTGGTGCCCTCCGGGACAGAGGTGGCAGATGGTCTGACAGTGACCTGCAGGTACAGGAAGCTCCATTTATATGTCCAGAGCAACTAGAACGAGAGTTCCTTTTTTCTCTCTTTACAGAGTTCTTTGGGTTTTTTCCCTTGAACTAGTTTTAAACAGAGACCTTGGCAGTCAGGGAGAGAGTGCAGCTCTGAGACCTTTCTAACAGAGGGCAGTGACACAGAGAGAGTTACAGTGAAATGGAGGTGGGCAGGTGGGTTTGAGTGAGCTGAACGAACTGCTCCATGGAAGTTTCTCCCTGCTGCTCTTGCTTTAATGCCCTAAAAAGATATCAGTGATGAGAACTTATTTGTTTTGAGTGCCAATGCGTATAAATATTCAGAATCAATATTTTTTCTTTAGAAGAAGACAAATTAGGACTAAATGCTAGGATCTACTTTTAGGGAAAGGATCTATATTTGGAGATACAGCTTTTTCTCAAAGGAATTGCTATCTAGGTATTTTAAAGAGTGTTCTTATGTAATACAAACTGACATTAAAGGATTATCACATGCATATCTGTAATATCAGAAAAAAAATATTGGAACCACTGAAATATTGAAAGTTTTGCACTTGGAAAAGCAGACAAGTGATTCAAAGATTCTTGAACTATCTACACTTTTTCTTCCAGGATAAAAGTTCTTTTTGTGAATAATGAAATACATTTATCTCTATCACTTAACGCAGAACATCCCATATATTGAAGTGAGATATGTAAATCACACAGGCCTTTGGAAAAAAAAAGCCATTTTTTTTCCCTGAGAACAAGGTAATTTGATTCAAATTCTTTCACTAAAATCACAGGAGTGATGAGAGAGGAATTTACTTTCTTTAAATTAATTTTAAATCTAGGGTTTAACATTTTTTTCTTGGCAAGGAAAAGTATGATTTCACTTTCAAAAGCAGATTTTTTTTTTTTTCTCATAAATAAACATTTCATTTGATTTTCTTGGTTATGCTGCTACCACATCATCTGCTTAGGTAAATGTTAGGTACTCTAGAAAATTAAGGCTTTTTTCAAAGATAAAAATATCTTACCTAGCACTTTTATCTCACAGAAAATCGGTGTTAGTCATAAGGGTTCAGTCTGCATTTTGTTGATCCTCTCCACTGCATGGACTAATATTTGCATTTTCATTTGCTTTTTCAGAGAGCTTTTTCCTTGAGAATATATTCCTATTCTGAACACTAGTGTTATATTTCAGAGTAATATGTATAGCAGAACTTTCTTCACAAACAAGTCTCTCCATTTATTTCTTCTGCTTTTCATGGTTTAGCAAGAGAATGAAAACAAAACAAAATGCCATGCATTTATATACTTGAGAATTTTTCTCTCTTATTTTTATATACAAAGTGGATTTTTATAACTGGATGCTGAATAGGTCATGCCTCAGTACCTTTTTATTTGTCTAGCAACCTTGATCTCCTTGACTCTGTCAATTGACAATGATTTATTTTTATTTTCTTATTGTACTTGCAGTGGACTTCACTGTATACAGTGACTACAGTGTCAATTTTTTGTGTCACTTACTAATTGTGAAATTAGGGAAACAATGTATGTGGGCCTTATTCATCTAATTGTGGTCTAATTAGCTACAATATACATGTCTACAGTTAAAATAATCATTTAGATTACGCTTGGTATAAGTGAAGAGAAACATAGCCAATTTAGCCAACCTGATTTAAAAGTAAGCTCATTGACAATGTGAACATGCCTCTGCAGACTGGACAATAACTTGGCCAGACAGCTTCCAAATAAGCAACATTAAAGATTATTGCCTATGTAACAGAATGCATGTGATTTTTTAGGTTTCAGCCTGAGTGTAAATCTAGAGAGGAATAAGGAAATCTGAAAAGCAGAAACAAGAGGGACCATCTCAGGAGATATCCACCTTCTATACATCAACAGTTAAGTGAAGTGAATTCCATCCTATATCAGCCAGTTCACTTCTTAACTTCCTCACTGCCTGCCATAACTTCATTGCACTTATGTTATGAAAAGCATTCCTCAGAGTAACTTCTTTAAAGATCTCTCACTACTTCAGCAAGCCTGTTTCTAAATATACTCATGCTCCACCTTGTCAGATGCATTGGTCCTTGCCCAACAATCCTTGTCAGACTCAGTCAGAGTCACATACTCCTAAAAGCCAAAGTCCAGTTTGAGACATGACCTGTGCAGAATGAATTAATCCACAGGATACATTAGTTCCTCCCTTCCTTGTCATAACATTATTGACATATATCACCAGAGCTACCACTCTTCAGTCCAAAAGCTATGAAATCACTCTTGATGCACTTTATGTCAGCCCTGACAGTACAATTGGCACATGTCATGGCTAAGCAGCAAGGGGCAACTCTTCAAGAGCCAGACAGATCTTGAGTCTTTCTGCAACGTTTTAGGTCTGAGCTCCCCACAAGCACCTGATCTCCCAAAACACATAAGACAGGTTTGTGTCTGGTTTGCTTTGTTCCCAGAGGAGGGTCCCAATGAGTTTCATCTGGATTTTTCTCTTTATGCAGTCACTTGGTTAAGGTGTTTCTGAGTCTGATGCTTGCTGTGACAGGCCTTGCCTATGACCACCAATTTCTATTGCATTATACAAGTCCTGAAGCACAGAACTACAACTAAAAAAGGATCCTTTATGCTTCTAAAAGTCACGAGTTTCCAGACACCTTTATTTTGGGAATCTGCATCCTCTGCTCTCTTTGGACAAATTATTTTGTGCATCCCTCCTTCCTTATACCACAGGACTCAGGTTCCTGCTCTGGCAGACTCTCTATGAAGGCCCTATAAAATTTTTGTTAGTTCTCTCTGTTGGTGTATGATCTGTCCATCTCTTCTTCCAGCTACACTTCATGACAATTCAGCAGTGTGGTCAGAGCACATCCTCCCTGTGTGAGGCTGCTCAGCACCAGGAGCTCAAGATCTACAACAGCATACTCCCTCTGGAGCTCTATCTGGGTTAAGTCCTCTGACAGATCAAGGTAGATTCTTGCCCAGAGATTATGCTCTGAATAACTTTGACATGACCTTTGCATGGCCCCACACAGTCTTGAGCAGAGTGTCTGGACTTCTCTCCACCCCTGTTGAGCTAACTATTGCAAGAATGACAGTGTGCTTTAGCTGCCTTTGCTGTCCTTTGCACTCTTATAAAAAGATTGTGACTGCCGATAGCAACCCCACTGTGCAAAAAAAATTGGTTGTCAGACACTATAGCTCTCTGAAATCCTTTCCTCCACGGGAAATTGCTACATCTTGTCCCAGTAAGATTGCCACTTCTTGTATTTCAAAATAATTGTAACAGAGAATGGTTGCCCCAGCTATGAACAATACCATAAGTTTGAATTTAATATTTTATACAAAGCAAATCATTCTCTAAGAGAGAATAATAATACTATGGCTAATAAGAAACACGATTTATTTTAAAACTCTGGCTCTGGGTGATATGGTTTAGTGGTTTAGGGCTTAAAGTGGTAGTGCTAGGTTGAGGGCTGGACTTGATTGTCTTAAAGGTATCTTCCAACCCTGATCCTATGATTTTATGAAAACAAAATGTATCATATTTTGAAACTCATCTGACATCTTAGTATCATATTTTTGAGATGCTCTTAGTGACAATTCAATTAAAATGTATTTTTGATGTGAATGTAAGATTTTGTTTATTTATAAATGAAAGAAACCAACCCAAAGTCACCTGTTCTTGTAGTTTCTTAATGGCACATCGATGAGTAGATGAAGGGGTTGAGGAGTTTTAGTCATAGTCATTATGTTCTTTATGAGGTTTGTGTCTCTGTGTTTTATTTTTATTTTTCCATGTCACTCTTTATTGCATTTGAACTAAAATGATCCTTGACCTGATCACTTGAATGAAGCAGATACTTTCACTTTCTGTATGCTTTTGAAGAGATTTTTTTGGTTTTAGAGACTATTATTGCCATATTAGGGTACCCTCTAAAACTGCTGACCAGTCAGAACACAATAAAACCACTTCATGTCATCTGTTCAATAATGTTGCACCCAAAGCCCAAAAGGGTTGACAAGAAATAGGAAAAAGCAGATGGCAAGTGGTGGTAGTGATAAGGATGAAGAGGTCTAATGGGCTTGGGAAATATTTAGAATACTCATGCATTCTTCATGGAAAAAGAAAAAATACTGATAAACTAGCAAGTCACAATTTACACTTCACTTTTCCCAGCTGTAAGGTGTTTTAACAAAACTGTGTTTTCTCACATAGCAAAAATAGTGGTCATTTCCTTGTAAAGAGAAAAAAAAATATGCTATATGACATCACCAAATTTTTGCTTGTCTTACTAGTCTTGCTTGTCTTAAAAAACAAAAAAAAATTCTATGAAGTTAAAGAGTTTACATTCTAATGCATATTAGAGAAAATCCAAAATAAATATGAAGCAATCAAAAATTTAAAGAACAACATAGCTGAACCACATAATAAATTGTATCAATTATTATTTAAAGTCAATCGTGACATTTAAAAAAATCTTTTGGTATAATGTTTTTCATGGTTGTTTTGAATTTTCAGTTTTATTTTATTAACAGAGCACATGGTAGCTTACATAGAAACTTCATGGACCTATAAAGAGAAATGACATTAAATATTTATTACGGAATTTTTTTCAGTCAACCCTAGAAGTTGTCACATCTCACATTGGAGGCTTTTCACTTAATAACTTAATAAAAAATTACTGAATAAATCAAAAGAAATTCTTGGATATGTTTTTCTGTAGGTCATACAAGGATGAATTTCTAATATTCAAATTAAAGGAAAAAGGAATATTAGCTGAATGTTACAGCACCCTAAACAATGTGGAAATGGTCTTTTAGTCTTTGTCATGACTAAAAGCATTAACAACTCCAAAGAAAATCACATTTCAAAAGCTTGTTACTTGTTTTTGAAGAGAAAAGCTATTTACCTGCTATTCCAGTTTCACAAATGAAGTAGATTTTAGTAAGTCAGAATATAGCATAGTTTCATGCTATAGACTTCACCGTAAACAGACCAATATGGTTAAAAATCCCACTAAGAACAGTGTAGTAAAACAATTTCCTACAAATGTAGGATCCAAAGCTCCACTCCACAAAAGCATTTAGAAGATTATGCCTGAAAAAAAAAAAAAAAAAAAAAAAACCTATTTAGAATTCTCTACTATCTTTTAAGTTGCTTTATATATCTTAAGTGATAACAAATAGACTAAATGTTGATATGAAAATCCAAGGAGTCTCCTGCTAATTTTTTTCCCCAGTTCTATAATTTTCTAGTCCCCTGTATGTAGGAGACACACAGATAGGGACAGCAATAGGATGAACTGAGGAGAAATGTAGGTACTGTGTTCTATTCAGCAACAACTCATATATTTCAGGAGAAATTAAATACTCTTTGGAGGATAGTAGAATCCTGAAACAATTCAGTGGATCCAAAAATATTGGTAATTTTAAGGGAGTGAGAGTGTTCTTTTCCCAATTACTCAACAAACTAAAGCTAAAAGAAGTAAACACATTAGCATATCAAGTTATTTCTTAATGATGAACAGAAGCAAGGAACAACACTAACCATAGGAAACATCAAACAAGCATCCATCAACACATCTCTAGTTGTTTATGTCTGGTCATAAAATGTGGATGGAACAGATTTAGCAACAGATAAGAACTGCAATTAAATTGAATCAGCTCCAAGTACCACGTCTCCTCTCAAAAAAAGTAGAAAGTTGAGAACTGTAAGCAATGAATCAGTCACTACTTAATGCTTGAAAATTATGTATACAGCTGCATAAAAGGAATTTACAATGTTAAGCAAATTACCTGTGTTGTGATCCATGTTCACTTTTTGCTGAACCAACAAGTATTATTACTCAACTCTGCCTCAAAAATGTGTATTTGAAACTGCCATCTTTAATAGGATATTACATTTCTGTGAAACTCCTTTTAGGGACTGATGCAAATTTGAGTCCTTATCTATTAAAATAATTATCCTCTTAAAAACATTGACGGAGAATAAGATAGACTTGTGAACTCCCCACAGCTCCTTGATGATCCAGAACACTCAGTCAAATGGTGACATGAGATTTAGTTCCATTTCATGAAGCTTGAATGCACAGTCCCAGAAAGTACAGGAAGAGCTGAGGTATCAGCCCAATATCCATTCTCAACATACCTTTCCCTATAGCCTGTACTTTTATATTTATAAAAGTTTGTAAGTAAATTAAGTTTCATCTCCACTTTTTTCATGAATACAGAACTATCTTCCTTGGTCTATTTTTTTTATATTATTTTAAATAATTATTTTTTTTAGACTCCTCAGGGTTTTTTAAGCTATTAAAGTTTCCATTATAATATCTGGCTAGAACTGAAGACTGGCCTTTCTTGGCATCAACATAGAACAGGAATATACTTAAGTAATCTGTAATTTTTTTTTTTCATTGACACCATGAATTTCAAGTTCTCAACACTATGTTCCTTTTACTTATTAAGAATAAAAAAAACATTTATTTTTTTACCTTAGAAAAAACAAAGAAAGAAATATTCTAGCAAAAGGACCTAGAATAGAACCTTAATAAAAAAGGTGATTTTCTGATGGACTGAAGGAAACAATTTTTCATGTAGAAAGCAAATAAAAAATTGTTTATGTATTAATAGGCCTGAAAAAGAAGTAACACAGGAGAATGCTTCTGTCTCTGTGTGTTCTGGTTTTTCCTGGGGTAGAGTTAACTTTCTTCACAGTAGCTGTTATGGGGCTGTGTTTCACATTTGAGATGAAAATGGTGTTGATAACATGATGTTATGAAATTGTTTTTGTTACTGAGTAGAACTTACACAGCCTCCAGGTCTTTTCTGTTCCTCATTTCACCCCACCAATGAGGCTACACAAGAAATTGTGAAGGAAAACACCTGGGGCAGCTGACCCAACTGACCCAAGGGATATTCCAGATCATATAGTGTTATGCTTAGAATACAAATTTGGGGAAAGAGGAAAGAAGGGGAGGGGGGACATTTGGAGTGATGGCATTTGTCTGCCCAAGTCACTGTTAGGCAAGATGGAGCCCTGTCTTCCTGGACATAGCAGAACACCCACCTGCTGATGGGAATTAGTGCATGAATTCCTTATTTTGCATGTGCAGCTTTCCCTTTACCTTTTAAACTGCCCTTTTCTTAACCCACAAGTTTTCTCATTTTTCCTCTTCTGATTCTCTTCTCCATCCCGCTGCAGGAATTGAGTGAGTGATTCTGTGGGGCCAAGTTATTGGCTGGGATTAAACCAAGACATTGTGGGAAACAAAGGAAATAAAAACTGTGAAGCATACAGAAGGCTGAAGAACTAGAGAATGTCAAAAACCTTGTAAGTCAAACTTGACTGAATAATATAGTTTCCAAAAAAGGCTGCCTCTATTGCTCTTTCATTTCAGTTTTCCCACAGTGTAGCAATAACCATCATTCAAGTGCCAAACATAATGTGTCTACTGAAACTATAATGTGGGAATTATGCACAATAGGGATTCACAGCCTATTCTATTATGATGTTATACTGCTTCTATGAACATAAAATACATTAAATTCAGTTGTAGAGAGAATACATCCACCCAAAATTCCTCAGAGGAATTTGCATACTGAGAAAGTCATCCTTCTGGGAAGAAACTCTTTGAACTGAGGAGGTAACAACTGTTGTATGTCCAAGTTTTCCTGGAAAGAAGCAGTATCACCAAAATTCTGGGAAATATGCAATACTCCATGCTATTGTATTAAACATTACAACTTTAATCACCTTAATGCCCTTTAATGTTTTCTGTTCTATAAACTGTCAGCTGTTAGGTAATTTACACAAAACCCCCATGTCTTGAATTACTAGACCAAATGAATTCATAAAAAATGATATTTAAATAATCCCATCATGCATTAGAACTCCACCATTAAAATAATGTGCTATCCCTGATCTATGCCAAAAGACAGGGGGAAAACAAAAGGTTTTGTTTTTATCCCTTGTCATATGTACTATGAATACTATATTCAATTCTACTCAATTTTTCTCCAAACAGTAGCCCCCACAATTCTCCAAACAATTACTATCCCCCCCTAGAGAAGAAGAGAAAAAATGTTTGTTTTGGTGGCAGTATAGGAACCATTGCTTAGGACATCAAGGCAGACACGATGGTAGTGGCATAGTGCATCTGGATACAAGTGAGCAATGTTTGGCCTGACCTTCAAGAACAGCAATTAGACCCAAGCCAGTTCAAAAGCCAGGCTTTCTGGTCAGCCTTACAGTGTTAGGGGCTGAAGATGATGTGGAGAAAGCAATTCTTTTTCCAAATCTATGAAGTTTTGTGTTTATTTTCTTCTGCACTTTTCAAAACATGAGTAATTAAAAATTCAAAAAGAAAAACACTGAAGAATTATGTCTACTTATTCTGGAATAAAAATGTTCCCCCGCTTATTTAAGTCTTACAACATACTCTGAAAATCTCATCATGGTCATTACATAAGCCTTACAAGCTGTAGACTTCATTCCTTACATATTTGAAACAAGAGAGAGAATTTTTTATTTTATTTAACCCTATTTAAAATTTGAGATTTAATCTTTTTATGAATTTTGCAAGCCATTTGTACTATAAATGTCAACATTGCATTCTATAGCTATTAGAAAACAGCAAAAAGAAAACACATAAAAATATGTTCCTACGTAGTGATAGACTCTAGTCATTTAATAGCACCAAATCTTAAAGACCATAAGCATTCCTACAAGAACATAAAAATCCTGTAGCTATACCTAATGACAAAGACATATATTTTGTCATATGTATGCTATTCTTGTGGTATATATGCATATAGGGGTATGTACATTTCATGTACAAACAATGTACAGTAAGCTGTTGTGTGTCCACAGATGTAAGGACATATAGCATATACGTATAGTATACTTTTTCTTGTGGTAACTTCTCTGGTAACTTTATCATCTTTAAAAGCATATTCTAAACACCTACTTTTTTAAAAACTCTTAGTAGACTGCATAAATATTTAAATTCAGACAGCATCAATCTTCCCTTAAAACGAAACACAGGAATAAGTCGATGATTTTGATTTTCTGTGCTTATTTAGTACTAGATAAAATTTCTAACAGGGGTTGTTCTTGTTCACTGGAAATAATTCAAATTAAAGATTCTAAAAGGAATGTCCCCTAAGAAATGGACATAATCAAGGTAAAGTGCAGAGCACAACAGTGAAGGTATTCCCAGAGGGACCATCCTATTTATTTTTAATTGCCAGAACAGGCAGCTAGTCAGATGAAACACAAAGAAAGTACAGGTACCCTAAGAACATTTCATTACTTATATAAATCTTGAATTAAATATATAATTTACAGGTTGGAAAGTACAATTTTAATTTATATTTAGATAGGAAAAACGTGATATATCATATATTACCTGAAAAAAAGACACTTAATAAAGCAAAATAAGTGGTAAGACTGTGCTTCAATGATGCCAGAAATTATGGAGGAAGCATCTGCCACTATAATTTCCAAAGTTGGAACTGGCTGGGATAATCTTCAAATCCTTGCATTCGTTCTGTTGTTTTCTGCTCTTTCTGTTAGATGCACTGCATGAGGGATGTAGTCTACAGACTTTGCCACCTTTTAAAAAAGGTGTTTGGGGAAATTAGAACAAATGTTTCTAATGGAAATTTGAATGTTGTATTTTTCTTTTCTGTACTGTTATATGCATTTCTGAAAGAAGCAAAATTAATTTAATGTAAGAATATCCTGAACTGTTAACAAGGGACTGATATTGATACTATTGTGCTACAATATGTAAACAAGAACATATGTCCGCACTGAATATTTTGATTATTGCAGTGAAATTAATGGCAAAAAAATAAGGGATAATTTGTACTTCAATCTGTACTGTATCCACAATAAACAAAAACGACATAATCTTCTTCATGCTCCTTAGCATATTTTATTTTCTCTCCCTCCTGTATTTTACAAGACAGTGAGAATTTGTGGGGTTTTTGGGAAAACTCCTTATTTCCACCTATGCTTGTGACTTACTCTTTCAAACATCAAAGAAAGGAAGATTATTAATGTCATCATTGCATAATGTTGTATGTAGAATGAAGTTTTTATACCTGAAGAGCATGTAGGTGGAAAAAACTGCCATTTATTATTGTAATTTTGCCATATATATATATATATATATATATATATATATATATATATATATATATATATATATATATATATATATATATATATATATAT
>JACBWW010000061.1:608961-718905 GCA_020086605.1 Lanius collurio | reverse complement strand
AGATAACCTATTTTACTAACCTCCAGGACATACTTAAAAATGTGTTTATACAGGCAATTTTCAAGATGTTCCATAACTATTGAGTTTTGCACTGACATAATTTGTTGACAAACTTTTTTCTACAGTATATTACTTTTGTTTTTGAACTTGACCATTATAAAAATTAGTAGCTTGCACCTAAAAAAAACAACTTCCAGATTTTTTAAGCTACTGCAAAACCCACTTTTGTTGTTTCACACATTTAATTTATTAATTCAGTTATTGACTGAAGTGTAACCTGTTCACCCAGAGGGTGGTTAGGCACTGGAACAGTCTTCCCAGGGAATAAGTCCCAATACCCAAACTGCCAGAGTTTAAGAAGTGTTTGGACAACAGCCTCAGGCACATGGTGTGACTCTTGCAGCTGTCCTGGGAAGTGGTAGGAGTTGGATTCAGTGGTCCTTGTTGATTCCTTCCAACTCAGAATACCCTGTGATTATACGATTTTGAGAGTGTTTCAACTAATTCTAAATCCAAAATTAATCTGCTTTAGAATGCACTCTTATGCATCTTGTAAAGAAAACTCCCAAAGTTTGATTAAAGTGCAGGGGTTTGGGCAAGGGACAGATAGTCTTCTTATTCAGAAATATGCACACTGAGCTTGCTGAAAACTTGTAGAAGAGAAAACCATCAAACGTAATATTTTTAGAAAACTACTTGCTAACTTGATAGAATGATTCATAATTTCTATTGTAGAACAATGTGCAATAGAAAAACATTTCTGGGGGGGAGATAAAAGTCTTTTCTTCATAAAGAAACACATTTTAAAGAAAGTATACTGTCTCCTACAAATGCAGTCTTACATTTTATTGGATATGTATTATGTTTGTGGATGACATTAATAGCCATTCATTACTATTCATTACACCATTCAAAAGTCAGAGATTTTGAATACTTGAATATTTCTCCTTTGATTTTTAATATTGTAATTTATCCTTAGACTTCTACTAAAATTTCTTGATATTATAACTAACGTATCATTCTGTTGTAGAACAAAACTGGTAAAAATTTAATTTAAAAAACAAGAGACACTGTGACAAAATACAACAATATGAAATCTGAATCAATATTGATGTTCTTCATTTTACTTAGCTATGGATTTCACCTAGTGGGACTGGAATTCTAATATTCATAAGTTCTCGAAGTCTGACAGCAAGACATCAAAAATGAGATGAGGATGCTGGTTTTGTCAATATGAGCTTTCCACAGAAAATTTGGGAGTTTTGTTTGTCTGTTTCATATTTAGTATTTATTTATCTGGTTTCATAGATTATGTGTTGACTTTATGGCACTTTTAAATTTTTTCCTGAAGGATCTGAAGTTATTTTAGTGTGTGTATATTTTCAGAAATGTTCAGGTGTAGAGAGAATTTGCCTGCATCTTCAGCTATTATGCATAGAGAGAGATTGACTTGAATTCAGCTTCTTGGCAGGTTTAACATTATATAAATACAATCAAGTCTTCAGTCCCTTTCACTCCTTATCAGACAGGTCAGTGCAGTGATATGACTACTAAAGGGTCAGCTGTACAGTGAGGCTTTCAGAAGGAAGCCCAGAAATAAAGTGCTCTATCTGGAAAAATGGACAGTGAAAGCATTCAAGAAGCTGATGGACTGAAACTGCTTTGAAAAAAAAAATATTGCTAAGCACAAAGTATTTGTATTTCAGAGTCTAAATGCCTACAGCAGTAAAACATCTTTACTGATACAGTTATTTTAAACTCTCTATAAATATTCAATAAAGTATAAAAATTTAATGTACCAAGGCAGTTAAGGTACTAGTAGGTGTATGTTATTTTAGATAGATTTTCCTGTTGTAGAGTCTCTACTAGCAAAGTGCTTTTAATATGTTTTTTATATGTTTTTTCTATTTCTGATTAAGAACCCAGAAGGATGATCAAGTTGAACTCATAAGTGAATGGTTCATATGGGGATTGAACTCACACTTTGCTATTAGCAAAGTGCTCTGACCAACTGGGCTAATCTCAGGGCCGTTATGTGGAATTAATGAAAAATGTCTGACTGACTTTTGATACTTTACTGCATTTTAAAAAGCTTTTGAATGTAGAACAGGAGGATTCTGTAATGTGTATTTTCTTCTATATCTTATCTTGATTTTTTTTAATTCAAAATTGCTCAAATTTTCTCATTTCTTCTAGGCTACCTTTTGTTTATAAATAAGCTCTTTTTTTATCTTTTTTTTTTTTTAATACAAATAACATCCCGAAAGGAACTTAGAGTACTTAGAGAAATAATGAAAGTAAAAATTATATAGTGTAATATTAATGTACTATATTGATTTTTTGAAGCCAATTGCTGTCTCTACCTCGCAGAAGATGCAGATCTAGTGAATATTCTCAACCAACTTTGTGATCCTCGCATTTACGAAACGGCATCTGTGTAAAATATCCGCACACATTTTCACTTGAACTGAAAATATCTAGCCTCAAGCCAATATCTTCTAACACTCCTTGGATGTGTTCGAGGGCATCACCTCATAAAGATCCTCCCATATTAGACAGCTCAGAATGGGGTTTAACGTAGAGTTAGTGATTACTAACGCATTGCTAAAGACGGATGACAGAATGGACCTTGAGTATAATGTCATCAGTCAGCAAATTGCAATGTTAAAATGTCCCCAATCACTGTATTCTTAAAAAAGAACTTTCAAAATCTCCCCTGCTTTGTTAATCCAGTAGAACTCCTGCTAACTTGCAATTAAATAGCATATATTTTACAATAATTTCCTGTCTTACGTGGTAAGTGCTCAACTAATTATAAGCCTTTGTTTTTTCCTAATATATTTTTTAAAGTCTGAAAGTTAGGAGACTATTCAGCAAGCTTTACAGAAAACAAAAAATCAGTTACTTAGGACCAGTTACAGCTGTGAAAAACTTGAAATATTTAAAGCAGCAGTTAAATGGGTAAAATGATTACTAATGAATTTTAGTATTGATAAAAAATGAAGAAAAGCACACAGGGTAAGGATGCAAATTATTGATATCGCCTACAAGTATTTCAGTTAAAAGCACTAGCTAGGAAAATAACCTTGGAGTTACTGTTGACACCAGAGAAGGAACCACTGCTTGTACAAATATCTTTAAATATCTATTGGAAGAAACCAAAATATATAGGAGATGGAGAAGAGAAACATGTGAAGAATACTATGGTGACCTTATTGAAATGTGGCTACAAGTTTAAAATGTTTATGACATTTTGGACAACTCAGAATTAAAAGATATTAAAAAAAGGGATAATGACACTTCCAAAGAGTGGAGGAATCTTTCCAAACAAACACTGAAGGATTATTTTTTAACCTTAAAATATGTCTTAAAAGAATAGGACAAATAATTATAAAAATTAATCAGGAATGAGCTGTGTGAACAAGATATATGAATGTATGTTTTTCTACCTGCCTCAAAGCTCAACAAGAACTAAACAAGTCAAATTAAAATTGGAAGTGGTAAACAGCTAAAAAAATATTATCTCATACTCTGTTTAATTAAGTATTAAATAATATTCTACAGGAAGGAAACAAATGAGTAGACTCAGGACTGAATATTAGGAGTTCCATAAAAAGGGTCAGAGCTTAAGTTTTAACAGAGTTTAACTCAACATTTTCCTCGATGTAGTTTAAGAAATCAATAATTTAGATATGTCTTACTCCACCAAAGATCAGGAAAGAAAGATAGACAAGATTATTTGATAATGATTTTGAACTGAAGAGGTCATAATTTTCTTCTGACAAGTATCGCTACATACAAGAATATTCACTGTTTAAATTAATAATTTAAAAGTGAAATTTCACACTTCAGAGATTAAAAAAATTCTATTCAAACTGGCAATCATGATGAGGCTTAATGTAGGATTTAGATTATTGCATATCTTTTCACTGTATTGTTCTCTTTTCTGAAACTTTTGTTCTGGTTTCTGTTGTAGACAGAGTTTTGACTATGTGGTTTCCACATCCGGCCCAGTATTGCAACCAATATATATCCATAAATAATTCTGTCACAATGTAACTCTGAATGTAAATGACCAAACTATATTCTCTAACTCAGAGTATTCTGGCTACTTTTATGCCTTCTGTTTCTTAACTTTATGCCAGAGTGCTGGAAGACATGCAAAAGCTGCAGAATGCTTTTCTGATACTACAGATTTTATGGATGAAATAATTGTCATTAAAGCAGGTTTTGCCCCTTACAGTGCAAGCCATTGTTTTAGAGTTCTTTCCCCTAGAAACCACCTAAGAAACTGTGTTTTCTTTTAATTACAGAGTTTTCAGGTTTTATTGGGTCTCAATCATCAATGTAACAAAGCTTTTGGCTTTATCAGATACAGAACTGTGGAGGAGATGTCAGTGACTCATGAAACTTTTCCCACCTTTCCACAAGTAGTGACTTCACAGCATGCTCCCTTGACAAAAACATTAGAAGTGTTAGGTCAGGCACTTCAAAGAGCAGCGTGTTGTCAACAATCTAGCTAGCTAAAGAAGCTATCTCTAAAAGGTTTGACTTTTATCCTGTGAAGAGAAAATTATAAACAAGTGGTATCAAAGACTATAATTGCAAGTGCTTATCCTGGAATGTCTAATAAAATATTTCCCTTACATAGCTTTTGCTAAGTTGATTTGATAAATCCAAGTTGTCTTTTACTTTTATGCCTGTTTTCTGCCTCCATCTCTGTTGTGTCTTGATTTTTTGTTTGTTTTCCCTTTTTCATTCTTGTTCCAGTTACTTCTCTCCTACTGTCTTACTTTCTAAGTACATGTGCATATGAAAAATAGAAATTCTGTGCTCTCCTTTTTCCAATCCACTTGATTTTTCTCCTTGTTCTATTAAAGGAAGAGCATACGTGGTACCACCTGATGTTTTCTTGATTGCTATGGGAACTGAGAATAGAATGCAGGCTGGTGGTCTGCTGTCTGCTTGTATTCTTTTTAAGAAAGCTGACAATATCCATAGGAGATGAAACAGGTGTTGCATAGAGCATGAATGGATAATAAAGAGCTACCTATGATTTAACCTACAAATACAATATCAGCTTGCAGTGCATCTATGATTGAAGATGCTTTTTTATTAGATTTTTTCCACTTAGGATTATTCTTGTCACTGTTTTACACTCTCTCCATAGACATTTAGGATTATTTTGGGTTAGAAACATACACTGTTCTATGTTATTCTAGATAGAAGGCATGCAAATTAAAGTATCATAATTAAATGAGACATATAAATTAGTGTACCATAATGCAATGACAACAATTTTGGCTCTTTGGCCTCAGTTTGGTGTAAATCCTCTGCTACTTTATCAGAAGGTTGTGGTAATAGAAACACAAGGTTGCAAACAATTTACATCATCAATTTAAGACAAGAATTAGCTACCAGTTAAATCTATGCCAAACTATGGGCTATGCAGTATTATTTGCCAGTAACTTTGTCAAGTGACACATAGAAAAAATAACTGTATCATCTATTAGTTTACAGCACAAAAACTAGTTATGAAATTCAGTCATCCCTAGAACTCAACATTGAATAAAAAAGCAGTAGGTTTCTGTACCTATACACAGGCCTATAACTAGTTATTTAATCACAATAAAGACTGCAGAATGAACTCACAGGTTGCCCTTGTGAGATGCAGCAGAGATTCAAGATTGAGATAAAATATGTCAAATATGTAACTGACTTCTCTATAAAATTTTTCCCTTTTCTGCCCCATATGCTATTCCTTCTGTCTATGGTGCACCAGAAAATACAGGAAGAGGAAGGAAAATATCTGCAAGTATCAGTATTGCTATTCAGATCAGCACAATGCTCTTAAGACAGGAAGGGTTTGCATTTTTACATAAGAATGAAAACAAATGAAGACCAGATAAGGTTAAAGTTCTTCAATTCAAAATGTATAAAAAAATTTCTTCTTTAACACTGAAGCAAATCTGACATTGTCAATATTTATGGTGTGGATATTACAGTGATATTTACACATCTGTCACTATACCTCTGAAATGATATTTTGTTTGAAAACTGAGAAGGAAATAAGTTTTTTTAAAATCTCAAATGTTTAGCCCAAAGCAACTCTTCTAAATCCCTCCTTGAGACACACATATAATTTATGAAATAATACTTTTGTATTCCACAGATACATCACTATTAGCAGAGAAGTTATTTTCAGAAATATTTTAGACTGAAAGTGTAATACGATTATCCATTATTGAGTCTAATCAACAATAAATGATAAATAATTAATCTAGTAAATAAAGATCAAATCATTGCTTATTTGGGGCTCATGATAGACATGTTTGGATAATTGAAAAGTTAATCCAATTCTTTGAATTAAAATGTACTGTTTAGTTGTGATATTTCCTTGCAGAACAGGGACAGACAAAAACATTGGATTAAGAACATGCAGCAAATAGCAGAAGATTATTTCCTCTGCTCCTCATTTTAGATGGAAGCAATGAGGTAATAATAGAAGTCACTGAAAAGGGTAAAACCCAGGAAAGTGAGTGTCCCATCAGTAAATCCTTTTCTGCTTAACCAAGCATTTGTTTTTCCACTAAAGGGTAATTTAATTTTCATTACAAATGTTCATGCCAGTAAACTGTCTCACAATGTTTAAAACCTTAGTCTTTGGTTTCATGGCTTATTTAGACACTTCAAATTTGTCTGGATGGAGTACTGAATGTAGGTAAGACTGATAAATCAATGTGTTATCTCCTCATTATTTCTGTGATATTAATTCATTCTTGTATCACAGTATCTGTCAGAAACAGCTTTTTAACATCTTCTTACCATGTCTTAGATACTGAAGGCTTAATATCAACTAATTAGAGGCACAACATAGGAGACATATTTATTATATTGCTTTTGTTTTATATATAAGAATCTTGTTATCTTTAGACCTTTGAGCCAACTATTTCAGTGATATGGTAAGGACTGCCTTTTGTAAACACCTCTCTATCCACAGAGGATGAGTATGTGATTTTTTTTTTTTTTTTTTTTTTTTTAATTATTTTGACAGGATGGGAGTTCTTAGAAATTCCAAAGTTCTATCATCTATAGCATACAATGTCTTATCTTGATCATTATCAAATAATTAATAGTTCCACACAGATAACATTACTAAATTGCATACCAGTTCTCAATTAAAATTCTTAATATCTTTGGATTTTGGCTTAATTTCTGGAGAACAAAAGGTAAGTATACTTAAAAGTTTCAGGTACAAAACTGAAGTTTACCTATGCAAAAATTTTAAATGTTAAAATCAATTTTTACTTAACATATTGAATATATTTTAAA
This sequence comes from Lanius collurio, assembly GCA_020086605.1. Taxonomy (NCBI): domain Eukaryota; kingdom Metazoa; phylum Chordata; class Aves; order Passeriformes; family Laniidae; genus Lanius; species Lanius collurio. The sequence goes on along the minus strand of JACBWW010000061.1, from coordinate 711,573 downwards.
GTACATTTTAAAAGTAAACAATAGAAATATTAACATGTTTCTAAAATGGCTTGGCCTTAAAGTTTCAGTTTGGGAAATGAGAAAAAAGTAATAAGTTACAGAATGCTTAGGGAAAAATTTTACATAAGGTCAGAGGCACTGAAGTCTTGAGGTTTATGGGTTTTTTTTTAATTGGTAACATCAATGGTATTTCCACAAGTAATTGAAAGGAATTTATGACAGAATAATAGATTATACTGAGTTGGAAAGGACGCATCAGGAACATCAAGTCCAATTCCTGGGCCTGCTCAGGACACCTCAAGAGTTACACCATGTGCCCAAGAGCATTGTCCAAACACCTCTTGAGCTCTGTCAGGCTTGGTGCTGTGACCACTTCCCTGGGGAGCCTGTTCCAATGCCAAAACACCTCTGTGTGAAAAAGTTTTCCTGATATCCAACCTAAATCTCCCCTCAGCTTCATGCCATTTCCTTGAGTCCTGTCGATGATCATGAGACTGAAGAGATTGGTACCTGCCCCTCCTCTTCTCGTGAGGATGTTGAAGACTATGAGGAGGTCTCCCCTCAGTCTTCTCCATGCTGAATGTCTAGACCAAGGGGCCTCAGCTTCCCTTCCAGATCCTTCCTCATCCTCGTGGCCCTCCTATGCACACTCTCTAAGAGTTTAGTGTCTTAATGACCTGGATTATGATACTTAGGAAAACAAAACAAAACGAAACAAAGAAACTGTTTTTGTTAGCTTGTCTTTTCATGTAACTCAGAAATAATGACTCCAAAGAGTCACTCAAAATCTCAAATTAAGTTCTGTCATCAAATTTCTATTTCATAGCATAAAAATCCCTCACAAACCAGCACAAATCCCCAATAAAGCTCCAAAAATAAAATAAAATAAAACAAAACAACACAAAATAAAATAAAATAAATTAAAATAATAAAATAGAATATTGTGGTCTACTGATAATAGAAATATATTTAGACATTTTTGTTATAGTAATTTCCACATTGCCACTCAAGAATTCTAATGTAGATATTTGACATCAGGCCTTCTAGAGACAATTATTAAAACTTTTAAGTGGAGGTTTTTTTCAGTTCTGTTGAGCTTGCAGTCCTGCAAACTAGTGTGTTGTAAAGATTAACTTTTTTAGGGAGTTTGTTAGTTATTTTCCATGACAGCAGTATGTATCAGAGTTGATTACTTGGAACATTTTAGTAGAAGGACAAAATGAAAGTTAAATTAAATTTAAGTTAATGACATATTTACATTACTCTGACTTTCTCAAATTGTTTATTTCATTAAATGTTTTTGACTATGATTTTATATAGAAAATATTCGTGCTAAAAATATAGAACTAAATACACCATTCAGATTTCTGAAAGGTCTTGGGAGTTAGCTGTTTTTATTGAAGATTTATCATGGTTTTATTCATTGTTCCAATCTGATTTTTCAGTAAAACTGTTGGAAAATTGTTCATCTGAGTTATTATTCTCTTAAAAATACGCAGTAAAGTAACATATCAGCAATAGCTGAGATAGCCATAACTACTCAAATAAAATTCAGTATACATAACATTAAGTTGTAAAATTCAACATAATCAAGTAATGCCCCAAGTTAGGGCTCCTGGTATACCTGTCAGTGATTTCTCAGTTACAAACACTATGAATATGGGCAGACAAGAATCGCTCTTGTTAAAGAAATATCCTACTACTCTACTTAAAATTATTCAATGGAGACTTGCAACTCTTGTTCTGGGTATAATTGGGTCAATTTTGTGTCAGTAATTTAGTACTGTATTATCATTTATACTTTGGTAATTGCAAGTCTTAAAATCATCCTTGTTCACTCAAAATCTATGGGCAGGCATGGCCATGTCTGTGGCTGAGCTGGTGACTGACACTCTTCCAGCATAGCTTGGGAAGGGGCTCATGGCCCCAGGCAGAACTGAAATGGCCTTTGGCCCTGTAGGTGTGGTTGGAGACTTTAGGAGAGATTGTTCAGGATTTATAAAGTCTCTCAGGGCCCTGAGAGTGGGACTTATTTGCAAAGTCATTTAAAACTTTGAACCTTTGTGATTATCTTTGAAAGCTACTATATATAATATCATCAATTTTTAATCAGAATTCTCAATAGGGAGCTTTACTCAAAAGCTGATGGAAGGACACAACCTATCAATGATTTGTTTCTATTTTGAGGGAAATTATGTGTTTGTGAAAATGTTTGTGTGTGTGCATGCATGTTTATGTGTCAAAATAAATCTATCTTGTTTTAAAGCTCTTGCAAGGACCCTATATGACTTTAAAATGTGACATAGACTCATGTATTGATCTTAATTATGTATAAAAACCATTCAGCCTATTCAAGTGCAGCAGCTGCATTCAAACAGAATTAAATCTTGTGCTATGCCACCTAGATGGAAGTATTAGTGCAATTAAATCTACAGGATTAAATAATGAGCCATGAAGGATGCTAGTTCCTTGAAAAAATTGTGAACATTAATGGCTACTGTTAGGTAGGAATTGAAAATATATATTTGATGGTCTCCCCAGTAAAATTATAATTCTCATAAAGAACTACAAACTGAATTAATATCTCTTTGATAAGAATGCTTGTAGAGATAATATCCATAAGACATATCAATATTTGATTCACTGTTAATGAATACACACATGGCTTAAAAGGAAAAATTGAACATTTTGGAATCTTAAACATTGGTCTACACACTATGATAATCCTTAGTCGTATTGTGTATGATTGCTGTACATTGATTCACTTAAATTGAGAGTATTTACAAATGCTATACTGATGCATCTTCAAGCTCACCATCTGCAACATTACATGAGATAAATAATTTTAGTCTTCCATTCTCTTCTTGTTTGTCCAACATATAATTTAATCAATAAATAAATGAAGATTGCAATCTGTTGCCCACAACCTTCTTGAAGTAGGAATATATAATTTTTATTATTATGCAAAACAAAAAAGCAAGTGGTTTTTTTTTTTTTTTCTTCACACATCTTAATATATTTACACATGCAGTTTTCTGGTTTCAGTAAAATAAGATTTTAATACTAAAATTCACAAATCAGACTTTTATCTACTGTACTTTTCTAAAGACTATAGTCTATTTAATAAAACTAAATAAAAACACTAACCATTAACTTACCATTAAGACTTGCAAACTGGTCGAGAAATAAAAATTCAGTGACTTAACAGAACTAGTTATTGCTGAGAAATGTAAAATAGTGATAAAATCAAACCCAAACCTTTCCTGATCAGAGACTACCAATGTGTTGAGTAGAGCAGGTGCATGTTTCTTTCACTGCAGCAGATTTTCATCACAAACTGAATTTTACAAAACAAAAAAAATCTTTAGGGAATAAAGTAGTGATGATAGATTTCTTTAAAGACAATTTCTAAAAAACATGAGAGAAATTTTATTTTGTTTTTCTTCTGAATATTATGTTTACATTCTATTGTATGGTACTTTATGGCACCCAAATCAAACTAAAATGCACTCTTTTTCAAAGCCTAAAGGTTTTCAAGTGAGTATAGTTGCTTCTTTTGGTCAAATGTTCTCGTTTCTGCAAGCTGCTCCTCCCTTTTTGTAATAATTTCTGTGATTTGTGTGAGGTGCTCAATTCTCTTCATGTATTGTATTCAGATTTGAGACATTTTAGCCAATGTCATATTTAGTATTTGAGTTTTTTAAGTGACAGGCACTGCAGTGCTGTGACACTGAAGTACTTTGCAGATGAAGATGTTAGATACTTCAGAATAAGTCAATAAAAGAGCGAGTGAAGCAATCAGACAGAAATACAAATAAATTATGACTGGTGTTAGCTAGTCTAAATCAGGAATTATTATTAATACATGTTCAAACTGCTCCTCCAATATCTGAGAATGGTATTTAAAGGAGACAATTTGGTGAGCATAAGGGTTTACTAAAATTTTACCAAAAAAATGCAGCTTGCCTCTCAGTTATTATAATTAAATGATTTATCACTGGAAATATTAGAGCAATATATATTCACAAGTTTTGTTCATGGCATTCATACATAAAATAAGATTTATGTAATTGCCTGTGACGCATGTGAGGAGTTTTACTAGTAACAGTGTTGCAGAAAATTTTAGTTAAATTAATAGTACAGCTGAATACTATGAAAAAGTTATAATTATCCTAAAATATTATTTAACTGAATCTTCAAGCTTCTCCTTCAACTAACATGTAGCTTGTTTTTATATATTTTAAAGGAAAATATTCTAAGAAATGAAAGAGTTCTACTGTCCTCTGTTTCACTGTGTGGAAAAAATTTACTAGTGAAATCTACTTCTTCATAAAGTAGAAGAGTGGTTTTCTCCTTCCTTTCCTCATAAAGGGATGAATTATCTTTCATTCAAAATTCATAATCTCCTCAAAAGCAATATATTTTCTTAACTATTACACAGAAATGAGATAGTTGGCCAGTTAGTCACTAGGTCGATTGGCAAAATTGCTGTTTTGCTCGTAGCAGATGCCTCTCTATCTCTACTCATCTAAATTGCCAGAGATATGGAAGTATAAGCACATCTCTAACTCACAGACATGAGTGAAAAATGCTTGTTTTGCTATGCTAGAAAACTATATATCATGAACATCACTTTTATATGCTGATAATGTCAAAGCAGAATCCCTGGTGTTACAGAAACTGAGCTCTAGTGACAGCTGTGCAACAAGCAGTAATTGAACATATTTAAAAATCCATCCCATGTACTGAACAGATTTCAATGTCTGCTTTGTTTAAGGTCCACTGAGTTGTGAAATAGTTGCTTCATTCACACAGATGTTAATATCTCCAGGCTCTTCTTTGTTGTTCCTCATTTGCATATTTGCAGTAAGTTTGCTGCTCATGAAGTCAGACACAGCTACTTGTCACTACTCTCTGTTAGAACAATGCATCTTGAAGATAAAATACAAGAAACTGTAATTACACCTCATTAAGATTTAAGGAGAAAAATAATAAGAAACATACCAATAGTTTTCAGTCACCAGTGCTTCATTACTTTCTTTACTGTTTAAATACCTGTCTCTGATGAATATAAATTACTTGGGGAAAACAATATACTTTTGAATGAGTTTAAGAGCCTCTCCTTGTCTGTTCATCTATGAACACATTTTGAAGTAATGATCCAACAAGATATTGGAGTTTTATATGATTATTAAATGTTCTACTTGATCGTTCCATGGCAAAAATTGAAGTTTCGTTTAGTTTTCTCCATTCTTTGTGAATCACATGATTCTGAATACTCAAAAAAAAAAAAAAAAAAAAAAAGAAAAAATCAGTGAACAAAAGGCAGAGATAAATTAATTAGTAAATAATAAAAATACCAAAAATATGTTTGTTGACTGGCTAAAAATTGCAGGCAGCAAATTCTAATATTAATGACAATTCATCTCTGAAGTACATTATATATCAGTTAATTTTTTCTCATTGCCAGCAGGTCAAGGGAGGTGATCTACTCAGATCACCTTATGACGACCTTACCTTAAGTGCTGTGTTGAGTCCTAGGCTCTATAGCACATGAGAGACATGGAGATCCTGGAGCAAGTCCAGTTAAGTGCTACAAAGATGATTAAGGGACAGAAACATCTCTCTTATGAGGAAAGGCTGAAGGAGTTGTACCTGTTTAGCCTCAAGAAAAGATAACTAGGAGGAGACTTCATCAATGTATATAAGTATCTGAAGGGAGAGTGCCAAGAGGATGGATCCAGGCTCATCTTGGTGGTGATGAGCAATAGAACAGAAGTAATAGGCAGAAGATGAAACACAGAAAGTTCCACCTGAACATGAAGAAGAACTTGAACTTCTTTACTGTGAGAGTGATTGAGCACTGGAACAGGTTACCCAGAGACATTGTGGAGTCACATTTCCTGGAGATACTTAAAACCATCTGGACACAATCCTGAGCAATGTGCTCTTGGGAAACCTGCTTGAGAACAGAGGCTGCTCTAGGTAACTTCCAACTTCACCTACTCTAAGGTTCTGTGATTCTGTAATCAAGATGTGAAAATGACCCATGTTTAGGTGTTTAGAGGGAAAAATAATAATTTTCGTTTACAGAGCATAGGAGAAAAACACAATAAGATCATGTTGACCTTGTCACATTTATTATCATTTGGAAATATCAAAAAACACAATGCATGTTACAGTTGTAACAATAATATAACAGCTAAAACTGAGATTTGAGTTTCAGGAAGTCATTCTTCTTGTTTATAATTCTGGTTTATAGACCACTGTTATTGTAACAGTTTCTCTTCAATTTTTGAAAATTCTTCAAGTTATAAAAACCTTTAATCTAGAAGTATTGTACTTATATCTTACAGGTTCTCAGCAAATTTATATTTATTTTGGCAGGTTAGCAATAGACTAGAAATGCTATACTCTAGTGTGATGAGTTGACCCTATCTGTCTTCCAGCCAGTCACCCAGTTGCTCTCTCACACTTCCCCTTCAAAGGGACAGAGAAGAAACTAAGATGAAAAAGTCTGTGGGTTAAGATAAAGACAGGGAGATCAATTATCAGTTAGCATCAAAGAAAAAATAAACTCAGTTTGAGGACAATTAATTCAATTTATTACCAAGTTGATTTGAAAAGGGAACAACAAAGACAAAAAAAGAACACATCTCATTCCCTTCTTTCTCCTCCCATTCCTTTTCTCTCCAGTCTCAATATCATTTCTTCATTCCAAACTCCTCTACCCCCTTCTTATCTCAAAGAGATGCAGGTAATGGGGGCAGCGATCAATCCATAAGAATTTGTCTCTGCTGTGCTTTCCTCCTCACATTTTTCCTCTCATCCACTGTGAGTCCTTCCCACAGAGTACAGTTCTTTGGGAAATGTTCACGTCTTCTGATGTGGATGATTCATGGTCCTCCTCATAGAGGCCACCCTGCAGCATCCCTCTGCTAGCACCTTGTTACTTGCATCCAATAAATACAACCTGCATATTAATTTTACCTATACTGCATATTCTAAAATTACTTTCTCATGGCCATTTACTTTAAAACTTATTCCACCTACAAATGGAAATATATTAAGTAGAAGGAACCTTGTATTCTGCTACTTATAGCTGAAGACTGAGATAACATCCTACTAGGTTAAAAGTATTTTTGCCTTCAGTGAAAAGTTGGGGCACTGACTATAATGAAATGGATAAGGTTAATTGCCAATTACAGGGTAATAGCTTAAAGGGTTTTCTGTTAAAAACTGTGTTTTATTAACCTGAGAAAATTATGTTTGTTGAAGTTATTTTGCTCACAGCATGGATGACAGCTGTGCCCAGCTTTCTAAGAGTAAGGAAATTGCAACAATTTGAAGATTCTGATTTTTTTTTGCTTTCTAGGAGGCTTTGGATTTTTGTGGGTTTTTGGTTTGCTTTTTTTTTTTTTTTTTTGATCGTTGGCTTGAGTTTTGGATTTCTTGTTTTGTCTTTTAGCAAGAGAGGCTTGGCAGATCTGACTTATAAAATGGAATCTGAACTTGCATATATTTTCACTTTATTCTAAAATCCCATGAGGTGTACTTTTACTCTGGCACACTTTTACCAGAGAGTTTACAAATTAGAACAAATAACAGTTAGCAACATAGATACATGGGGATTATGTAAACTACTGTGGTGACAGCCAGCACCAACCAGGTTAGTAGGAGCTGTTAAATGAGAATAGAACTAGCAAAAGCACCTAATGACACACCAACTGATGGGCGTTAATGGGATCATAGCTGGTATGATCAACAAGGTGTCCATTAAGTAGGCCTGTCTCCTGGCAAAAACAAAATACATGTCATCAAGATGGGCAGTAATTCATGTGAGACACCACTATCCAAATTACCTTCAACAGAGAGAGGTTGGAGAAACCTGAAAATTCAGCACTATTTTAAGAAAAAAATCTGTTCTCAGATGGAGAGGCAGAGGGAGTCGTTTTATCAGTCACTTAACTAGAGGTTAAGGATGCAGACCTTATCACTGCTATGAGATAAATGTCTGTTTTGGGATGTTTTTTGAGAACTATTAATATTACTGAATTATTGCTATTACCGATATTACTGAATGGAGATCAGATGCAGTTTAAGACACCAGAATTAAAGGGTCTACACCCTCTGAGTGTAAGCAGACACTAAGAGCTCCTTAATGGTTTAAAATCTCTAAAGACACAGGCTTTGATTTATTTAAACAGGCATGTATTGTATCACTCAAAGAACATTAAGTACTTTTTGAGATGTTTTGCAACCATCTTGCTGCTACTTGGGTCCCGAGTCTCCCCTGTCCTATTTACCTTCTTTGTATGGCTGTTGCCAGTAGGCCAGAACATTTCAAGTAGTTTTAGATACCCGTATTTATTTTCTAGCTGACATATTCAATGAAGCCAGGAGGATGAATTTGACCCCTCCTGAAGCAGATCTTTAGTGCCTCAGATCTGAGACTTCTGGATGGAGCTGACGGCTGTGACAGAGAATACACACACTTTCATGTATTTTCATGTATTAGATAGGTAGCTGGATGCCAGCTGGGTTAACCTGTGGTGTCTTAAATGACACAAAATGTCTGTTTTAGTCTAAAACCGAATGTAGTCTCATGTCCATTCTCTATAATAGGAATTAAGACATCTAGCTGACAGACAGAACCTTCATATAGGTATCTAGATTTAAATGACTTCTTATTAAACACACTCCCATTCAAGAGGCTAGATTTCTTTGCTTTGCCACAGTTGCCTAATGTCTTTTCAAACATCAAAGGTTATGCAGTCTAGCAAGTGACTGACACTCCAGGTAGGGCAGGGATCCTTTGCAAACCTCCTATGCTATAGCAACTTCCCCATACAGAACTCTTAAACACAGATGTAAACACCTCTTTTCTTCTCAGGTTTAAGTAATAAAATCAAGCCTATAATTTTTTTCTCCCCCATTTTTTTTTCCCTTTAGATTAATTGTGTATTCAAAAAGCTCAATTTATTTAATTTAAGTTTTCTGGAGAGAAATGTGGAATAATATTTTGTTGTATGTTTTTACAGTAGAGATCTCAAATTTTGCCCAAGCCCCATTGCTGTTAAGAACTTCAACAGTCACAATGGATAGGGTAGAGAAAAACACCCCCACAATGTTACAGTTATTAGTGATTATCAATGATTCTATAATTATATTAAAATTTCTCATAAAAAAAAAAAAAAACAGAAAAAATAATTGAGAATAATTCTTCATTTAACTTCCTTCACAAGGAAATACAGACAAGAAAGACTGAAGAGAATGGAGTTTGTCAGAAAATTGCACAACCAATCCAGAAAACAACAGAAAAGAGGGTAAATTTAGATTAGCTTCTTTAAACCAGGAAACATTAACTTAACTCTGTAAAGTTTCAAGTCTTTTTTCTCTGATTAATAAAAATGTACTTTTAAATCTTGTATTCAGGTGCACTGAAGAACATTCCATTTTCCATCTAGTGAGTGAAATTTACTCAGCTATAACATTCTAGCTCCTGCTTTTTTTGCACCCTTGATACCCATGTGATTCAAAAGGCCTAGACACAGGCTTGTTTTCCAAGCCATCTTCAATTAACTTTGCATTTTACTGGCCTGATTTGTGGCTTCATTATGCATTAAACACAGGTGAAAGATGTGTTCAGCCTTTCTCCACGATCACCACTGCATTATTCTTAGAGTTGTGGGGGATTTTTTTGTTTGAGTTTCAGTTTTTTTAATTGGTGGTCTTTTTGGTTTGTTAATAGATTGGTTTGATTTATTGGGGGTTGGGGGAGAGTTGTTGTTTTCTGGTTGTTTTTTTGAGGGGTTCATTTTAATCTATAGTTTTAATTATGTGTTTCCTGATGATACTTGGTCTAAAGGATCAGGATCAGTTTTATGTTATGATGTACAGGGGCAGCATCAATGTAGTATTATTTGGTATTATGAACATTCCCTAACCAATTTGGATTTACTTGTCTTCTTAACAGCCAATCACAATTTATCAGATTGGTTCATTGCCCTCATTCTTCACTGACTCTCCATAATGGTGTCCACATCATCCAATATATTTTTCTGATTGCTTAAATTCACATCACTTTAAACTGCACACACGTTGTTTTTTTTTTTTTTTTTTTTTTTCTTCCTTGCTGGAATGCCTGTGAAACCACTGGAGACAACATGCTTCTTAAAAAACTGAGAGAAATAAAGTTGAAGCAAAGTTGTTTGCTTCAGTTAAACTATTGACAGAGTTTAAAATAAAATCTACTGAGCAAATCAGAAAGTGTTATTAACCACACCAAGTTCAAATCTGGGTAATTCCCTGTCTTTGCAAAAAGCTAATGTGAATTAAAAAGATGAAAGTTCCAATTCTTTTTTAATTAAATCACAATATAGGAAATAATCTCACTTTTGTTTTTTGAGAAATGTAAGTAAGTCTAATCACAAGTTGTTGTGCAGAATTAAAAACAGAAGATACCCCTTTAGGATTTAGAAAACATAAAAATAAAATTGGAAAACTAAAGGTTTGATAAAGTACATAAATATATTTCAAAAGAGAGCATTAAAATTTTAAACTACAATAGAATTTTAAAATAATGAAGAATATTTTCTTGAAGTAGCTGCCAATCTGTTAAAGTTGAAAATTTTATACAAATAATTGGCTGTAAAATTATTAGGGTTTTTTTAGGTGTTCATGTAGGCATAGCAGTTAGGCCAAGTCATTACAATGTCACCTACAATAAGACTCCACAGTGAAAATAACAGGCATTCTTAGGAGGCTATTTCCATTACTCCTGCTTCCATAAGGCTTCATTGAGACCAACAAAAACATGGATAACAATTGGCTAGTACATCTCTGAATTATATCTTATTAGTATTTACATCACTCATTTCAAGACATAAATGGATCAGTCACCACCTCTTGCTTTTTCCATCATTGTTTATCACTATAAACTGCAACATCAAAATATAATATTGTTATAGGTAGTATAAAATTGTATGCATGTTACAAAAACAGCTCCATCTCAATTTTCTACTTTTTTTTATGACTTTACCTTTGTTTTGTTTCATTATGTTTGTTATGAGTGCTTCAAGTTGAATCTATTTAATTATGCTTTCTGTAAGTTACTCAGTCTTCATTGAACAATGCAAAGATATAGTTATATCTCAAGTGGTATTTATCCCATCTTGAAAAGAAATCTTAGAATGTTTTGAAAAAAGATCAATCCTTTGGTAGGAATTCTTAACTTAGACAAAGTTAAGAAAAGTAACTTATTTTCAGGTAAAAATCCTACTCTTCACTCTTTAATTATAATCTTTGGAAATCAAGGGCAAACATCTCTCAAGAGGAAACTATCTAGCTCATGCAGCCCACTCTTCAGTCTTTGAAAATTTAAGGAAATGTATCAATTAGAAATTATCTGACTCATTTAATTTACTATTTTCATTTTTTGTATTCTTTAATTCTTCTGAAGCAAATATATGAGCAATGACTTGTCTCTCTACTGTTCCTCAGTTATAACCAATCTCAGTTAGCAAACCATTTTATTATCATTTGCTGTATTGAAACATTTACGTTCTTTTTCTTATTTTTTAGTGTTTGAAAGTGATTTTGAGTTATTTCAGTTATACTTCTATCATGTATTTTTTCCACCAGCTAGGTACTAGAGATTCTAATGGCTGTACGTGATTAAGAACCATCAGCAGTGAATGGATTAATTGTTCCACTTTTTCCCCTGCACAGTATTACTTCTGAGAGCTGTCTATTCTTTCCATGGTCCACTGGCAACTATTAAAATTTATAATGCAAAATAAATTGTGCCCTCTAGAAAACACCAGTGGTGGTGGTGGTGGTTTTGTTTGGTTTTTTTTCCTGGTTTTGCTCTTGTTGTTATTGGTTTTGTTCTTGTTGTTCAGTTGCTTTTATTACTTAAAGTTATTATTCATAAATTTTAAGTTTTATATTTTAATTTATTTTAAGTTTTCTCAAATTTAAACAAATGAATAATTTTCCTTTATACAAGTTTCAAATCCCCTCAAGGTTTGTAATAGACAGGTAAATTAAAGTCTGCTTAAATTACCAATGGCATGTTGAAGGCAAGAAACATTAGGTGGATTGGTGCAAGATGTGCAGTGATTTGTCTTGCCTGTCTTCCAGCATGTACAACAAACATCTTCAATGCACATATTCTGCTAGATTTGTTTTATCATTTATGGACAGAAATAGTCTCCTCCATAGGGCAACTTACTTATGTGTATGATATCAATCTTAAAAGGAGATTAACTGCCTCTGGAGATGCCTATTTCCTTTCAGGGATCATAAAGAGAGCTTAGATGACTAGTTTATCCCAAACACTTAACTTTTAGCTAGAAGAAATTAGATTAAGTGAATCCAGGACATAACATCTGACTGTTGTACAAAACCATGACTGGTGATATTTTAATACTATTTTCATGAGAAAACTTGACAATTTCAATAAAATGTGCAATAAATACAAATCAAATTCAGGCATTATGCTTTCATCTGTCCGTATGAAGCTGTTTTATGCTATTTGAGCTGTGATATGATATCAGAGACATTTTTGGAATCTGACAAACTACACATAGGATTTAGAGGAAACCTGAGCATGTCTGAACTGGCAGCTAGACACGACCTAAAATATAATAAGACATTTCCAATGGAAGTAGTACTACTGCTGTTTGTACAATTGAAAACAGACACTAACAAGCCCTAGATTCCAATATACAGTGAAACAAACCAGCACTGTGACTAATCTAAGGACCCTAGTAATAAAAAATGGAAGAACTGCCATTATAAATGTAGTCTAGCACACTCTAGTCAAGGCTATCATTATCTGGAGTTCCTCAAAACCCCCGCTAGGTGCCAAATAGTTGGCATTGGGTGGACCCTGTGGACACACAGAGCTGCTCACTCAGTCCTCTCCTGCATAGGAGAGCTAGATAACTGAAGGAAGATTAAAAGACATAATTATGTTAACAGTAGTTTCACAGGAGAAGCAAAAAGTGCACACACAAACAACTAATAGATAAAGAAAAGAAAATTATTTATTCAGTTCTTCTCTTTGGCAGGCTCCTTCAATGAATCCTTAGAAAGTCTGGCATGTGCATGTGCAATAGTTTCTTAAGCAGACAAGTGCCAAACCACTAATGTCCCTCTCTCCTCCTCCTTTCCTTGAACTTTTATTGCCTAGTACAACATCATATGGTATGGAATATTTCTGTGGTAAAATTAGGTCAGGTGACCCAGCAGTGCCCCTCCCACCTTCTTGCCCATCCCCAGACTACTCATTGTGTGGGAAAAAAGAAAACAGCTTGATACTGTGCAAGCATTTGTCAGTAACAGGAAACATCTGCATCATCCAATTTAGCCCCACTTCTAAAGCAGAGTCGGCTGAAGCATGTTGCCCAGGCCTACCCCCTATTGGGCACAGATGGAGATTTTACAGCCTATTTGCACCTATACAATTTGACCACTTTCGCAGTAAAAAAAGCATTCTCTCATGTTCTGATGAAATTATTTCTTGTGTTTTCTGTCATCTCTTCCCCTAGTAGTGAACACTGCTAAGAAGAGTATGTTTCCTTTTTCATTCTCTCTCACCCAGTTTTTAAACACACTGATAAAATCCCATCTGAGCCTTCTCTTTCCTGGAGCAGAGTCAAAGTTCTCTCAGCCTGTGTTTGTCCTAACCCATCAGCTAGGTGGTGATGTCAATGATGATGTAAAATAATATCCAGTAACTGCTGGAGTGAAAGCTTCTCTGGAGTCAGGCCCAGAGGAAAGTCAAAGCATGATTTGAATTAAAATGTTTGGACAAGCTGAAATACATGAGGTCACACCAAAGTTAAATAGAAATATAGATTTTTAACTTTTCGTAGAAATATCTGCTAAGTGCCTTAAACATTGAAAAGCTGCAGCAGAGACCTTAAACACAGTTCTTACTGCAGTAGTGTTACCTTTTCATAGGATTCTTTACTTTGGACAAAATATAGATGGAATTATACTGTTCACATTTTTTAGATAGAGTGTTCACATAAACAATAAGAGTTGATAGAAACTGTATAAGCAATCTGTGCAATACCTATTTAATACTTGTGTAAGACTTACAACTGTTAGAATTAGACCAGGATAGGTTAAAAAAAGGAAAACTAGAATCATGTGTTAACCTTACTGGTCAATTAACAAATATAATCCACACTTCTGTAAGGAAAAAAAATAGAGAAGAAACTAGAATTAGAAGAAGAAGCTGTTTTCTGCCTGCTGTTTGCTGTTGCTGCTCGGCCTTATCATGTAACCCATTTGAACTCTGCCTTCAACAAAGCTATGAGATGATGAAATAAAGAACTAAACTGAACAGCAGTTGTTTCTGCTTTCTTATGCTAGTCTGAGAAGGAAGGATATCTCGTCAAAAACTCAAGAAGAAACAATCCTTTATAATCAGCTGCCAAAAAAACACCGACTTGGAACCACTGACAAAAGCTCTTTCACGTCAAAAGGTCCATACTCCAATCCTCAGCTTTCAGGTCTGTACTCCACCACTTTGTCTATATATATTCAATTTTTTATGTTGCTGATGTGTCTAGGAGGAAGCAAGCTGAGGAAAATTGTGTGGAATGATTTGCTGAAAGTCTAGTTAAACAAAATCTACCATTCTTCTAATATGGACAGAAAAATGTTGCTTTATTGTAGAAGGTGATTGAGTTAGGCATGATTTGCATTTGGTAAATTTGTGCTGGCTTTCCCCAAGTAAGCTTCCTTCATTTGGCTTGTAATAGTTTATAAGAGGAGTCATTCCATTACTTTGCCAGGGACTGAAGCAAGAACAAAAAAACAGAAAAAAACCCCAATTACTTCAAAACCCCAAACATAAATTGAATGGGATAAGAATATGATTAAATTGAAATTATTTTAGCTTAATAAATTCCATAACAATAATTCCCACTATTTTTCATATTTTTTATTGTATTTTTCATCAGCTCAAACATTTGCATAAATATATGATTATTAAATTCAAAATCATCCAGTGAATCATGTAGACTGACCTTTTAATTGTTACTGTTCATCTCAAAATAGGTTTTGTTAAGACCAAAGGGTAAGTTTAAAATCCACCAATGTGAAGTACTAAAGAATTCACACTGGATCAATTTTGGAAATTAAATGGGTTTTATTTTATTCTGTGAATTCAAAAATATAATATATATGATTAATTTGCTTTTTCTACAATTCTAAATCATTTGATTAGCTCCTGTATAATTGCTATGCCCTAGGAATCTGAAGAAAATATTGAAGAAGATTAATCTTTAGAGAATCAATTTCTGATAAGAAAGAAGCCTGCTTCAGGATTGCTTTACTGTCCCTAAAGTAAGAGGGATCTAAGAAGAGGGAGCATTCAGAACCTTATTGTCCCTTAGAATACTGAGGCTATTAATTTCTGAATACTGTGAGCCATATAATCAATGAAAGATAAAATATTTCAGCCCAGTCATAGCAAGAACACAATGCACGATTACAGGAGCTGCATAGGGAGGAAAATTAGGATATATACATAATATATCTTAATTATTTGTTTTTACCCATAAGCAGGTGAAAAAAAAAATTATATTCCAAGTTTCTCAGCTCTCCATAATTTTGGAAAGAATATGAATAGGAAAATAATATTTACTTTAATATTAGTACAAATTTCTATAATTTAATGTTCAGACAAGTGTGTTTTACATATAACAGTATACTTTCACAACGTTAATTTACTGTCAATCGAATTCGTTAATGTGTCAAAATTTAGCAATTTTACTGTGTTATGCTATTAATACTTATTTGAGAGGGACTTGTGAGAAATAATTTTGTCAAATTTTAGACATTAGTCTTTATCTTCTTGCTAAATTCTTGCTCTGTTTTCCCAAATCAGAAAGTATTCTCCCTGCACACTGTTTAGGCAAAGATGAGTACTTAAAAAAATATTATTGAACATTTCCCTCAAAAAAGTTAGTATAACTCCTTCAAGATCTACTGTTGTAATGGGGAATCCTTACAGGAAGTATAAGACAGCGATGGACTTGGAAGGAAAGATGAAGGGATATTTTTATAGATGTTCAGAGATGATTTATTCCTCCAACTGCATGGGTGGACTTCCCAGGCAAACTCCAGTCACGGGACCCTGCTCTCTTCCTGGGCCCGGGGCACCCCAAACCAACTAATGAGGAACAGGTATGGGGCACACATGACATGGGGACAGGGACAGGGACAGACCCGTACCCTGCAGGGTCCCTCTCCTCGGGACTTCAGGGGAAGGAACCTCCACAATCTACAGCTAGTTATCTATCAGAAAACACTGAGAGCAGAGATGTGTTGTAAGTCCTTTACTTCTATGGTACTTAGTCCTCATTGTTACAACCAGAACTAAGTGCTGTCTGAGAGCTCAGGATCAGAAATAGAAAATATTCTTGGTAGCTATCTGCACTTGTTTTTCTAACAAACAAAAAAAGCCTTATAATTTCTTATTATTTTATTTCTTATAAAATGTTTTGGATGAACAATAAATGTGGGAATGACAAGTTTCTATGTATTATGACATTTGAAGTGAGCCTGGTGAACCGGGAGAGAAGCAAAGTCAAGACCCTGAATTTTGTGAACGTGAGCTTTCATCTGTTTCAGAGCTGGTGAATGAGAGCCCCTGGGTAACTGCCTTTAAGGACAGAGAGGCTGGCCAAAGCTGGCAACTACTTAAGGTCACTTTTCTTAGAGTATGAGAGCTCTGTATCCTGCTGTGTAGGAAATCAAGTAAGGTAGGCTGGAAACTGGCATGACTGAGCAAGAAATCTCCTCCTCAGTCTGAGGAGTAAGAAAGAAATGCCAGTCCCAATGCAGTGCAAGGTGCTTTGCTTTTCTGTCCATCTGCTACTCAGAGTGGAGCAGATATCCCTGCTGCAGCACATGGGAAACTCCACCTGGACTGGGTATGCATGCCCTGAAGGAAGCGGCAGCCTGCAGGAGTTGGTTTACTAACAGGACCTGTGGCCCATGGGGGACCCACACTGGAAAAATCTATTCCTGAAGGTTTGTGCCCTGTTGAAAGGACCCTGCTGAAGCAGTTCATGAAGAGCTGCCATCTTTGGGAAGGACTCAAGCTGGAGAAGTCCAGGAAATACTTATTGTAAAGGTTTCACCTTATTCTGTTGAACACTTTAATCATCACAGATAAACATATTCTCCCACTCTACCCGAATCAGCTTGAACCTTCTCAGAAAGAAAAAAATTTGTTTTCATACATCCTCTTTGAATACTTCTACTAGTGTGCTGTTGAAAAAGAGGGGAAAAATAAATGTATTTACATTTGCTATTCTTCAAAAGAGACAGGAGAATTTGTGCAGAAATGTGAATTAGGACGATGAACTTATGTAGTTTCTTTCATTTTTCATTTATTGGGAAGCAAAATGAGACCATATTTCTCATTGGAAATATGTGGAAGGAATATAATTCTTCTTGAATGTCTATAGAGAGAATACACAATTAAATGCAAATGCAATGTCCAGACTGGATGTAAACAACAAAAGAAATCTGTACAGATTCACCCCTGTGAATGTGAGGAAAATTTCCTAAGACAAAAAAAAAAAAAAAAAAATTCTGATGGAAACTCTTCAGCTATTATTTGGTTTTTAGAGTCTTAGATCTTATATCACAGAAACAAAAAATTTGAAATAAAGTATGCCCCAGTAATTTAAGCCCCAGCAAGTTTAAATTATAAAATTACAATAGAGGAAATTTATTTGAAAACATTATAGGAGCAGAAATAGTTTTCTGCCTAATAATATCCAATACACTGACACAGAAATGTATGCACTATGGTTATTTGTCACTATAGATGATGGTCTTTGTTCCAAGAAAGGAACTTGTTTATAGATTTTTAACCTTTGAAATATATCTTTTTTGCCATTGTTTTTTTTTTTTTTTTTTATTATAAATGGATTGCATCATAAAGTTATGAAGAGGATGAAGAGGACACTTGTTTCCTTTCTTTAAAAAGAGTATACTTAAATGACCCAGAGACTAAATACTATCAATTTCCAGATTTCAGTGTGCTCTTTTTGCTCTATTCTATATACCATCCAGTCAAATCTAAAAATACTTTATTAACAATAATTTTTAAAGTGTTCAGGAAGGATTAATTACAGGAGTACTCAGTACTCAAATTAATCGTTATGAAGTTACAAAATAAAGATGTTATTTGGACTTCTGTCTGATTGTTAATGTCTTCTGCTCAGTTTTTCCACTTAATCTTAACCAAGACATCTTAAGAAGACATCTAGCAAGAAGATGCCTAATCTTAATGTTGATTTAATGATAGATGTGTAGTGTATGTTATTTTTAAATTCTTTTTTGTTGACCATGATAAGAAAACAGACAATGCAAGCAGATGTCATTAAACACTGGGAATCAGTAAACACTTTGTAAAAAGTGACAAAAGACCATAGAAACAACCACATTTATCACTTTTATATGCACTTTAGTGGACTCGTAAGTTGCATTTCAGGGGTTTCTTACCCAGTTAGTGACATTTATTAACCTTTTCTTGGAATAATTGCTGTTTATTCAGAGGATAAAAACAGATATGCATTTTGGACTTCAAAACTATAGCTTTTGGAACTAAAAAGTAAAATCCTTGGTTAAAAATTTCTTGCTCAGATCCAGATTTTGGGGGCTTTGTTGGTTTTCTTCTTTGGGTTTTTTTCTGCATTTGCTTGGGTTTGGGTACTGTTGGATTTTAGGGTGGGGTTTTGTTTTTTGTTTTTTGGGGTTTGGGGTTTTTTTTTCCTGTTGCTGTTTGGGCTTGGGGTTCTTTTGTGTTTATTTTCCAAACAAGTCACATTCATGTAAGTGTTGCAATAGCAGCATATTCAGTAGAGCAATGCATACCAACAAAGCCATTAATTTTTTGATGGATTGCAGTGCTGACTGCATGAATACACAGTGATATTTTATAGGCTTTCCATACACTATAAAACTTACAAGATTTTCAGATAATAGATGTTGCATATTGCTTTTCCTAAGGGATTTTTTTTATTCAGTTAGCCACCATTCAATTCCTCTGCTTGCTTTTCATTAGAGGGATTTTTGGTTGTTGGCTGGAAAGTCATAGTATGAATAAACAGGAGCAAGAGACTACATACACCAAGCATTTAAAAGTGTGCTTCCTCTTATCAGGTACATTGTCCTTTGAGAGTGCATTTTAGCCTGAATTTTTAAATTATTATCTGCAAACCAAGAGGAATTTTATGTCTGCCTGAATAAACATTAAAAGATATATGTGGGACAAAAATAGTGCATTTGTAAAAGTATCTATTTTTTTTGGTGTGTAACCATACATGCAAGTATATGCATTGTGAACAGACCCCCACCACATAAAGGCAGGGAATATAGCACACATTTTTTGACATCCATCTATGTTCACTAAGGATGCTAAATGCTAAAATTGAACTGGACCACAATTCTATTACTGATAAAGATAATATCACACAACATAAATTCAGGAAATTTACGTAAAAAACAGACTTTAGCCTGGTCTCACAGACTTGCATGAGTGCGGAAATTTATTCTGACATATGATGGAAAGTTTATTGTTTGTAAACAATTATACTCCATTTCAGCATCAGTTTAAAAATAAAGACCTTATTCTTTTTTCAATGGTTTTAAAGTTCAGGAATAAACAAATATCAAAGTCATGTTAATAATTCATAAGGTGATCAAACTCCAATATTGTGCTGAGGTTTTGAAAAGGCACGTTTTGCCAGTAGTTCATAAAAGCAATTTGTCATTAAGAATAAGAAAAATAAAAAAGGATAAGGGAAAAGATGGTTAAATAATGTCATAATATGTACAGCTTGATGGACATAATGGAAATGTGTATTCACAAGCATGTAGTGAGCTCACTAAGGTAAACACTTAAATATGGTTACAGGATTTAATGACACTGTGCTGTCATTCAGTGAGACTTGGACAAGATAGAGCAGGGTGGAGAGGAACTGTCTGAAATTTAACAAAAGCAAGTGCAGGGTCCTGCACCTGGGGAAGAATAACCCCCTGCACCAGGAGAAGATGGGAGCTGATCTGCTGTAAAGCAGCTCTGTAGACAGGGATTTGGGTGTCTTGGTGGAAAACAAACTTGTCGTGAGCCATCAATGTGTCTTTCCACCAAGAAGGCTGATGATCTCCTCGGCTGCATTAGGAAGAATACTGCCAGCAGGTCAAGGGAGGTGATTCTGCACCTCTGCTTGGCTCTGGTGATGCCACATCTGGAGTGCTGTGTCCAGTTCTGGGCTCTTCAGTATAAGGGAGATGTATATCTACTGGAAATGGCCTAGTGAAGGGAAATGAAGATGAGGGGACTGGATGATCTCTGTTATGAGAGACCCTATATATGAGGAAAGATTGCTTTACTCTGAGGGTGATTTAGCACTTGTACAGGCTGACCAGAGAGGTTCTGGAGTGTTCTTCTCTGAAGATACTCAAAATCATGTCTGGACATGATTTGATGCAACTTGATCTAGATGAACTTGCTTTAGCAGAGGGATTGGACTAGATGTTCTCCAGAGGTTCCTTCCAAACCTCCATTTCATGATTCTATGATTTGAAATGCAGACTACCTTGTTTTATGACTAACAATAGTCAGTCACACATACTAAAATATGAGCAATCACTTTTGAGGCTTTGTGGCAGAGCTTAGTTTCTGAATTGTTTAGAAAAGGTCTTCCTCTGTAGCACAATGACATAGAATTGGCCAGATGCATTATGGGACTTGGGTAGTTCTTTTTAATGTATCAGGATGCTGTACTTCATGGAGCTTCATTGACTCAGTGACACACCTTAATGCTCGAGAAAAATAAATGGTGTGTTCTAGAATATTTACATATTTACAGAACTGTGGCAAAATGTTCTCCCAGCTGCAAAAACAGGCAAACAAGCTCCTTTAAATTCACAGCCTCACTATGCCAGCTGATTCATGATGAAGGCTGAACATAAAGGAGACATTAACATTGTGCAACTGAACTGATGAGAAATTTAATTTCAGGTATTGTGCCACAAAGGGAAAAAGACATATATAAGACACCAAAAAAGCAATATGTTATATAAAAATTATATTAATGTAATTTGATTGTAAATATATCATATGTTAAATGTTTTCTCTTCTATCATTTTAATCTCCCATGTTTCAAGAAACTAATAATAAAACATGTTTTCATGGGAAAGGATTTTATCTATGGTAAAATTAGTGTCAAATGTCTTCAAGTATGTTCAAAAATATTGATTCATTTAGGTGCAACTGATGGAAGAGTAGTAAATAAAAAAGTAATAAAAATAATGTTTAAGAAATTTGTATTTTTAAGATTATTGTATTCTGATATGGTTTTTATTTTGAAGCTTACACATCTTAAGCAGTTAAAATACCTGAATATTAATTTTTTTTTTTAAGAGTAAACAAAATATTTCAGATGAAGCTAAACATGATATTTGTTGTTTTGTTTTGTTTTTTTTATTCTGTATAAATAAGGAGGAAATATGAAAAATTTCTGAGTAAAATCAGCAATTTTGTAATATCTAACTTTTAATTTTGCTTTAAAACAAAAACATCTAACAGCTAATATTTGAATTCAGTATATAACTGTATTTTTGCCTTTTTAATTAGATGGTAGGTGGGAAAATTATAAGGATGTAGGAGAAAGAAATCCTTTCATAAATATTTAGCTATTGATGAGGGCTTTAATTTTGTCCAATAAATAAGAGAGTCTCAAGGTTGCATAGAAAATTGTTCAAGTGCAAACATTGGCATTTGTGGTGACTGAAGTGCTCTCTGAGGTGTACCATTCACACACCATGCTTTGACCTGGACGTGATGAAGGCATAAATCACTGTGGCAGGATAGCATGCAGACACCTGGCCTAGAAAAGGGGTGTGTGGAATTTGGAACAGCCAAGAACAGCGTGTTTACAAATCGTGGTCATTAGAGGGTGAAGCGTACTGGAGGTGTGAGCCAGTTCTCTCTGGCCTAGTGTAAAAGGTGTTGTGAGCTAGACTTCATTCTTGGCACAATTCTTTTGCCATTTCTTTTGAACTAGCTAGCACCATTAATGATTCTGAAGTTTGATGATGAAGAAAAGATTTTTTTTCGCCTCTACATATGCAGTCTAGGATGCAATCTGGCTATAATAATTGATGGAATAGCTTCTCAAACCGTGTATTGACAAATAAACTCAATTTCAAGATGAGAATATTTCACCATGTGGACTCTAACAACTTTAACAAGATTTTTTTCTCTCTGTTGCCTCAGTAGAAGAATTAAAAAGGGGGAGGGGAAAGCAGGTATCATGTTTGAAAATAAATATATCTGCTAACACAGAAATTTCCAATGAAACATCAAGACTGAGTTTTACCCAGCTGTGCAGAAGGAATAATTAGATAGAAGGAAAAATGAGTTCCAATATTTTTCTGTGTCTCACTGCAACTTTAGCTCCTCTTATAAGCACAGTAAATTTTTCTTCTTGTCCATCTGCAATTGTGAGGAAGACTGGACCATGAATTTAGATGCTCTACAGCCAGCATATAAATATATAATAAACATTTAAACTGTGAGCTCTGTAGAGTTCTTAAGGGGCTCTTGAACAAAAAGACAGTAGTGCTGGCCATTGGAAAACTCCTTTCATAGATGTATTTGGGAGTAGAGGTAACAATATAAAGAGTGGAAAAAATATGAATGACACAACCAGCAAATAATGTTTTGTAATCTATGAAAACATAAGGATCTTAGTTCAATAATTCTTGATTCACTAACTCACTTTTCCAACAGCTTAAATATAAAAAAACATGCCTATGTTCCATAGAACTTAGTAGCAATTAGCTGAGTGATTAATGCAAAGAATCTATCTAGGTTTTTTGAAGGATAGGGAATGTTTTCTGAAATAAGAACTTTTTCAATTAAATAGTGACTGAATTAAGAAATCTGGGACCCACATTTTACAGACAGGAACAACAATTTAATATGTTCAGGAAGATTGTTAATGACAATTCATTTTGTGAGTGATTTCAAGTTTTTGGGGTCCAAAATATTCCACTTCTCGAAGGAGAGAACAAGGACATACTATTTATCTATGTTTAAATTCATGGAAATAAGACCTAACATATTCTGTATAAATCATGGTAAACTGGCAGGGTGAAAATCACAGAGAGTATTTTTCAGATCATTCTGCTTCAGACTGATCATTAAGCTGACACACATTTCATTCCAGGTTTGTATTTTTAAATACTTACAACAGCTGTGTGCTAGAGATTTATGGATTCTAATTTTCACTATATTGTGAATAACGAGCATTGAATATTTAATATTTTTGTATATCATTCTCCACCGTACTTTATAAGGGTAAAACCGAGAGAAATACAAACTGTCCTTTTCATTTTCAGTCTTTATTTCCATCAAGTTCTTCTCAAAAAGCTGATGAGTATTCAAAACGTGATGGGTGTTTAGAAAAAAAAAATAGCACACCCAAATAAACATTGAAAGTCTGTTGCTGTTTTTTAATAAAAATGAAAGTAACTTTTCATTAAAAGTTATCCTATTTTGAAATGCATTTATCAATCACTAACATAATAAATGAATTAAAATTAAGTAATATATTGGCATACCTTATGATAAATAAGATATGTTTTGAAATTGTCCTAAATAGTTATTGTGATAAAAACATAAAAAACCCCAAATAAACAAATCACTCCAAATCAAAAAAGAAACAAGGCAAAAATTGGGATGAAATAATGAACCAGCATAGATCCTAATATTTTTTACCTGGCTGCTTAATTTCTACAAGGGCTAGCACAGGGTTTTTAATGTATTGTGTACACTGCCTCTTTCTAAAATGCTACCCTCCTGTCTGATCTTATATAAAATACTACTAGTAGAAGAAATAAGCGTTATGCTTCAATAATCAGAGGTAAAACGAAACTGACAGAGGGAGAAAGGATTGTTTAGAAGAAACAGATACTCTTCAACATTATTTGTGATCAGTACAATTTTTTCTTATTCTTTAATTACTTAGATATTATGACTTTAGATCCTGGCCAAGGCGGGGGGGGGGGGGAAGGGGAGAGAAAGAAAAAAGAAGTTTAAAAAAAAAAAACAAAAACCCCACATAATTTTTAATCATTATGTTTTCTGTGTTCAGTAATAAAGCCCAGAACATCCTTTCCCTAAAGAAAATCAGAATATTACAAGGTAAAATAAGTGAAATAAAAGAGTTTTATAGTTTATCTGTGTGATGCTTATTAGGTAGACTTACACACCTAATAAGTGCATATATATAAACATGGTGAGTGTACTCACTTCTTGGGAACTTTAAACAAACCAGCAATATGTGTGAATATTATTTCAGTCATTTATTTCAGAATGGCATGGCAACTTTATTGAGAAGAGTATTTCAGTAACAGATTTGCCTATCTTCTTATTTTATTGATTATGAAGGCAAAGTTAAAATGTTATTGAATCACAGCTACATCACAGTTCGAAATTTAAATTTGAATTGATGAGAGGACTGTCATGTTGTAGCTGGGTCTTCTGAAAAACAAGGAAAAAAGCTATCTTTTATTTGTAAAAGATAATTTGTCCTAGTAGGAAATAAGAAGTAGAATCTTCAAAAGTAAAGTGTGCACTGTTCTACTAAAAAAGGACATGCAATAAAAATTAGTTCCTCCAATATCGTGCAATGAAACAATACTACACACAAAATAGTGTTGTCCTAAAATAAATTCTTTTGAGGATACATATTCCGAGATAGAAGAAATCATATTTCAGTGGAGCCTGAAATAGAAATTAGGATTAAAATTATTTCCATTAAGCAGTATTCAGAGACATATTAAAAATCTCCCAGCCAATACCTTCTAACCGAAGTAAATTGCATAAAAAAACTGGACAGGATAGGGAATTGAAGTACAAGGAGAAGGCATGCCCAGGCATTTCCTAAGATGCCAAGGAAGTAACTGCCCTTTTATAGCAGTTGTCTAAGCTTCTACTACAGTAGAAAGGAACACTCATTACAAAGATGAATTGGACCCATAGTGTGTTTTTTTCCTAATTCATGATTAAAGGAACATAAAATGATGCTCAGCTGTTTCACATTTCAAACATGGGATGGATCCTTTACCCTCTATGACATTATTTGTTGAACAACTTCTTATTATGATAAATCACAGGAAATAAAAGAAAGTTAATATACAGTTACTGAAAGAAAAACCCAATTTTGTATGTCCTAATTTTGTTTGCAGCAACAAAGAAATTAATATCTTGTATTTTCTTGATGTAGGTAAAAAGACCTGAGTCTTGAACTGAATTTCCTTTTCTTTTAATCATCACTGTTAAGTGGTTTCAAATGTATTTCTATAGCAGTCTTTTTCCAACTATACAAAAATCCTGATTCTAAATTACTTAATGAAGCAATCTGATGATTATGATGACACTTACCTCTGCAGACACACATAATGAAGTTTTTGTTCACACTTTTTATTTGATCATTCCTTGAAAATAATTCAAAAAATTAAGATAGACATATCTATTGATTTTCTTTTACTGTTCTTGTCATGATGCTTTTATGGATCAAGTCACCAATTCAGACCTATTATAGATGCCAGTGAATATTTCTGAGATGTTGTGACAGAAAGTGTTAAAAATGAGGAATACACAGCAACAGGAATACAATCAAAAAAAAGAAATGTTTTTTTCCTACATTCCATTTAATTTGCTGTTCATTTTCACATCCTCATATAAGAGAAGATATGGAGAGATTACTTTTCATTGCTAAAAATGTCTTCTTTTTTTTGCCATTAAGAAGTTTTATAGAGCTCAGTATGTTTCTAACTAAAAATTCAAAGTTAATTCCTGTCTTTGAAAAATGTTTTGAAGCATCTGCCAAAACTTCAGAGTTTTCTCTTGGAAAAGTATCTTCATAATCGCATTAGTCTTTCCAATAATTTTCATGTTTCAAAAGAACTCAAAAACTTGAATAAATTGGCTTTTTTGATTATTACAAAAAGAATCTTCTTTGATATTTCTTTTCTAAACACAGTAGTGATTTTGGTCGTGTAGATAAAATCCTATTACAAGGTTATTCCTTTGTTAACTTTTCCACTGCAGTCTAACATGGCAATTAATTAATGCATATTTATGTAAATATATAGGTGTTGGTATGGTCACTGCCCAAAAGTCTTATAACACTAAATAAAATAGTGACTGATGAGTTGATAAATTTAAAAAGGTAGATAATATTTGTTTACATTTTTATCACATTCCATGAAAGTGTAAGTCTCATTCTGCTGGTTGTGTGATATAATATTATTTCAAGATCTAATCAAAATATCATAAATTATTTTCCTTAGTTTAATATTCTAGATTAAAATTTTTGAATGTATCTTTCACATGAATTTCAGTGGGATTTTAAGCATCAAATATGAACTAATAATATATATAGTTCTCTGGATTTTATTCTTTATAAAGTAATTTAGCAATTCAAGGTTCCAAATCTTCTCATGAAAATTCAGTGGGATTTAAGCTTTAGGAAGTTATCAGAAAAGCA
This sequence comes from Lanius collurio, assembly GCA_020086605.1. Classification (NCBI taxonomy): domain Eukaryota; kingdom Metazoa; phylum Chordata; class Aves; order Passeriformes; family Laniidae; genus Lanius; species Lanius collurio. Next base: position 684,967 of record JACBWW010000061.1, on the reverse strand, counting down.
GTTGCTGTAACTATAATTTAAGTTCCCAACTTGTGGAATTCACAGTGCTGAGCAGGGCACTAAAGATGAAACTTTGTCTTACAGACTTCAATGTCTGTCCTATGGCAACAATAGTCATAGTCCTCAAGTGTCCATATTTTATATCCTTTAAAATACTCTGGAGTGAAGCCTAGTTCCCTTAAACATATACACTTCCATCATAAAGCCTTTTTCATTATGAGAAAAGCATTATATTCTCCTACTTAGTTTTACTCAGAAACCTAGACAAACTGTAACATGATCAGCTGCCCCTGATGGATAGGACAGGGAATCATCGGACTCTTATCTCAAGATATGCTACAATGCACTGATTACCAAGAGATCTTGGGAAGCACTAGGAAAAATTTAAAAGGGAGTTTGTTTCTAGCTTTTTTACTCTTTTTATTAGCAGTATAATGATTTTACTTTGTCAATGGGGATTAAAAACATCAAAGTGTTCCTAAGGCTCCTGACAACTCGACAGTAAACGAAAATAAATAATAGAGAAAAATACATGTGAATCTATTGTCCACTAAGCACTCTCTTCCCAGGGATACTACTAAATTTTAAGCATTCAGAGTCAAAAGCAGAATTAAGAAAACTGATCTGCCATTAATTCTGCTCGGATAGACTGTCCACCTATCTCTGTGGATGATGTGGATTACAAAATCCATCACTGGGCCCTATATTTATCCTGTCTATATACAAGAGTTACCCTGAGCATCTTCTGGAGTCTGTGAAGAAAGACAGAAATGCACATAGAATCATTCAGCCCACCTACAATTATAACTGTATTTCACATGTGTCTATTTTGCATGGTTGGTTATAAAACAGATTAAAAGGCACATGAATGGCAATACTGACCCTTGAATTTATTAGAGGTAAATGTATGAAAAAAAATCACACTTTTTCTTGAACAGAATGGGAGACTTTCATGGAACTAAGAATTTTTCCTCATCTTCATAACAACTATAATTAAGAATGATGGTTTTAAGACCAATAACACCTTCTGAGAACAACACAAGGCAATAGTTCACATACCAAAATGGTATAGATATATAGTTAAGTCTTAAATTCATATGGACTTTACTTGACTACTTCATGGCTTCTATCTGAATATATTTGGAGAATATTTTCTTCCCTTCCTTTCCCTTCTTTTTTCCTTCCTTTCCTTTCCCCTTCTCTTTCCCTGTTCCCTTTCTTCCTTTCCCTTTTTCTTCTCCATTTTCTCCCTTCTAATAGATTTTTTAAAAATTGTAGCCTTTTTTTTTTTCTTTTTTTTACAGTAAGTAACTTCACTGCAATGCATGGAATATTTATTTGTATGTATCAGAGGGAAGAGGAGAATCAGAATCTTTGCTGTGTAGAAAATATATTCTTACTTACAATCCCTCCTGGGAGTTTCATGTAATTTATCGTTCTTCTTGGTTGTTGTGATAATGTTAAAAAGTGTTTCCCATAAAAGACCTCACATAACTCCTCACATAATTCAAGTTACATGCAAGATATTAATTTTTAGTTATTTCAGGGTTGGCTATTTAATCAAGTAATTGGCACACTTACAGATATTTTTAGTGTTCCCCAGCAAAAATTGTATGGGTAAGAGTTTAATTTGCTTATGGAACATTCCATTATTTTATTGGGCACAAAGTTCTCATACCCTGGCACTGAAACAGCACCTGTAGTAAGCTTGAAAAGCTCTTTCAGATGATTGATGAAGTATAGATATTAACCGGAATCTGCTTTTGTTTCATTTTGCCAAGTCATTTAAGTTCCTTAAGAATTGACTATTCAGAAATAATGTTCTGCTACACTGTGTCAGGTAAGAAAAGAAGTCAAGCAAGGCTCAGTAGTTTGTGTGTAGCTACAGGATAAGTAACAAATTATTGCTATACAAGGTGCTGGAAGAAAATTTCATCTCAATTTTTCCTTTATTTCAATTTACCTTAGGCAAAGCCATTGCCATTGAGCTTATTTTTTACAGATGATTCCTACAGTTCTAACATAGCCTTTACTAAAAATCCACAGAGTTGTTTGTGGATTTAGGATTCATACAATAGTTAAGGTTAGATATCTAAGATCATTGAATCCAACATATGGAACATCTAGAAATATTCTCTGTTGAAACCATGCAAATGAGATGATATTGCTGTCATACAGTGAATGAGACAATTACTGCTCCCAAGTAGCAAACTTTATAATTTTTGAAAAAGGCTATAGAGAGTTGAACTAAAAGTACCACATTGTTGAAATTTTTAATTTAGAATAGAAGACTATCTATCAAAATTTATGCTGCTATCAATAATTTGAAATTCTAACAAATTGTGCAGTAACATTTATAGTCAGATATACTATACAATGCTTCTCATCAATAGGAAGTAGATATGAAAGGGAGGCTGCCAGCATCTTTTTATGTAGATTTTTACATCAATTTTACATTGCTGTTGAAACATAGCAAAGGTGCCTAGGATAAAACTTTTTTTGTTGATTTTTTAATAATTTGCAGTGTCAGCTGATCTTTTAGGTAAATTATACAGTGCTTATGAATGTAAGCAGTATGAATTTACACTTTATTTGACAAATGAGTTTTCTGGTTCTGGGACATGAATTCACAGGCAATGGAGGTACAGCCCTACATATACTCCATAATATTATATATTTTAATTATGTTTTCGTAAAATGCGCTCCAGTTAAAATCATTCCTGAAATGTTTTCCATCCTAGAAAAAAATCTTGACTCCAGTTTAATCTCTACTACATGATAAAGCTATTCAAGAAGAACAGTACTGCAAATTTATACAGAATTTTGCTTCTTCCAATTAAAACTAAGGAAAATAAATCATGTTATTTCTAAAATCATATTTTAGTAAAAGTAAATTGTACCAGTAATATTGCTTTGTCTTCCCTGAATTTTCTATTTTGTTGACCCATAACACTAATGTTACTAAGTCAACTAGGGATCAAATTTTATACTTTAAAAATACTGGTATTATATTTAATGCTCAGATAAAACATATGATAAAGTATCTGGAATTAAATACAGAATTTAAGGAAAATATAGCTTAATAAAGATGAAAAGATGAAGTGTTTGGGAATATCATTTGTCAGACAGTAAATTCCATCTTGCTTCAGAGACTGTACATTTTGCTGTGACCTTCATTTGCTATTTCTACATCCTGCTAAAATTACCTTTGGGCTTTGGTAGAAAAATTTTGTAGTGTAAGTTTGGCACCAAATAAAAAGGCTGAGAAAAGGTGATGGAACAATCAAGAGTCATTAATGATGAATGACTAGTGGTCCTGAATATATGGGTTTTCAACCAGGCTGTTGACTTTGAATGACATTGAGTATAAAAGTCAGGCATTGAAGTGGAGCCTTTGATTTCCCCAGTGGAAACATTCAGGGATATTGCTTTCTAAACAAGGGATGGATCACTGTGACATGGAGGAAAAAGAGATCAAGAATCTGAAGAGCAATCAGGTCTGCTAATAATTTTGATTTTTTTCTTGGACCTTTAATTCTCTAGCGCCATAAAAGGTGAAAGCCTGGGAGATTAGGAGATGCTTTTACAGGTCTGCCCTCACTGTCTCTCTATTAATCGTACACAAGGACTTTAAGTAGAACTGAAATCACTGGGAAAAATATTTCTCAGCAGTGGAAGGCTCAGGAGGGCTGTGAGACCCCTCTTGAGGTTTAAGATTGCTAAGAATTTAGAGAGGTTAGGCCTGCTGAGGAATGGGAAAGAAGTTGACAAACTGATGAACACAAACTCAAAACTGAAGAAAACCAGGAGGAACATACTGATGCCAACAGCATTAATTTTGTCTTACCAGAAATTTGGGTTGTTAAAGTTTAGCCATGGAGGCTTCTTTCCTTTGCTTTTCTCAGAAAGACTGCTCAGGGATCCTTCATTGATGGACTAAAAAGAAAGTTAGAAAAGTGGAGCAGCAATAAGAGAACACAGCCTATATATTATATTTGTAGTTGCATATATTATTTACCTCTGCTTTTTGTTAATTATTTTAATGGAGGATTATGGATTTATGATGTATAAATTTATTTTAACTGAAATATCTGTAATTTTAGGTTTAATTGGATTAACAATAAATTATTGTATCCATAAACTGTGCTCTCTTTTTGCCCATTAAAAATTTTATCTTAGCAAGTCAAGAGAGAGTAACTTAATTCAAAGGTAGTATCTCAGAATGGATTTTTTCCTCAGGTTTTGTGTGTCTCATTCCATAGAACGCAATAACACAAATTAAATTAGCTGGGTGAGTTAGGACTATTTTTCATTAATATTCTCAAATATGTTAAGTGTGCAAAATATTTATGCTGAAAATATCAACTAGAAGCAGAGTATTGTATCTTCTAATGGGACTCTTCCAATCAAAATCCAAGGGAAGATGCAATGATAAAATCAGTATAATTTGCTCACTACTGCCACATTTAAATTCTTGCAGCATTCTGTGAAGCCTGTAAGAGGTTTTAATGCAGATAGAACACATCAACGCTCTGAAAAGGCTGAAATTATGTCAGAATGAAAAAAACTAAGTGAAGAGAAAGGTGGAGCTCAATCTTCTCAGCATTCTGCATTATTTAGGGATTCTTAAAATTTTCTTTCTACTCAAGATTTCAGGAAATCACAATTATGCAACTGGACTGATATTGTAGCTTAGTAAATTAGCAGTTTTTTTCTTCTCTGTTTATCAATTTGAATCTTCTTAATGTGCATAATTATAATTAAACTTCTTTCATCAGGAAATAAGATATCTGGATTGTTTTCCGAGTCAAAAAAAGAGAAAAAAAAAATTAAATATATGAAAGGTTTTTTTGAGATGATTCCATCTCTTACTAAGATGGTTTTGGTACTTGTGATAATTTTAGTTTACTATGTGAATTCAGAATGATTCAAGGCATTACTACTTTCATAAAACCCTGTAGTTGTTTCTGAAACCATCACATGCAAAAAGGGGAGGAAATACAGTTATTTAAATTAATATCTAACCTAAGCAAGTCTTACCTAACATGGAAACATTTTTAATGATGATTTGCTAATCCTTTCTAATTCCCAGCAGGTATTTGAAAAATGTAAATAGCATAGCAATACAACAGTGATATTAATTTTGTATGGAGTTGCACAGCATGAATTTCACTCCCCATGTAAGTCCTAGGTATTCTTATAATCCATCAACCAATGCAGCATGAGAATTCTCCCAAGTTTATTTTCATATTATACTATGTTTTTACCCAAACAATTTGCATTACACTTCTAGCAAGATGTCTTACATGTTTTTTCTCCTATTTTGTATATATTATATTTTCTGTATTTCTTTGAGAACATATGTGTCTCAAAGAGGACAGAATTTAAACATTAAAGAAATAATTTTTCAGTGTAGCTGCTGACTACTGTTAATTTCCTTTTTTAAAAATTATAATTTCTCTCCATTTATAGAATATTTAATGATCAAATTTTCCATAAGATTTTTCTGAATTCTTAAAAAATGCACCTTACTGTAAGAAAATTCAAGATACTATGTTAGATAAAAGAAATGAAAGTATAGAAATTACTTTTTAAATACAGGTTTTATCAATGCATCATAAAGAGAATAAATACAAGTAATCTGTTGTGTAGATTTTTTAAAATATCCACTAATCTACAAAACATTAGAAATTTTCTACCTACCAAAACATTAAAGGTAAAAATTAAAATTATTTTAGTGAATATCTCCTGAATTATAAAGTGTCTTTTTTCACATCTAAGATCACCTAATTTGGAAAGGAAAATGATTTTCAGGAAATCATTAAAGTTTTCTTCATCTAAGGGAGACTGAAATCTTAGAAAGAAATCTGTTTGAATTTTGTTTTCAGTCTTTTCCGGTACCAATAAGCCTGATGTTTTACACTTTTGTCAAACAATAAGTACTCATTTTGTCTGAATGAGAGATCAGTACTGTCTACACAGATGCTCAGAGTACTATATATTTATTATTTTTTAATTATAAATTAGTTTTTATTGGAAGATCTTGTTACTTGACCTAATTTGATCTCCTGTGTTTTCTTACACATTTTAACACATTCATTTTTATTTTTAATTGATAATATAGTTTGAAAAGATCATGGTTTTCTTCATACTCACACACTGAATATTATGGTGTTTGGGGTTTTTTCAACATCTTTCACATTAGGTCTTTCTCTACCATTAAACAGAGGATGGAACAAAGATGGAAAGGTACTTCAAAGTTTATGGTACAGATCTTTTTACATCTGTTAACCTGAAAGACTGTTTTTGTAGTAAAATTGTTGGGGAAAAAGATAGCTGTAGAGATTCAAAGGAGAACTAGGACATGAGTTAACAATTAAGCAGCACGGAAAGTATGGAGTCCAGTGCTTGAACTTTACTCTCTGATTTTCCTCCATTTATCAGCAGAGAGGCGCCCAAGACTTTGGTGACTGTTACAAATAGGAAGGTTCTATAATTTAAAATTTTCTGATCAGTAAAGTAGAACAAGTCAGAAATATCTAATTTTCAAGGACATTAATCAAGAAGGAGATTTATGTATAGGCAGTTTATTCAATATTTGTCATCCAGAAGATTTGAGCTCTCTTTATCTACAGAATTATCTTATTTTATCTTATTTTTGTGTACAAAATAAACATGGATTTATGGATTAAGAGTTACTGATGTATTTTTTGGTGTTAAATAAACACAGGAAAATAAATTTTTGAGACAGACTTACAACAGCTCTATTTTAAGATATGCAGAAATTGTGAGTTGTTTCACATGTTTATGTTTTTATTTGTATAATGAGAATTGCTTTCACTTGCCTAATAAATATTAAAACTTAACTGGCTAAAATGTACAAATATAAAATAAGTAATATATTTTAGTTCAGATTTTAGCACTTATTCAAAACATTAGTTGTTAAAACCCACTTATTCTGATGGATGTAAAGAAGGGACTACAGGAATATGATCACTCCTTCAAGGTACTGCTATAGAGGTGAAATGCATTTGGCATTAGAAATATATGGGGAATGAAATTGAAAAAATGCAGCTCTTCAGAGATCAAGTTGTTGCACAACATGCAAACAATGCTTTGAAAAACATCAATGAATTAATAAAACCACAAGAATAACAAGATCCATGGAACAATAAAAGACATTAATCCAAGAAGGATATAGTCATAGAAATTAAAAATTCACTTATAGTGACTATTGTTAAAAATTCTTTACCTTCATCGTTTTTCATTAATGCTCTTGGTAATGGTGGTACCAGAGGGATGGTTTAGAGTATACATCACTAATTTATTTTTACCCATTTCAGCAGAAGTTCAGTGGGTCACCCTGTATGCACAGAATAAATGCCCCATGCATATAATTTATTTATTGCTTTTCAGATCAAGCTGTGTAATTATGTAGTTGTGTCCACTCATGTAAAATTTAAATGCAACTTTAATAAAAAGAAAAATAAATATAAAGTAATGAAATTTCTATATATAGAAGTTCAACATGTGCAATGATGTTCTTACAAAAAGAACTATTTAATGAGGCAGATAAATAATACAGGACCCTTAAAAGATTCTTTAGATATATTTTTTTCAAGCTAAATATGAATCATTTGTGATGAAAACCTATATCATCTGGTAGAGAATAATTTACCCTGTCATTATATTACTAAGAAAAAATTCAATTTGGGGGGCTGTCAATCATGCCTTTTAAAATTTCATTGAAATGTGATTTTGAAAGAAAGGACACATTTTATAACACTTTAATATGAAATAAACTCAATTCTTCCTTAATTTGCAAGAAAAAGTGATTGCTTCCTTTTGCATGCTTTTCACAAAAAAAGTAAATAATTCATAAAACATAAAGATTATTAAACCTGATAATACTACACTCAGAGAAATATTTCATAATTTTATGTTTCAATATGGAAAACTGCTTCAGTATTTTACAATTTTTGTTTTAAATTGTCTGGACTAGTGTCTAGGGGTTAGATTCTGTAGTGTAACTCTCTGAAGATGTTGGAAGACAGCAAAGTGAAATCTCTTCTGCCTAAAGAAGGATCAAATGTGTCCTATCTAAATATAGAAAAGCTAAATATAAGTAGAAAGAAAAATAGAACAAGCAGTATTGTGACTTTTCACACCTTCTTAAAGAGAATTTCAGGAAGTTTTATTAACTTCCACATCTGCTTTAAGGAGTATATGCACTGTCCTTTATTTGCACCTAAGATATGGTTTTAGGCACCACAATATGGAAAAGACTCAAGGAAATGCCCTGAAGCTGAGTCGGGAGGTTTAAGATATCAGGAGAAGGTTCTTCACCCAGAGGATGGTTGGGCACTGGAATAGGCTCCCCAGGGAAGTGGGCACAGCACCAAGCCTGACAGAGTTCAAGAAGCATTTGGACAAGGCTTTCAGGCACATGGTGTGACTCTTGGGGTGCCCTGCCCAGGGCCAGGAGCTGGAATCAATGTTCCTGATTGGTCCTTTCCAACTCAACACATTCTATGATTCTCTCCTTCCTCCCCCCACTTTCTATACTGAGCATGATGCCATATGGTCTGGAATATCCCTTTGGCCACTTTGGGTCACCTGTCCCAGTTGTGTCTCCTCCCAGCCTCCCATGCACTCCCAACTTCCTTGCCAGCAGGCAGTACAAAAAGCAGAAAAGGCCTTGATATTGTGTTAGACCTGCTCAGCAATAACAAAAAAATTCTGTGTGCTTTCAACACTGTTTTCAGCACAAATCCAGACACATAGCCCTGTAGTAAACACTGTGAACCAGCCCAAACCAGCGCACAGGGGAAAGCTGGAAATAATTACCTTAACCATTGATCCTCCTTGATACACTCAAGAGTTTTTGGACTGAGGCATTTTGTACTGTTCTCAGCTCATAATATTACTATGCATATCATTATCCAGCCACTAGGCTTGTCCATTTGTTGAGGCAAGTTCAACATCCTTTGCTCACTCCTCAAAAACTTGATAGCCTTTGCTGGCTTCTTTGAGGCCACTTGATATTTAGACTGATTCTTTGAGTTTCTTGTGCTATTTTTTTCTCCTTCATAATTTTCTTGTAGTATGCTTCTTGAAAGTAAACTTCTTCAATTTATTTTGCCTGCTTTCTTCTGCTACAATTCTAAAGTTAATTTTGTTGTGTTTATTACATCAATATTCCACTAATATCTTTTATACTGAATCCTGGGTGTTATAACCAGAGTATAGATTAGAATGGTGTCTTTACTTGGGAGCTCCAAGACTAGTTCTAGAAAGCAATCTCTCTGCATCTCTTATTGGGAAGGCATTAGATCAGCCTATGTGTGGCTACCTAGAACTCTCACTGCTACTCCGACTAATTTGGAAGCTTCCTTTGTATCACTTAATATTTCCTGAGTATAACAGTCCCCCTGCTGAGGGTGTTGATAGCCCAATCCTAATACTTTATCTATGAGTGCTACCCCCAAAGATTCTGAAGAACTTCTTTTTTTCCAGTAGTATTCTTCATATACAGTACTATTCCCTACCCTGTAATCCCTGTTGCATCACTCCTCTCAAGTTGACAGTCTGGTAATTCTATAACATAACGATTATCTTCCTTTTAGCAGGATAAGGAGATACCTGTTTTCTTAGAGTTTTTTACTGATGTCAAGCACTGTGGTTACCCATCTTCTGTTTTACACTTTGAACTTCAGCGAAAAGGACTCAGAAGACTTCTCTCTGTTCTGTCACTTAACAGTGTTCATGCGAGTTGACCACATTGCAGTCTAATTTTGCCTGTGTTATTTATTGTTATTGTGCTGTTTGTTTCCCCCCTGACCTTTTCAGATTTGTACTGAATATTTTTCTTTTACTATCCTTCAATCCATATACCATGTTCCCTAAATTAAGGATATTACAACTTTTCTACTGCAGCTGTCCCTACTTAACTTTATAGATATAAGTTGTAAATGCATTTCAAATAGCAAAACGTACATGGTACACTTGACTCATCCCTACCATAGGATTTTTCACAAAAAAAAATTAGTTCAGGAAGGCAGTATTATAATATATATTATTGTTACATTGAACTATTCTATTTGATTTCATACTGTGGTATGAAAATGCAGTGAATTATAAGACATATCCATTTAAAATACAATTGGAAATTTGAAGCAATAAAATAACAAATATATCATTTTCCTCTGCACTTACGATGCACACACACACCCCCTTGTGAATACATTCTCACAATTACAATAGCAATAAAACAAATTCATTGCAACAAAATAAGTCTTCCCTTTTTTTTTTTTTCCTTGCGTGCAAAATTATAGGTTTATTAACATTCAGACAATTTAATGCCATGACTGGCTAAAGCTTCTTTTTAATGACAGCAATAATACTACAAGTCTGCTGATAAAAATCAAATTAGGAGTTAAAGTACCTGTAAAAATAAGCATAAGAAGTATATAGTTTTAAGACGATACATCATTTGTTGTTAAAAAACTTAAAATCTTATTGCAGGGAATAACTAACAAATTGTTACTATTGTCTTTATAGTATTGCATGGAAAAACTCTAGCTGACAAGAAACTTTTAGCAGTGAATGAGCATGCATAAAATAAAACTGAATGAAAACAGGTAAAGATTCTTCAATATTTCTCAATATAAACGTTTTGATATACTGTACATATACATAAGTGCAATAAGAGAAGGCTGCATTAGCTTTCTGTCAGAATAGATCATTAAAACCAGGATTTTATAGTTCTGCCATAATCCAGAAAATTCTAAAATGATTCTTGAATTAAATAAAATGCCTATAACTTATTAAGACATCCCTCTCCATTAAGTATTTTTTCCATCTAATAAAAATTCCCTCAGAAATAGTAGGTTTTATAAGAAAAAAAAAATCTTTGTGAGAAAAAAAAAAAAAAAAAATTACCCTGGAATATTTTCTAACTAATTCAGTTAATCACAGCCCTTGTAGGGGAAATTGTGAAAGCAATGTCTTCACAATAAGACTCAGTTTTGATATAAGAAATGTTACAACCTTTTGTTGGAGATTGCATCTTATCTATAAAAGCATTTTCAGTGTTATATTTTTACAACTTATATAGTTTATTATAATACTGAAATAAATAGCTTGTATAATTTTTTGTACTTTTTCAAATACGTGCTCTGAGTACTTGCTTACTAACAACATGTAAAACATGCAAAATGTTACCCAGCCTTTCTTTTCTAATTCCTCAGCAGTAAGTGTAAATCCTCTTGTCAAATAGTAAAACTAGCTCAGTATCCTATAATGAAAAGGAAGAAAACTTACTCTAACTAACCACATATATTTAAGAAATTACTCCAGAAATGAGAGTGTAATAGGTATTCTACACACAGTCCAGAAAGGTTTGAATCAAATTAATATTAAACAATTTATTTTGCTTCTGAAGGTGGTGTTTCTGAAGTTGAATTTCCCTGCTTTCCTAGAAATGTCAGTTAAGTTATATTCTCACCAAGTTCAGCATGCTTAATGAATTCCTTGGGGAAGCCAGAATATCTGTAGCACAATTAACTTCCCATTCTTATGTAAATGAGAAGTTTCAGTGTCCCCGATGGAAGTCTGCTTTTGGCTACAGTTAGCAAGTGTATGCCATTAAATGACACATGGAGCCTTGAGCTGAAATTTAGACTTCACTAATTTGTGCTGTGACATGTGCAAAGCTGCTTTAGAGGAATGTGAAACACAATTTTTTAAATGTACCTGATGAAATGAGGATTATTACCGCTGGCTAGACTGTAGTCAGGAGTCTGATTACCTTTGCTTTTCCTTAGTCTTTACAGAATAAGCACACTGATACTCTCTTCACTCTTTTATATTCCTTATAATATTTTTGGTTGCATTTCTTTATTATAATTATCCAGTATAGATTATTGATTTAAGATGGAAAAACTGCAATAGAGTGAGATCGTACTTTAGATTGTATGTATGTATTTGAGTTCATGTAAATAAAGTTAATACTGAAAATTTAATACTGAAAAGAGGAATAAACTCCAAGTCCGGTAGATAGACTTCATGTAGCTTGTGAAGGACAATAAAATCACATACATAAATTTAATCACCTGAGCGAGACAGAACAGTGAGAAAACAACATCCAAAATGAAAAGAGAATGTTACTGAATAGTTCAAGCTTTATTGTTCCTGATAAAGTCCTTTGAGATCTCTGGATGAAAGGCATTCTATAAATGCAAAGTATTACTCTCAGAGGAAAAAAGCTATATGTCAGTTCTAAAACATTTAAATAAAATCAGATTCAAGCTATAATCATAAAATAGGATCTGGCTGAGTATTTTGTATCTAAGTGACCTAGGAAGATTCTTAAGTCCAAGTTGGGTTCCAGCTTCCAATTTTTCATGGAACCTGTCTATTGGGAAAATAAGAGAAAAGCAGAAACAAAGTGTACAGAGTCAAAGACCTTAAAAAAAAAAAAAAAAAAAAAAAAAAAAAAAGAAAGGAAAACCTCATGGAGACAATGTCAAGACACAAACTTTGTCAGTTACTGTCATTCAAGGACAATGCATACACTACAAGCACCCTTTCCAGAAAGATCAGCATGGTCTTTTCAACCAGTAAGGCTGTAACCAAGGGCAGACTTACTGGAATTAATGAAGTTGTAGAGACCTAAAGGGATATGCAGGGGCAAGGAAAGCAGAAAGGAGCAGTTGGTAGGGGTGAGACAGAAAGTGATATAAACGGGGCTGGTCATGTGTAAAATGGAGCCAGTCCATACATGTCTCTCTGAGCCCTATTCTTGCTCACAGCAGTCAGTCCTAAATTCTTATATCTTATTAAATCTGAGTTCTCTATGCGTGTGTTGTTGAAAGCAGCACCTGGTCTGTGGCCATCTGTGTAGCCACAACTGTGACAATGTCCTCTTAGAGTGTCTCTGAGTCTCTGGGATAAATGTTCAGCTTCATTAATGTTTGAACCTGTAAATGGAAAGCAGCATCCTTCAGCCTGGACAGAGGTCTCAACAGGGATCATTGGTACTGGAATGGGCCACAGTAGCCAGAGTGGAGGGTTCTGGGTCAGCGAGGCTGGAGGTGTTGTCACTTGAGTCATACACAAAATGTCAAAATGTCATCTTAGTTACACCTTGCTGCTTAACTTTAAAAATGCAATTCAAATGGGAATATCTTTAGTTGTCTCTAATCAATTTAGGTATTTACACTTTCATGACAAAACATTTTCAGGGCACCTCTTGTGCCATTTCTCTGCAAACACTCCAGCTCAGAAGGTTTCCCCCTCTCAATACTTTATGATTCTCACAAGAAGCTCTCTTCTGAATAAATTTGCACATTAGACCTGCTCAGATCACTCTAACAGAGAAGGAAATCATTACTGATTTTACACAATGTTTTAGTGGTTGGAACACTTCCTTAAGAAGGGAAATACACACACGGAAACAATTCTTCAGTTTGACAATTCTCCTTCTGTATAAGGAAAATGTTCTAACCCACACTCTCTAAATGAGACTTAAATCTGGTTGTTTTTCAACCCTTCTGAGAAATATAAGCTACTGCAAATTAATAGTATATAGATTTATTAAACCAGTCAGCAAGTAAGAGGCATGTCTCTTTAACCTAGACGAAATATCAACACTTTCCTAGTAGTGGGAAGGATTGTGTTCATTCTTCCCTATATAAAAAAAAATGGGTCGGTCTCACACTATTTTCTAAATCAGATTTTATTTAAAAAAATAAAAATAATAAAGGCTTCACTGAATGAAGTCATGTAAAGGTCCTGTGTGAAGGAGTTGCAGAAAATACTGATGATCAAAGCTTAAATAGTATTTATCTTGTCATGTTTGGATCAGCATCTTATGAACACAGTCAGCATTACTTATACTGTTAAGGCCATTGCTTTCTGCTTAACAGAAAACAAGAAGCAAGTGACCAAAAAACCCTAAAAACCTTGAGAAATTTCATCTGTGCATTAAGTTCCAGTGAAAAACATTTTTTTTTCCTTTTCTATTTCTGTTTAATGATTCAGGATCTGTCAGATCAAGCAAGGGGAAAGTAAAAAAAAACATACAGAAAATATCCACTACCACTACAGGAAGAATAAAATGGTAAATATATCTTAAGAAGTAGAGAAGAAATGATTCTTACCTAATGGGATTAATAATGTCAAGGACTGATGGCAGTAAAAAAAAACCGCACCAACCTTTATATGCTCCACTACTAAACAAGACAATATGCCCAAAACTTAGTTAATCCTCTGGATACTAATATTTAAATATATACTTACATGTTCATCATACATAGGGATCTACCACAGACATAGTGATCTACCTTTAATTTTGAGTTAAAGAAGAGAGAGGTAAGTGGACCTTGAACCTGTCAAGTTCCATTTCCTTAAAAACCATGTGGCAATTTGTTTCTCTGCAAGAATTAAGAACTTTCCTGAACCTGACAGACACAACTACTAAACCAAAGCCACACTCCCTCTAAGCTGGTCTACTTTTGCTTCATGCTTCATATATTCTTTGCTCCCTAATCATGTCATGGCCCCTGGAAAATATGGAATCAAACATCTTAGCCTGGAAATAGCTTAATACCTATACTTCTTATATTTTCTTATTTTTGTCTGGCAAAAGTTTAATCTCTGGACAGACACAAATGAGGGGCACTACTATTACTATTAGCTATATCTGATACCCATCCTTGTGCTTTTGCCCAGGAGAGTTGTTAATATAAATTAATATACACAAAAAGTGAGATCTACATTGATATTTTTTCTTTCAGAAAAAATGTAGCTAGTATGCAACATAAGCTGGTAGAACTGCTACTCATGAAAGCTTAATTATGGATCGTTTTGAGAGAAAGTATAAAGTAACACTGCTATTTTTTGGTTTGAGTTTTCATTTTTAATATGAAGTGATCTAACAAAAAGAGCTGATGGTTCAGGCTTTTACCCTCTATTTTATGATTGCAAGATACCTTGTCATGTTTAGCAAAAGTTATCGGGAACAGATAAAAACAAGTATTAGTCTTATGAATCTTCTTTCTTGAGTATGGCTTTTGTTTATATGGAATGTAAGTGTAGCTATTTGAATACTTAATAATAAATTGCTGCTATTAATAATAAATAGCTTCTGTAGCTATCCAATTTCATCTTCTACTTTCTTCATGCAGAGAAAGTGTGTAAAATAAAATTCCCTAGCCTTGTAATATTTTGAATCCTTTGAATATTCTGTCTCTTCCACTTGTCTGGAAGCAACCTTGATTTAATAAATAAACATATGTTATTGAGATACAGTAAAGGAGAAATTCAGCAGGAAAGACTGGGGGTCAGCATGTAGGTGGGGAGGTGCCTCTCCCCATTACAACATGTAGGTACATATAGTAGTGCAACACCGAAGAAATTTCATGATCATATATTTTCCATGTACAGTTGCTTAAAGTAATTATGTTGTTATTGCATGTTGTGTGCATGATGAAGCATGAGATCAAAAAAACTCACTTCTGTCCTCTGCTTAAATTAATGAGAAAAAATAGCTTGGAAAATAATAGTGTCACATGACAAAAGTTGAGCAATGAATAATGTCACTGATATATTTGAAGAAGCCCTTCTTACCCTTGAAATCCTTAGCCAGATTGAATTCCAAATGGGCCTTGGCCTTCCTTGCTGGAAAAGGGAGCCTGTGCTTGGAATAATGCTTTAGTGTCTGCTTCAGGCTATGTGTCAGAAAGCATGAAGGCTTCCTAGTGGCAAAAGAAATCATCAAGAAAAACAATGATTCTAACCCTGACATTACAGCTCTCCTGAGACAAGATATAACATGGCTTGGGGCACTGCTCTGAAGGCAGCACATTTTTTTTTTTTTATCAGTCACACTAATGAAGAATGCAAGTAAAAATCTGAAACAGAGTTAAGCATTGTTACACCTAATTTGCTTTGCTGGTAGAAGCCTAAATTACTACTCCAGGCTCTAATCAGAGATCTTATGAAGGATGCAGAGCCTGGCTTTGACTACTTAGCAGTAATGCAGATATCTATTCTATGCTTTTGAGATAGTTTTTCCTCTTGACAAGATTAGGATGAAGAGTGATAATAATGACAGGGCTGTGGAGAAGGGTGACTTGTATTTCCACAGTACTGTGACACATGGATGGAAATAAATGGAAGAGTTTAAGCCAATAAAAAGTTTTTCTCAAAATGATTACTTTTATAGTATAAAAAAGGGCTATTCCTTCAAAATCAGTATTTAGATACAAATTTCACTTAAACTTTAATAAGGGACTGAGGACAGAATATCTTGCAGATTGCTATTATTATAGAGAAAGACATTTATATTACTTACAGTTATGCCTGACATTAACTAAGTCTCAATAATTGAAGGATGAAGTCACTAACACACAGCTCCCTCTCAAAATTTAAATGTAGTTAAAGATTAATTGCACAAATCCACTGTAAAGGGATTCTTTCCGTGTCCTAGGTTGTTCTTAGGTGAGATGTTTACCTGGCAATCTTTTAAGTAATCTTTGAAGAAGTTTATAGTAGGTGAAAAATTTATAACTTTCCATTATTTAAAAAGTGACACAACAATATGAATAATTAATATATCTGAAATAGTAAGTAATGTCCCACTCTAAACCAGAATTAATATTTCCTCTACTGTATCATAGAAATAAATAAATAACCTAAGTTCCTTATGCCATTCAAAGCGATGTGAGTTCTCTCATAAATATTTGAGGGAAATTTTAACTTTTTCCTGAAGCTATTCAATTTATTTATTTATTTGTTTATTTTCTACTTTGGTTTCTAGTTGAATTTCTCAAGAGTTCCTGCCATCAACAAAGCAGACAAAAAGACACATAAAAGGCAATTGTGACTGGAGCTGTAGGAAAAGAGGGCTTGTGTTGTGTCATGAAGGGTCTACATTGCTCAATTTCTTTTGTGTGAGGTCTAGCAGAAATTCTGTATATATTGGGATTGCACTTTGTTATCATATATTCTCACATGCAGGATTTGATACTTACTTCATTAGTTATGGAAATGAATGGGGATAGCCGCATATTTAGTTCAGTAAGATGAAGAAATAGAAATACTGGAAAATATTTGGGCTTTTTGTTTGTGGGTGTTTTTTGGATTTATATTGTTGGTTTTCACATGTTTGTAGGTTTTTTTTTTCCCTGTTTTTCTTCTTATGAGGATATATGAAAGAGAAGGAAAGTAGAGCAATGATATTTTTAATCATACAGACGTATTTTTCACACTGGTAAAAATTCAGGATAATGCTACAATATCTAGATACAAAATTCAGAGATTCTTCTATGTATTTTGTGTTCCATACTTATATTTATTGACAGAGGTAAACTCATGATAGCCAGCATAGTAGTCAGCATCACCCTTCCAGCCATCTAGAACACCAGAACTATAATGAAAATACTTCTTCCATGTCAATATGGAGTAACTAGAGTGGATAGGCAATGCTCTAAACATCTAAAAAACGGTCATAATACTGCCTATTTTCTCTGACTTTGACTTTGATCTTATTTTAGGAAAAAGTGAAAGGAAACTTAATCTGTATTTACTAGTAATTTGTACAGGATCTACCATCACTAAAATAAACACTACCCATATTAGGACAAAGAGAAAGGAGAGGAGGAGGAGAAAGGAGAGGAGGAGGAGAAAGACCTCTGTCATGAGAGCTATTTTCCCTCTGTGCTCTTCTCTGTGAATAAAGAGCAGCTACTGCTGGTCTACTGATCTGCCATAAATGAAGATAAACAGAAAACGGCAGCTGGAAAAAGTTTTGAGATTTCTTTTTAATTTTTCTGATATACTAGAATGAATTTATGCAAAATTTACTGTGAATAGAGTTATTAAAGATGAAAATATTTTCTTTCTTAGGCTCACAAAGAACTGAGAATGGAATTCCACGGTAAAGCATATACTTCCTTATAGATCAATTTCATTTTTGTTCCCAGAATAACCTAATCCATATAATTCAAACCTTTTACTGCCTTGGATTCCACTCCTGTTTCCTTTCTCATCAATGAGAAATCATTGAGATAGAAGTATCTGACTCATATTTTTATTCTTGCTTCATTTTCATACAGTTCGGCACCAATACAGATTCATGGTGGTGTTGATGGGTCAAGTCTTTCAGGCTATTTAACACTTCAGTCTTGGAAGGTGAAGGTCAGAGGCTCAGTGTCTCTGAAGCCAAATCATTTTTACAGCATACATTTCATTCACACAGCACATTTGTCAAGCTGCCTTAGAGGATCTAAATGGAACTCAAATGCCTGTCTACCTATCCCATGTTTGCAGACTACTTGGCAGGAAAGAGGCAATTTTTGACTTGAGGATGTATTTTTCAGAATACATAGGTAGCTGAAGTTAAGATCTGGGAAAAATTTAGAATAAATATGACCCTAAATGAGTTTAAACACTTATTGAGAATCAAGTTGGATCTGTTTGTCACAATATATATGGAGAGAAAAGTGGTATTTTATGTGCCTGCAACTACTGAATGAAATAATCTAGTCAAAGAACAGGTGACATCCAATTCCAGTACCAAAAATTTCTTTTTTCTGTATTTGTATCCTAATGAGAATCACAAAAATATCAGCCATCTTAGGATGTACATTGTTGTACAATTGATAGTGAGTTATCAAAGGAAACTGAAAAGACCAGGGGGCTGCAAGATATTTATATGAAATCCTAAGAGATATATTACTTTTATGCTTAATTCATCTTAATGTCAGTGGGACTTATGTGCACAAGTAGAAAGAAAAGACACCTCTGTATGCAAGCAGTCATTTTCAGACAAGAAAAAAAAAAAAAGGAAAAGAATAAAAACCAGATTATTTAAATTTTTGAGAGCACTTCAAAAAGGATTGTACAGACCATGAATCAGAACGTCTGTGAAATTCTGATCAACATAAACAGAGATGACAGTAATTCCCTGTGCACTGACAGAAATCTAATCACTACTGTTACAAAAATACATCTGTTTCCATTCAAACAATTGTGCCATTAAATGAATACAATAAATTTTAGAAACTGTATAACTTTTATTCTTAACCCTTCTCTGTCCAGAGGTGATTTCTCTAAGTTGTTTTTTGAGTACAAATTGTTCAGTTTTAATGTATGTATTCTCAAGGTCATAAGAATAAAAGTTAAGTTAGCTCCAAAAGAGTTTTTAATTCTGTAAGAGTGTTGAATTACATTTCTGTCAATAAAGGATATAAAAAATCCAAATAAACAGGTAAGCACAGAAGGATTCTAACTCAGTTTAATTAGTGAGGTATTATCTAACCCTAAATTTGACAAGCCATTCTAAAGTTTCAAATAAATCCTTATATTTTTAGAAACAATTAGAAACATTTGTTAATTCTGGATTCTATTTCTTTCCCCCTGACTATCAAGCTTCTTTATTTTTTATTTTTTTAAATCTTCCATTTGGTTTTTCAGCAGTGTGTAGAGAGATTTAGTTTGCTGTTGTATGTCACTAAGGTTTTACATGGTCTTCTCTCTTCTCATTAAAAACACATTTTTGCTTATCTGTGAGATGGACAGGCTACAGGAAACACACAAAGAAACAGTACTTTTCATTGCAAAATATTCTTTGGAGACCTCTGTATTACATTGTACAGGAAAGGATATATGATAAAATAGATACTTTGAAGATAATACAACATGATTTGGAAAATATTCCTACTCTAGCAGCAACAGCAGAAAAACTTTGATTTTGCACTTTTAGACAAGTGGAAAGATGCTTTCAGACTGAATAGTGTCATTTCCTTCTTCTGAGTAATGACTTCTCCAGCCCACCATGAAAGAGTAAGACTTTGCCATCAAAACCAATAGTCAGGCTTTCTCATGCAGAAATATCCAGAAGACCCTTTTACTCAGCCATAACAAATTATTACTGTGCTTTTTAAAAAATATGAGTCCCTGGACATTTTCCCTTCTTTCCAATTCTGCTTTGTTGCCTGTTATTTGCATTAATTTCTTTCAAGAAAACACTTTCTCATCCATTTTTCTTCTTGTCTTACTTTCCAGTATTTTTCTTAGTTGTTGAGACACTATAAATGATACACCATTTTGGATCTGTGAACCGATATGAAAATAAGTGTAGAGTCTATTTTTTTCCAAAGAATAATAATTTTGGGACTTATTTTAATGTTTTTTAAAAATTCTTTTTTTTTTTCCTCATGCTGTAAGACAAGAAGAAACTACTACTAGGGGCTAGAAACTTCTTAGCCCTATAAAATTCAAAAATGTGTACATTGCACAATAATGTGAAATAAATGCAAAGCGATTAGTGGTATTAATTTTGGTTAATCCATAACTAAAATTATTCATCAGATTTGTTGTCATGTTTTTCAAAAATATATACAAAGTCTTAACTGGAAAAAATACCAATCCTCCTCTTAAAAAATGCTATAAACTTTAGCTAATCATATAAAGAAGGAAATTGAAGATAATTTTAAAAATATATGCCATAAAAATATTGTAGCAAAGACTTTGGAGATGAATGGAAATCAGACTGTGTCCATAACATCTGAAGGACCATGATCTATACACTATATTTTAGTCTTTGATTAAAAAAACAGATGCATTATGTATTAAGTAAAATAATATTTGAAAACATACTTTCAATAAGATTAAAAGTACATTTGTGTTCCTATTCCCCTTATGAGCTATCACTCTTCAGTCTCTTGTTCCATTTTTCTAGAAATATAACACTCTTCAGTATGTCCTTATAGTTAAGTTAAAATTTTCTGTAAAATTTCTTTCATCGAGTGGTAAACACAGATCAATGTGAAACCTCATAGAAGCTAAGTTTCCTGGTAACTAAGATTTCATGAAAGGGTGAGGTGATAGCATGTTTCATAAATTACTCTGGAAAACAAACCATAGCCTGGAGATGGATCTTTCATCCAAAAGATGCAAAACAACAGATACAGGAAATGAAAAATTTCCAAAAGAACATAATTTATATCCTGATTTTTGGTTGTGTTTTTATTTGCTTGTTTATTTGCTTCTTTTCCAAGTGTAAAACTTTCCTTCAATTTCATTTAACTGGAAATAGATTTTAATCTAGAATATGCCTATACAAAAGCTGTTTTGGCCAAGATTTTTCTTTCCGTAACTTTCAGACCTGTAACTTCTTACTAATTTAAGACTTTTCAATTATCTTACTTTTGAACTTATTTGATTTATATGGAGCTTGATGGCACTCATTGCGCTGGGGAATACTTTGTTTGCACACAGTAAATATACTTTTGATGAAAATGAAATTTCAAGGTAAATAAGTATCTCCTATGGATCATTACAGACATTATTAAAAGTATGTGCCAAAGTGATAAATAACATTACAAGCTAATTTTATTTTAAAGGAAAAAAGGCTAATTCGTAAGTGTACCAACAAGCAGAAGAAAAAAAATAGATCAGAAACCTGTTTCACCATTCTTTGCAAAACCACCATAATTTGAATATTTAAGAAACATTCTTAAAAAAAGAAGTAAACACATGCTGAACAGCTGGATTAATATAGAAATCTCCAAGCATGGGAGAGTTATCTAAAACAAATCATTTCCTTGGTTTGCAAGGTGCTTTTACATATAAAAGTAGTATAGCAAGTAGGAAATACTTCAAACAGTTTTTCTTCTTTATATGTAATAATCTCTAAGAGCAATTCTGCTTGCCATAGACTTTTTTTTATCAAAAGATATTTTATTACTTTTTCTAGAAAAAAAAAATAAATTGAGTGCTATTCTCTGCTAGGTTATGTAGACTATTCAAAACCTAGTAGAATATTCTTTTGTCTGTATTCTGTTCATCATCAATGTGAAAAACCATAAATAGACCACAGGAAACATACACTTAAACTGAAAGCAATGGGAATTATATTTTTGTGTATTAAATTTCCCTGTTATGACTTAGAACTCAAAATTCTGTTGCAAAGAAATATAAAAGGGTTTTCCTGGCAAGGGTAACACAGTAAGGAAAAAAGGAGAAACAAAGCTGAAGAAATCATATTGTTGAGAGCCCTTAGCTAAAGAATGCTAGAAGACACACAGGTCCCTTTTTCCCTTTGTCTCTCCACTCCTAATTCAAGATCACCTTTCATAAAATGTTTGGGGTTTTGTACAGTGAGCTAAGCTCTGCTTCACCTAGTGAGTTTCACAGCAATTGCTAACAAACCTAAGAGATCAGGATAATCCATAGCAGTGTTAGCATAACGGCTTAAATCTTGTTTCCATTGATGGTTTCCAGTGATGGCCACTGGGTGCAGATGTGTATCACTTCCTAGCTACTTGTATCAGCGTGTTAACATTTAAAATTAAAACAAGCTAATATTATTTAAAATCTGCTTAATTTTCTGCTGTATTTAAAAGAGCAGCAAGTGTCTGCCTTCACAGTCATGCCTCTCTCACAGTTTTGCACTCTTCCCTATGGCAAATGACCAACTAGTTCCTGGAATCTATGCTGCACAGAAGATGTGCCAAGGGAAGGAGATCAATTAATTAGGTTTCTTAACTTTTTGGCTTGAATGTAAAGACTCAGGTGATAAGAGGTAATAAACAGAGAAGTTTCCTGGAAATAGTAGGAATGGTTTTAAACCTCCTTTTACAAAAAAGGGGTTTGGTCCTGTGTGCTATGTTTTTGGAATAAATTCATTAAATGTGCTGATATTTAGGTAGGTGAGAATGGCCTTCCCATATATTACCAATTATTAATACTTATATATTAATAAAAGCAGTAGCAAGAGTATTTTCTTATCTATACAGTTTGTATTATCTAAGGTCTGAGCAGGTCTCTCCTGCCTTCTAATCTCTTTCTTTTTCTCTCTCTCTCTCACTGAATCTTTCATGAGATATGTATGTTACCCCATGCATTTTCTAGGTCTGGTTGACTGTTATATTCATACCTAATAAGAAATTCAGCTGAAAACAGCTCATAAACTTTCATAGTGTAGAGGAAGATATCCAGGGATTTCTATATGCTCAGAAGTTTAAGCAGCAACAGGGTTTTTTTTTCTGTCTGTATGGTGTTTGCCAAAGCTGGGAAGCCCACTGCCACTCACTCACTGTACCTCTGCCAGTGGGATGAGGGAGAAAACAACAAGAACAAGAGCTAAGAATCCATCAGGGAAATCACTTATCAATTACTGACTTGCTTGGAAAATTTGACTCACTTCATTGCCAGTTAGCATAGGCATTTAATTACTGATGGGATATTTCAAAAAAAAAAAGCAGAAAAATATTTAAACACTTAGGGAAAATATATTTTATTCCCATTTCCCATTCACTCCAGACACCTCGCCTCCCTTTCAAATTTCCACTCCTTTTTTGTCAATGCAGGTTAAGCTCAGTCCTCTTGGTGAGGCAATGGGCTGAGGGGGAGATTGGGATCAGGCTGCAGTGATTCCTTTCTCCTATTCCTTATTATTTTCTCTTTTCTCTCTCTGCTCATGCCTTCTGTTTCCTCTAGGATGTTGGCCTATCCATGGGCCACAGTTCCTTCAGGAAGCATGATTCAGCATGTGCTGATCTACAAGTTACTTCAAGGGTTTGCCTGTGGTAGTGTGTTTATCCACTGGCTGCAGTTAATTCAGGAGTATTATCAGCTCTACCATGGAGCAATTCTTTGTCCTGTGGTGCCCTGTTCTATGTTCTTGTGGTGTTTAACCTTCTTAAATATGTTGTTGCAGGTGCCACCAGCTCCATGGCAGGCTCAGATGTGTCCTTCAGTAATTCCCTTGGGGGTGGCAGAACAGGCTGTGCCTGGCATAGGGGCTGCCCCCAGCCTCTTTGCTCAGGTGTAACCTGTGCAAACCACACCTCACTGCCAAAACCATGGATTTATACCAACCACCACCTGTTCACTTAAATGATTTAAGAGTGTGATTTTAAAGCTTGTGAAAGCGCGATTATTACTGTGAATGTTCTGTTACACTCTTTATCCAGAACGATAAAGGTGAGAAGGAATGATGAAAAGGAATATGACTACTTTGCATTACATGTGGAGTCAAACCGAGTTATGAATTCACATAAGTCGCATGGTATACCAGAGTAGAGGGAAATATCAAAAGAAAATTGAACTATAAAGAAGATGCAAAAGAGAAAGGTCTGCCTGGGAGGAGCGTACAGACACTGCCAGAGCATGCAAGGCTGGAGTTAAGGAAGTGAAACTCAGCTGGAACTGAAAGTGGGAAGGATTGTGAAGTGCAAAAAGCAGAGCTTCTGTAAGTAGATTGTCAGCCAAGGAAGAATGAGGAGAATGGGGGCTGTAACTTGATGTGTTGTAGTATTGGGGGAAAGAAGAAAGGACTTGGGAAAAATTGAGATACTACAATGTCTTGTCTGTTTTCAATTATAATATTTGTCTTTGGGCATCCTAGGCCCAAAAGATGTCTTTAAATAGTACCTGTATGAACAAGTCATTACCCATAGCACAGGAAGCTTAAATTTGGGAACCTCTTAAAATAACAGGACATAAAGGTGTCCATGGGCCAAAAAAACCCATATACAGAGCTGCTGTAGAAGCTGACTGGTGACAGTATGAGGCCACTTTCTATCATCCTTACAAGTCATTGTGGTCAGAGGAATTACTGAAAGACACAAATGCAATGCTCATCTTTAATCAGGGTAAGAAGGAAGGTCTGGGTAACTACAGGTCAGCCGTTTCCTGGGAAGATCATGCAGCCATTTCTAAGTATATGAAGGATCAGAAGGTGATCTGGAACAGTCAGCAAGGCTTTACAAATGGCAAGCAATACCCTGTTAAACTGATTGCCTTCTGCAGTGAGACTAATCACTGCGTGGACAAAGAGCAGTGGCTGCCATATACATAACTTTAGAGATGAAAGGTTTTTAATCTTTTTAGCGCAGTTCCCTCATGGTCTACCAAAAATCAGAGAGGTATGGACTCAAGTAGCCAATGATGTGGATAGAAAATTTTCTTGACAGCTGGGCTCAAAGGGAAGTGATTGGTGGTGAAAATCATCCAACTTGCAGGCCATTACAAGTGGTATGCCTCAGAGATAATAGAGGGGACTGTTTTACATCTTTAACAACAAGCTGCATGCGGACATACAGTACAATATCAGCAAGCTGGCAGAGAACACCAGTGGAAGCACTGAGGTCTGCTATTCAGAAGAACCTCTACATACAGGAGGACTGGGCAACAGGTATCTCAAGAATTTCAGTAAAGAAAAACAAAGTTTTGCACCCGAGACAAAATACTTCCATGCGAGAAAAGAAATTGAAGGACAACTCAATAGAAAGAAGCTCTCTAGAAAAGGATCTTGATAAGCAACATGTTGAACTTGAGTCAGTTGGATGATCTAGCAGAAAAAAAAAAAAGCCAATTACCATTGGACTGTACTGTATCATGAGAGTACAGTCAGCAGATAAAGGGTCACATAGAAGGGATTCTACCCTTCTATGTGACACCTGTTAGATAATAATCTACATTATGTAGATTATCAGGTAGTATCTACAGTACAGTGCCTAGTGTAGAGAACTTTAGCACAAGACAGGAATAAACTCAAGCAGGTTCAGCCAATGTTGACCAAGATGACTATGGGGCTGAAAAGGAGAGATTGAGAGAATAATATCCTTGAAAGCAAAAGCTTAGGGGGAAAATACTCCTTTCTTCATATACCTGTTGGGTAGTTGTAGAAAATATGGAGCCAGACTGTTTATAGAAGCTCATGTTGGAAATACAAGACCCATTGGATAAAAGCTAGGACATAAAGAATTCCAACCAAATATTTAAAAAAAAAAAAAAAAAAATCAAAGAAGTGGCATGAGGTGGTCAAACACTTCAAGAGTTTTCCCAGGAAAGTTATGGAATCTCCATCCTAGAAATTAATCAAAACTAAACAGAGGAAGTCCTAATCAATTTACTCTAGCTATCCAACAAGACAAAATACAAAAAAGTACCTTCAGAGATCTCTTCTGATTTACAGAACATTATGATTACGTCTTTCACAGTATTTTACTTTAAATCTTAAAAAGAGTGCAAGAGCTTGAGATTCTGCTATAAGTGGAGATGACAGATGCAGTGTTTTATTAATTTCTGTAAGTTGTTGATTTGGTTGTTTTTTTCCTCCTGGTTGAATCAATTAAAACATTTTAGAATTACATATCTAGAGACAATAAAATAAGAGTTGTTTATAATTCAGGTCAAAGGAAATAGTTCAACCTCTATGACAAGCCACTGTAAACTCTGTATCATAATGTGATGTACGTGGGGGAATGTGTTAGTGTTAGAGATACAGCTAAATTTGTTCAAACACCACCATAATTTACTTTCTTTATGTAACTGTAGGGAATGCAAAACCATATAAATAGCTATTGGTTGCTCAGTTTTACTGGTTACAATCCCCATGCGTCTCACTCTGGTCCTGATTGGTTTTCCTTCATGGGTCACAATGAGGGAAAGTAAGCCAATAAAGTCATAATGCACAGGCTGTTATGGGTCAGTGGTAAGACTTTTCAGCAAACTGCAGGAAGATTGTTGCAGTGTCTTTTATCAGTTTATTTCATTAGGGAAAATAAGTAGATCTGTCATCTGCATGGTACTGTTAAGATTTCTGTTGGAAAATAAAAAAAAAAAAGAAACAAAACAGCTTTTTTTTCCTCTGTTACAAAACTTAGTCCAAGAGCAGCAGTGGCTCTAACAGACATTATGCTGAGGATTTTAGGATATATACTGACAATAGAAAAATTTAATGCTCAAATTATCTGTGTATATTTTCAAATCCTGCTGGTGCCATTTCATTTGTGTCTCAGTTAAATTTGAGCCAACTGTATTTAATTCCTATTCTTGTCACTCTTGTGCAAAGTGACATCAGAGTAAAAGTATTTTACATATCTCTTGAGAGGCACACAGAGCAGGGTGTTTTCAGTATGCATTACACCCATCCTATTTCATGACTTCTCTCAATAATCTGGGAGGAAGACACAGAATGATCAATCTTTGTGGTCTCTAAAATGCTGTTTCAATTATACTGCATTTGCTTCTACCCCTTCCAAAACATCTGAAGGAGGGTAAGAAAACAAACAAATGAAAGTGTACATATGTTTTGAAGTTCACATGATGGTGGCAGATAACAATTAAAAACGCTATTACAAAAGTAAGCTATTACTGCTGCATTATTACAATGATGTTGTAAAAATAATACCCAATACACACACTAGAGTACTTTGTGATCATAAAAAAACTATTATAGCTTTTAGCCTAGACATTTCACGTAGACTGCAGTCTTTCTAATTAAAGTTTTAGACTTATGAGGAAGAAAAAAAAAAAAACAAAAAGATCTATAATAATATTTTTATACAAGTGATCAATATAGGCTGATTCCTGATTATTTTTATACAAACAGCAGACCAGTACAGTTTATATAAATACAGTCTTACAACACTGTATCAATTAAAAAAAAAAAGTCTAAACCAGAAATTTTACTGTCATGAAAATTTCTTGTCTTGCTCTGTAGGTAACCACTAACTTGTCTTTGGGTACAGATTTGGGTCAAAAATCTGGGTCATTTTAAATTGCTGCAGAGCTCCCACAATCAACCATGGAGCCAAGATATCATTCACAGTCTTAAAAATTTTTATGCTTTAAGTTGGAGGGAAGATGTAAATCTTATGTAACTTGTAGACCTTTTCATTCTTTTTGAGGTCCAACATTGCTATCAGAAAAATTACAAAAATTTAACTAATAATCATGAAGTTTTAATTACCCTTTCTCTGCTCAACTATAACAGAGGTAAATAAGATTACTTGTGCTTGGCACTTAACCAGTGTCAAACCATGACACCCACACGCAAATTACCAACTAGTACCATAGAGAATTAAAATAAATTGAAATGCAAAAATCTGATATTTGAAGTAGATCTTTAGCTGAATTAGATCAGTAGCTTTGTACTTTAGCCCAAAGATACAAGAATTTACCTCCCTATACTTGGAAGTTTTAGGCAAACATACTTTCCAAAGAAAAAATGTTTCCTGGAAATTCAAGCCTCTCTCCTTTCTCTTAGGATTCATAAGCTACTTCTGAAGGATTATACTGAGGTTACAAGAAGCCTTAATAGTCAGATGCAAAGAAATGGTCTCAAAGGTAGGTCATTGATCAAATGTTGTTCATTCTTCAACTTATCATGAAGGTGACATTTTAGCATCGATTCCAAACATCATATTCATGAAAGAGAACAAACAACATTGTTGGATAACTTTGAAACAAAATCTTCAAAAAAATTATGTATATATTGAGACCCATCTTCTACTCTCCAAAGGTTAAATTCTTGCTGTTATGATTGTGGCTGGTAGGGTCTGTCCAATTAAATAATGAAACATACTAAAAATATAATTTCATTTTTTACTTAAAAAAAAGTTTCATTCATGGCACAATGCAGGAACTCAGCACTTCTGCACAATGAATCATTATGATCACTCAGAAGCTTTAAAACTCTCTAAAATATGCATCACCTCTTTAGACATCACGGGGGAACTCACACATCTTCCAATTTTTACTTAATACCTACTTATCACCTTTTTTGTGTATTTATCTTACTTATCTTATACTTACACATTTTACCTATTTTTCATACTTCTGCATAACCTATACAGTTCACTTTCTTATACATAACTCACTACTTCTACATCATACACTATTTTTACCCATCACAGTACATACATATTTTACTTACTTAACACAGTATATCTACCTAACATAGCACTTATACATTTTACCAACTTATCCATAATACAAAACATGTACATTTTGCAACTGCTAGGCATGAGATTACACATTACTTGGTTGGGCCCTTTACTTTGTCAAAGAGTTCCACACACACTTTTCAGATAACACAATTGGTTTCTAATCCAGTGCAGCACAGCCCTTTTTATCTATTCTTTGCTGTCTTGGTATTTAGCCTTTCAGCTTCTCCTTTCCCCATTCTTTTTCATGTTTGCACAATTTACCTTTCAGTGCATGATGAACTCCAAAGGGTTCTAACACGTGAGCTCCAAAGCCAGGCAAGAAGAGTCAAGATGAATCCATCCAGCGATCAGCAGCCAAGTTAGTCCAGGAAATCAAACAAAAAAAAAAAAAAAAAAAAAAAAAAAAAACAACAACAAAAAAAAAACCACCCAAAACAAAAAACAAAACCCAAACCAACAAGACAGCAAAGGCCAGGGAGCAGATAAAAGCCTCACCTTCTCTCTCCTGAGGGCACCTTCTGACTGGGCTTAAAAACCCTCCAGGAGCTGATCTGCTACACCTGAAGGTGCATGGCCAGGTGAAGCTGCTGAGGGTAATTCCAACCTAGTCTCACTCTGAGATCTCCAATAGAAATAACTAAAGATGGTTTGGCTGGGGCACACTATCATGATCCAAAACACCTTGCAACAGTACAATCAATAGCAATCCTATTGATTTGGTTTGTCTGGTTTTGCTTTGTTTCCACTGACATATATGTGATCCTATTTGTTCAGTGTAGTATAATTATATATACATATTTGTTCCTCTCAGGAAGCCATTTTTATAATATTAGCACCATAAATCTGAGTGAATTTGTAGGAGCTAGAGGAAGTAGAGACAGAGGAACTACTGTGTGTTTACACCTTGTTACTCTAATATTGTCACATTTTCGGGGGGGAAAAAAGAGAGATCTGAGCCTCTCTGATTACTTCAGTTCTAACTTGCCAGCTGCATCTGGTCTGTCCCAATTTAGTAAACACACTTTGCACCATTTCAAGAAAATTCCAGATCTGCTACTCCAAATCTTCATTTGAGAGCTCTTGAGACGTACTTACCCTCATCTGCCAAGTTCAGATTTCTCTTTTTCTTGATTAGTTTAATGTCATCAGGTTCCTAGTTGAGGTTATGTCATTTTATGTTAAGGCTTCTCAGAAAAGTGGGAAATAATAATACGTATAAAAAGGAAGTAAGGATTTTTCTCAGCTTTGGTCCCTAAACAGAGATAAAACATTTGTAATGTGCATGCATTTCTTTAATTATTTTAAAAAAATATTTCTATTATATACATTTATAAATAAAATTCCACTTGATGCTTACAGCAGTAAAGCTTTTGAGAAGGTGCCTGAACATCTTGGGATTGATTAATCTTGAAATTTAGATGTATAAGTGTTCCAATATGAATTAGAGGGTAAGTAGAGCTAATAGAGAGGCAAGACAATTCAGTTGTCTAACACAGACTAATTTCTCCAGTGTTATTTAAGGGGTCTTAGGATCCTCTGCTTGTGTTCCAGCAGCCACACATTCTCCACTGGCACTGTATTTTATCTACCAGCCCTGTTTGGACAACTTTGTTAACTATGATAAGACCTCTCAAATGACATTTGTGTGGGTAACTGCATTGATAAATAGAATTGCAAATATAGTCAGTAATGCTTGTTTTAGGAGTCAATTACCTAAATATGTGTCCTTTTCAGAAGATTAATAGCCCCTTGGTCTCAGCTTACTCTACTCACTAAAATTTGATCCAGATGCCTACACAATGTTAATTTTCTTCATAGTAGTTTGTATGGTGATGGTGCTGTGTTTTGGATCTGGGATAAAAACAGGATTGGTAGACACACAGGGGCTTTAATTTTTTCTGAGCAGTGTTTATACAATATCAAGTCTTTCTGCCTCTCTCTCTCCACCCCACCAGTGAGGAGGCTGGGGATACCTGAGAAGTTAGGAGAGGACACAGCCAGGACAGCTGACCCCAACTGACCAAAGTAATATTTCAGACTATATGGTGTCATGCTCGGTGTATAAATCTGGGGAAAAAAGGAAAAGATGGAACATTCATAGCAATGAATGTCTTCCCAAGTAATTTTTAAGAGTGATGGGGCCCTGATTTCCTAGAGATGGCTGAACACCCGCCTACCCTCAGGAAGTGGTGAATGAATTCCTTGTTTTGCTTTGCATGTGTGCACAGCTTTTCTTTACCTATTAAAGTGCCTTGACCTCTACCCATAAGTTTTCTCAATTTTACTCTGATTCTTTGCCCCATTCCAAAAGTGAGGCCATGAGGACCTGAGCAGCCTACTGGTGTAAAACAACACATTCTTATGAATTTTTTTCAGTTCTGTTGATTGTAACACCAACTATTTCAAGTTTTGTTCATACATTATATATTGTACATCTCTAATATTCTTATCATCTCTCCTTGAAGCTTTTGTGAGCTCGTCTATACCATTACTAAAGTGACATTAGGTATCTAATTAAAATTTATCTCAAAATCAAGTCTTCAAAAATATCCAGGACCTTTGCATCATTGTAATTTTTTTGAGTTTAGAGTTTTGGGTTTTCTACTCTATATGTTTCTATATATTTTGAATATCCAGTTTTGAATATCCTGGTTTGACCTGCAGCTTTTATCAGGAATCAGTGAAGACTGGTAGACTGGTAGGTGTTTAAGTCTGTATTAGAGTTCAGTTTTGACCATGCAAAGGGACTCTCCATCCTGTTTTTGCTGGCAGTAGTAAAGTAAAGCCAGCTTAAGAGGTGTAAGGGTGTAAGGATAGACACTGACTGTTTAAAATGCAACACAAGATTATTTAAACTACAAAAAGTAGTGCTGGGTGTCCACCAGATATAGAACAGGGGAAAAATAGCTTTCATGATGAAATATCTTGGTTGCACTTTTTTTCTTCCCCTCCTAGAAAGAAGGAAAACTGCAATTATTGTAACAGTTTTGGGAACTTCTTTCACCTTCACAGCCCTCTATTCCTGCTGTCATTACTGTCTAGGGCTTTCATTTCTCAAAAGCAGAGATGTTTCAGAAATGAGCAAAGTATTGTATTTTAATCTGAAGTGCTTCCAGGCTGAAATACTGGGTAATATAACCGAATTTCTATACTATTTTGTACTGAACCAAGTACCTGTTTCACATTTTAAAGGAGCCAAAGTGTTGAAGAGTGTATATCTATACCAGTATCTTAAGGAATCAATGTTCTGCCTCTTAAATATTTTTTGACACCACTTTTTCTATTTAACTTTTTGTACTAATCTGTGCTGCGCTATAGATCTTAATTTTCTGACATCACATCTCTCATAGATCAAACGATGGCTGCATGTTTCAAACAGTGGAGAAAAAGAAGAAAAGAAGGAAAGAAAAAGAAGGAAAAAACAAAAGAAGGAAAGGAAGGAAGGAAGGAAGGAAGGAAGGAAGGAAGGAAGAAAGAGAAAGAAAGAGAAAGAAAGAGAGAGAGAAAGAGAGAAAGAGAGAAAGAGAGAGAGAAAGAGAGAAAGAGAGAAAGAGAGAAAGAGAGAAAGAAAGAAAGAAAGAAAGAAAGAAAGAAAGAAAAGAAAGAAAAGAAAGAAAGAAAGAAAGAAAGAAAGAAAGAAAGAAAGAAAGAAAGAAAGAAAGAAAGAAAAGAAATGAAATAAGGGGCTTTCAACTCATATCAAGGCCTTCAACTCTTTCCTGATAACTAATATTAAAAAAAAAAAAAAAAGAATAAAACTAAAGGAGAGGAATGTCTAGGTTGCACATGGATGTGTGAAAAAGTAATTAAATTCTAGCTGAAATAACACTATCACTCAGATTTTTTGTTCCTTTAATAGAATATAATACGAATAAAAGTATATTTCTAATTTTTCATGCATTTTGACAACTTATTGTCCTAGTATTTTGAATTTTCAGTTCTTCCTAACCATGGGACAGCTATCATTCACATAATTTTTTACCAGGCTTTATTTTTTACACAAAATAATATGATTTTATTTTATCTCCCTGCTGTCTTCATTAATGTCTTTCTATGTTGAAACCTTTTTTTAGTAACTTTTTAGGCTATCCAGTTCCCCTGAATTAGGCCTGATCTGTGTCACTTCCCAATCTGCTGCTCCCATGGGTCTGGGGTGCTGGTAGCAAGGGAGTCTCTCCCCATGGTCTCTTATGGCAGGGCATGGAACAGGACCTGTTCCACACTCCAGCCTTGAGCAGGGCAGCTTGGGAGTACCAGGGCAGCCCCAGTTCCAGGAACTGGGCACCTCCATGGGGATGGGCAGAGTCTAGGGTGGGATTGGCAGGCTGGCCCTCCTGTGGCATCACAGGGGCAGCAGTTGATGGCTCAGGAGGTTGACATGTGATCCTGAGCCATGGACAATTTGGGAAAAGGCCCAAGGGATATTTAACAGGGACAGAAAAGATGATAATGACCCCAGGGCTCTGACACAGCTTATAAATTAGTCTCAAACATTAAGCAATTTCCACCTTCCTTTTCCCTTGGCAACTGCATTCTCTGTCATTTAAATATATTGAAGAAACATCAAAAAAATTAAACACCAACCACTTAAACACACAAAACTGCTTTTCTGAACTCATGTTTTGTATTGTTGAATGTTAAGAAATCAAAAATTCTCATCTACATTTTAACTTTTGTCAAAATTCACATTTTCTCACTTTTTTTTTTTTTTTTTTGGTGGGGTTGTGGGGATACATACGTAATCTTTACCTTCTGATAAACCTTCTATGTTTACAATTTGATATTTGAAAGAGAAATGGAGCAAAAGGTTTCTATTCTGAACATCCTAAGAAATTCAATGACACAAAGCTTAAAATATATCTCAAATATTTCTTTATTCTGAAAATA
Source organism: Lanius collurio (assembly GCA_020086605.1). NCBI lineage: Eukaryota > Metazoa > Chordata > Aves > Passeriformes > Laniidae > Lanius > Lanius collurio. The sequence continues at coordinate 651,332 of JACBWW010000061.1, read as the reverse complement.
TTCTGGGGTCTCTTGCTCTGGTAAAATGGAAATAAAAATAAGTTGGGTTCCCCCCCTCCCCCCCCCCCCCCCCCTATCATTGTTTCCATTTAAATTATCAGAGTTGTCATTAAAAACTTTTAGTGGAAGATTTTCATAACACTGTCCTCCTACTGCTATTCACAAAATATGCTTACAAGAAGCCTGGTTAGTTAACTCATAACAGCTCCACTCATGACATAGTACTTAAAGAACAGGAGATGACACTCTTGCAACTCCCTTCTCTATTAGGCTAAATTAGAAATTCAGGCCTTATGACAGATGTCATCCAACCCTTCTGTAACTGACAAATACAGAGCTGAAATGTAACAGAATGCTGGAGGCTTCACAGCTCTCCCAATTAAATATGAGTTTTCTTTTTCATGGGTTATTTTACCATTATGCAGTATATTTCTGTGCTCTTTTACCAATTTTCTGTTATTGACTTTGCTTTTGAACTCGGTGTGTGCGTGTGATATATAAACTGAAAACATTCTTCTGACCTTCTCTCTGAGTTTGTTCTCTATCACAACCTCTACTAAACAACATTCTTGCAAAGCTGTTTCAATATTTCTCACAATTAGATTCTTTTCTTGTGTCACCAAAAATACATGGAATACAGATTTTTAATGATCTCTAAAGAGACTGAGAGCACGGATAGAAGTTGATTTTTTTTTTTTTTTTGGTATTTTTCCTCAGAATCCACTAGCCTTCACTCAGGATTTAAATCCTATCTCTTTAAAATTATTTCATTTATACATAATACATAGATTCTTTTTGAGATCCCAATGTAAATGTTCAATCTGTCTAGTAAGAAAACTTCAGATTTCATATGCTTTTTGCCACTGTCTTTGTGGCAAAAAGCCACAGGTATGCCAGCATATCTGTGTTTAATTCCATAGTTTTCTCCTTTTTTCTTTCATTTAACTCTTACTTATTCTGCAATTCACTTCTCCAGTCTTCTTTCTGGTGGGTGCATTCAATGTTATTTTGGTCCTCAGGTGTCAACCAGCATTACTCACTGCTCTTCCAAAGTTAGAACAGTCCATTCTCCAGCTGGATCTTTATCTGTTGCTTTTGTTGTTGAAAGCTGTTCACACTTTTTTTTTCATTCTAGTCGAGATTGTGACATATACTTAAAATCTATGCTGTCTTTACCTCTCTCAGTGGGATATGAGGAGATACATTTGTGTTAGAGTGAAATAATTATAGGACCCTTAGAAAAATCATGCTTTATGAAAGCATTAAAGACGAGTAACGTTTCTTTTGCCAAAGACATCTGTAAGCAACATAACTGCTGTTAAACTCCTTTATTTATTCTTTGTCTGCCAACAGTATCCCAAAGCATTAAATTTACAGTTATCTTTACCATCATACTGCTCAATTACAGGATTACTTCTATTTATTTTCTGTGATCACATTCTAAGCTGAAATGAACTTCCCTTTTCCATTACCTAAGAATGAAGTAAACTTTAAATTAAATAATTATTTTAAATTTTTTCCAAGAAATTTATATTTTGATGAAGTACAGCAATTAAAACTGGAAGATATGCAGTGTCTTTATGAATATTGGTACATTTTGATTCTTACCTGAATAAATTGTTCAGTTATATATTAAGCAAAATATATGGCAATACTTTTTCAATGACCTAGAGGCTGGTATCAATGATAACTTGGCAAATTAATGACAGTTCTTTTTGTTTAAAAGTTGTTCAAAATGTACTGTTCTTTAAAGAAATGCACTAATGTACAAAGTCATCTTAAGAAATTAACTAGACTTTTTTGATATAAAAAGATCTTTTGAATGTCAAGAATTATTAATAGTCAAATTTAAGACTTAAATGGCAAATTAATGTCTTCATAAATCAATATGGAACCTAATGTAAGACCAATTTTTGCATGAATTTTTCTTACTCAACTTTATGCAGTCTATTTAAACTTATGAGGATTTTGAGACATAATCATGCCAAATGAATAACTCCACCTTTTTTATAATGAACCTATTTTTTGTAATTTTCTATACATCCATTTAAACATATAAATATGCATTTTACAAACAATCAGATTCTGTGTAGTACTAAACTAACCTTAAGCATTTCCAAATCAGTGCAGCTTGTATTAAAAAGCACCAAAATAGCTTTAAACTGCTCTTCAAAATCCAGCATTGAAATATGATGAACGCAAATCCTGCTTAACAATCCATTATGGCACACATTCAGAACTTTGCAGTACACATAATACGTTCAGAAATTCCTATTATCTAAGAATACTGGCTATTTATATTTTTATCATTTCACATGTGAGCTTTTTTGCGAGTGGTTGGAAGTTTGATAGAACATCACATATCAGATGCTGAACAGTGGGAAAAGAAGCTAGTTAAAATTCTGCTGCTCTTTGCAGAAAAAAAATGAATTACTCTATCCCAGCTTTTCCAGTTCTCTGTAGAAGCAATTATGGAATGCAAATATTTGTAAACCATATATATTTACAAACTTCAATATTGTTTTCAAAATCCAAAGTTATATTAAAAAAAAAAGAGATCACTATACCTTTCTTATTTTCATTGTGCAACTGCTCAAACAAAAGGAGATAAAAGTCTAGAAGCACCATTTACTTCTTACAAACAGCTTTTTCATTTGTACCTGAAAATTATTTTCAAGTGCTATTTCCAAATGATTTCAACACTTTTCTCTTAACATTTTCAAAGGCTTATTTCTTTCCATGATATGTCTTTATGTAGAGATGTAATACTTCTACTTAAAAGATGCTGTGCTATTACATACAATTTTTTGGTCAAATTCAGGTATGATTTTCATTTTATGTAATCATAGATATGTTAGCAAAAGGATGCAAATGATAATGTCCTGTTTGATATTGGGTATTATAAAGTATTTAGATTTACATCACCTAAAAATATCTATAACAACCCATGAAAGTATTCTAAAAATATGCTCAAAGATAAATTGTTCACTGAAATTATAGCTCAAAGGTGTTATATACACATAACATAATAAGTCTAAGGAGCAAAAACCTTTATCTCAGTTCCATCTTCAGTAGCCACTCAAGGTCAATAGACAGCTTTATGCTGCAGGGGTGATCTATATCAGCTGAGAGTTAACCTTATGTTCTCCTTAATAAAAATCTTACCCAAATGGAGAATTTATTCTCAGCTTCTTCTTATGTACTCCTTCAAGTCCAAAACGCTTGGGGTGTTGATTATTTCTGTCATTTGATTAACACTCTCCTCAGTCTTGTCAGGGACATGGAGAGATCATTTCTGGCTGCCTAGGGAATCTGATTCTGGAAGTATTACAAAAATTAGGATATACAAACTGCAAAATGAAAATTACATGTACCATGGAAGGATAGCAACAGCAATATCAACCCCCCTAAAATATTAATACCTTTGCAAAAGCAAAAAATTTTAATTTTTCAATGTTTCTAAAAACATGGAAAACAGTCTTTAATAATACAGCCCAGAAGTTTACATAATACAGGAAATAAACATAATCACAGCAAAACAAATCTTCTTTGTTAAAGTGATAGTAATGTAATTACTTGTGGTTTTAGTGTGAAGGTGACATGGTATTTAGGTCTCATTTAGGTATCCCTGAAGTCAGTTCAAAAATTCCTCATTAATTTAGATGGATTTTTTTTATTATTTTTCCTTGCTGAAAATTTACTAGCACGATGCAATAGACAACCTTAATTTTAGTGCTGCATATCAATGCTCAAGAAGTGTGATGAAAGATGGGTTTCTCCCTATGATGACTTTCATGGGAACATTAATTTCTATCATGTTGTTTTGTAATTGTTTACCTGTGTTGACTGCATTAACTGAAGAATAACAAAACAATTCAAGAAAACATTTGTCTTCATTGAAATATTTAGAAAATGGTTTCAGTCTTTATATTTCAATGGAACCATATATGAAAGCATAATTGCAGATGCCCATCACAAAGTCACCTTCAAATTGTAGAAAATTACATTGTCATACTTCGAACATTAGAAACATAGAATGTGTGATGAGATGATGGTTTCAGTATAGCAGGAAGAGGCCCACTTTTTCCATAATTTATTTCAAACAACACAACAGTTTCACATAAATAGACGACAAGAGTCTCTTGGCACACTGATGTCTCATGTTCAGCACCTGTTAACCAGCACTCCCATGAGCTTTTCCACTGGGCCATTTTTCAACTGCATGGGTTTGCTGTGACCGAAGTGCAGGACCCATCATTTGATCTTGTTGAACCTCTGAAAACTGGCCTCAGCCTATCCAGCCAGCCTATCCAGATCCCTCTCCAGATACCCTCCTACCCTCCAGGAGATAAACACTCCTGCCCTGCCTGGTGTCCTTTGTGAACTTACTGAGGATGCACTTGATCCTCTCATCCAAATCGTTGATAAAGATATTAAGCAGATCTGGTTTGGGAAACCCACTAGTGACTAGCCACCAAATGGGTATGGTGCACCTCTTCAATAACAATAACTTTCAGGTCTGAAAATACCCAGCTGAAAAAAGCAATTTGAAATATATCAGGAATTTCTTTTCACTGGAATATAGAACTTTTACTGCTTCAGAATGCGACTCTCGGTTTTGACTTGTAACTCCAGCTTCATTGTATATTTCCTCAAAATTATCAAGTAATGTAACATGCGAGTTTTTAGCACAGACCTGTGAAAATTTCGAAGCAGAACACAAAAGGGATCAGTTCCTCTATGAAATTAAATTTTTCTATCAATTTCCCCATTTTTTTCTTTTACATAAATATTAAGGACAAAATTTTTTTACAAGTTCTTTTCTATATATTTTAGATCATAGGCAATGCACATGGCAGTGACCTTCACAGATAGAATAATTGGCTTGTGGTTTTTTGGTTTTTTTTTGAAAGATGAAGGTTAGGGGTTTTGTGTGATTCATATAACCTTCATTCACAGCTAGGTAACTAAGTATTGGATTTTATAAAGAAATTAAGACACCAGGCATTTGGATTAGTAGTGTTTGCCATCATTCATACTCAATAATTGAGGTCACAGGGATTATAAACTCTAATGTGTCAAATTGAATTCACCAGCAAGACATCTAAAATCCTTTAATTATCTGCTTTGGGGGCAATGGATTAACTTGAGCCTGTCAGGAACAAAGTGATATTCTGTTCATTTTTTCCTTTTTTAATTTTTTTTTTTGGTCTTTTGAGTAGATACAGATAATTATTTAGCCAAAAAATATAAGAATAATATATAACCTAAATTCTCCCTCTTTCTTAATAGATTTTACATAATCATTTAATCACAATCACTGTATATTTACATTGCCTTTTACACAATGGAAAACAAGTACAATAAATCACAGATCTTTGTCACTTTCAACCATTTATCACAGAGAAAAATACTAGATATAGGAACTAAAAATGTCATTTGGTTTGGTCATAAAATGATAATTAAAATGATTGATGTGGAAAGAAAGATATATAAGTAGTTACAGTGTTCACCATTTCATTTCCATCTTAACTGATTATTTTCTCAAAGTTTCGTTCTGTTTTCTGTCACTATAAGTCAGGAATAGTTCCTATTTTCTTCTTTTTCTTTGCAGTAGATATTTCACACTCACCAATTAAATGCTGTCTAAAATGTCTCAAATTCTTAATGGTAAACTTTATTAGTATGAAATTTTAATGGCTTGGAAGTTTTGTCTCAGATTCTTTCACAGTGTTGTTTACAATCTGACTTTATAAAGCTGTAGGTCCATTTTCAGTCAGTTTTCAGTCAGCATTGTTTATAGAAACCATATATTTAATTTAACATATGTAATTTCATATGTTGTTATTCAATATATACTTACATATTATAGTGTATATTCAAATAAAATAAAATTAAATAGCATTAACTTTTTGAGAAAATGTTCTCTTGTTAATTTCCTCCAAAATAACAAACGTCACAAATGCTAAATAAGATATCTTCCTCTCTGTTGTTAATTAGTATTACTGGAGATAATTTCTGGTTCTGGATTTAGATTTTAAAAAGCAGTTTTCTAAAAAATTCCTTTTTATGTAAGATCCCTCATATTTGATCTTTCAGCTACAATGCCATCCCGGGCTAGCGCGAGGTCCTGGTGTTGCCAGCTGCCCGTCCGAAGAAACCACAAAACAACCAAAGTCGTTTTATGCGGTGCTTTATTAGGGCCCGGGAGGTCTGAGGACTCGCGTCCAAAATCAGACACCTCCGACCCTCTAAAGATTTCACACACCTTATATACTTTTATGAACAGATTACTTCATACCACAGAAACTTAATTTTTAACTTGACTTACATAACGGTTATCATATTCTTTTGAGATTTATGGTTCTATTCTACTATTCTTTTAGATTATAAATTCTACATGGTTGTCTAAACTTACATCATTAATTTTAAGATCAAATGGGTAACCATACCATAAAATAATGATTTCTTTCAGAACATCCATTACTTAAGAACAAACAAGTTTCTACAAGTTCAGCATGCTCCACTAAGTCCTTTGATTATACAGAGGCAAAACCTACATGCTCTTGCCAAATGGTTGCTACATCTACATTCCACGACTAGGCCGCAGCTAAGCCTTAGCACAACTACTACTATTTGCTTCTACTTGCAACACTGGCAGCGAGCAAACTTCTTCTGCCTGCCCTGAGCAGGACAGATGGAGACCGACCCCCGTGGAGGGGAATGAGCGAATCACCAGCACGGGGTCACCTCGCTCTCCGATGCCTAGTGCGTGTGAAGGAGGTAGGATACAGCGGAGGGACTCCTCGTGGGGGAAGGCATTTATCAGAGCACAACAAAACCCACAAAGAAAGACCAAGCCACATGGCTGGCGAGGCGGTTTTGTACCCTGAGAGAACGGGCGTGGAAAACACACAGTAAGCAATGATACATCAGCCAGGCGGTGTTACCGGGGCGGGGAGGAGGGATTGCACCAAATGGAGGAAGGGGTAGGTGGGGAGGAGTAACAGAGACCAATGAGCTGCTGAAGAACCTAGGGAAGAGCCTAGATCACTCTGGAAAAGCGGCCAGCTGTGAGAAATACGGGGAAGGGAGATATGTAGCGGAAGGTAAGGCGTGAATTTATGTAGTTTTCACAGCCTTACGATTGCTCAAGGCTTTTGGGGCTGGCGCTGGGGTTGGTCATGGTTCACTGCAACACAAAAAGACCATATGAGGAAGAATGTTTAGTTAGCTTTTAGTCTCTGCTTCAAGTTTGCCATTGTGGTGTTTTTACTAGGGGATTCAGGAGACTTTGGATTCAAGTCCTGTAACTGTGATGAATATTTAATACATCAACAGGCATCTACTTTAGAGAAAGAAGCTCATGAGACGGTGTGGAAAAGAAGAAAGTTAACTTGTTTACCTATTCACTCAAGTTTTCAAAGCCACTATACACATGAATAAACAAAAACACAAACAAATTGAGACAGTGGCAATGAACACTGAATATTAAGAGGTTATTTCATTAACAACTGAGAGGCAGTAGTGATTAAAAGAGGAAGATGGAAAGATAAAGGCCTGACAGATAAATGAGATGCATTACTACAGAATTTCAAGGATTTTTTTACTTTTTTGATTCCTTCATGTACCCTAGTGTGGTATCTGCTGCTCAGAGATGCTTTCAAAACAATAGAAGACAGGCATTTCAGTAACTATTCCATCATTTATGAAAGTATAAAATGCAAACAAGGATATAAGTCACGTAAATATTTTTCTCATTGCTGAGTGAATCCATTGTAATATTTCAATTATTTTTTTCCTGTAGAGCTTTGTCCAGTGTTTCAAGTATTTCAACAAAATGAACTAGTATTAGATAATGATAGATGAAGGATTGTCCTTACTTGCTGCTGTTTGACATTGGTTTACAGTGGCAATAATTGCTTCATTATTTAATGAAAAACAATGTCACATTTCAGTGGCAAAGCCTCATCTTCTCAAGACTTTATTACACAATTGAAAGGATTGATTACTGTTGATTGGATTTTGTCTGAGGACATAGTCACTTCCACATGACACTGAATTTAACAGTCACTTTTTCCAATCTTGGGTAAATCAAAATCTCTTTGTTCATCCTTTGCATAATCCTTTCTGCAGCTGTTGGAAAAAAAAATAAAAAAAGAGAGAAAAACAAACCCATAAAAGATGTCAGTCTTTTTTCATTACTGAATTCTCTGTGTTATATCAAATAAGAAAATCTGACTATGCAACTGGAATAACATTTTACCCTCACAGACTTTGAGTGGATCTCTATCATATAGATAAGCCTTATCTATTTGAAGGTGAAGAAGTTTTGCTCCTTCTCTCACTGCTATTGCAGAAGCACCTTCACTTCATTGCAGGTTTTACTCATTGATTCCCACCGCCATCAAGCAGAAGGTTATTCTGTGTAAAATGGGTCTGCACTTTGAAAGGACATTCAGAGAAGGTCCCCTCTCAATGGCAGCAGAGTTCTCTTCCCTCGCTGACAGTAGGTGCAATAATCTTGGTTCTTCAGATCTCATTTCCAGCTCATATAAACTGTGTTTCCTTTTTCCAATTACTCTGCTTTTCCTGCAAGAAAAAACAGCACACCAAGGACACCACCACCACCACAACAGGACAAGTTTTCTTTCTGAGTAAAACAAAACTGAATTTTGCTTAGACAGAGAAATACTGGCATTATCAGTGTCCAGTGTGTGTCATATGCACAGAGATGTTGCTGTTACAGGACCCAGGGGCAGTGACCAGCGAGAAGGACTCAGATTCCCAAGAAATTGGGCATTGTAAGTACCAGAGACAGCTGAAATATAGTGAGACTAAGGGTCATTTCCTTCAAAGAGCAAATATTGTGTACTCTTTACCCAGTAAACATGAATGATTTCTTGTTTAAGGGCTGATGAAAGAAAAATGTACAGATATCTTTTAAATATCTATAAATTCTGGGTGATCAGATAAATTTTAATTAAATCCTATTAGAATGTCCTATATTTGTATAAATCATATTAACATTCCAGATATCCCTCAAAAAAAAAAAAAAAAAAAAAAAAAACCAAAACATCCACCTACTACTGCATCACAGTACAGTACAGCTGTGAAATACTTTTGCTAAAATAATTGTATGTTTAATACAATATACTGTATACTCCTGGCTATCTTATTCTTTACAGCATTCACAATATGGTAGCATTGCATATATACTTCCTCTAGCTATCTTTCTATTGTTTAAATAACAAATTTATAAAGAATTATTTAAATTTGGAATTCATAATATCTTTTGTATTTTTTGTAAATTATGTATTTTTATTAATACGCTGAAGAGATGTTTTTCTGTTAAGTTAATCTCTTAATATCTGTTATTTCAAAGTGTAGTAAGCACGAGAATTGTCACTTAGGAATAGACATATTCTGTAGTTATTGATAAATCACATAGGATCCTGTTGCAGTCAATATATAGCAGAAAAAAGCTATTCCATTATTTTATAATTGCATTCAATAATATATTTTGAACATGCTTAACTTGGAATGCTGAAGAATATATTGAGTATATAGAGGTTAATTATGTTCCTCTGTGTTAAATATGCATAGCATGTTATCTGATTTTAAATGCAAATTAGTAGAAGATAACATAAAATGCATTTTAATTTAAAGATTGTAAAGTAATAATGGTATAGTAAATGCAAATAGACTTCTAAAATTAAAATTGCATTATTAACGATTACAACTATCTATTCTAATACTCAAAAATGACAACATACATATGAGTTTTGCAAGCAATTTTTTGATTTAGTATGATTCTAATAGTTTTAAGATTAATTTATTACAAGGAAAATAGCATCGTGTGGAGCTAAGAACAATGACACATTGATAAGAAGGTTATTTTTAGCTTTTGAGAATAATGAACATCTGGACTATCATATTGCACCATTGTCACATCAGTAGCAGTATTGCAATTTGTATATCTTTTAGTATTTTCCATTCCATTCCCTTTTTTGTTCTGTAAAGAAAATATCATATGAACCACAATTTAAATTTAAAATACACTGATAACACATGAGACTAGAGTTGCAAAAGTGATTTAATACTACAGGAGTCTAGATCACTCTTTATCTCAACAATCACCAGACTAGAATACAATTAGTAGTCTAAACATTAAGGAACATACTGTCAGTAAGCTATGTGAAAAGAGTATAAATGGTACCTCACTCACAAAACCTGACTGTACAGCTGTGATCTCCTAAGATGCTCCTTGCCAGCCATGGTACAGATGCATATAGCATCAGGATAATGCAAGATAGGTGCATCTCACTTCAGTTCCTGATGTTCCAGAATTTTCCTTCAGACAATTTGCATTAGGAATAATACATTGAAGAACCTCACAGAAAAATACAGTCATACTAAATTAGAGGAATTTGTTCTGGGAAGTACAAGAGATAAGAAATAAGCAGTTGCTTGGGTTCTGGAAATCATATACATCTTTATAGAGTAACAATTACAGGGAAAAAAATCATGCTTAACTCAGGCCTTGGCTGAATATGAACAGTGAATAATACATTTTCATATAATTTCATGCAAAGCTATAATTAATCTCTAGTGAATGAGTGTGAATTAGAAACTGAAGCTTACCTGAACAAAGGATTTTTTTTTTTTTTTTTTTAATGAAATAGAAAATACATTTCCTTGATTTACTGGCAAAAAATATCACCCAAATGTCATATATGTGCTCCTGAAGGAAAAAAACTGCTTAAAAAAATGTTTTAAATCTTAAAAAAAAAAAAAAAAAGAAAGACAAAAAAACACCTGTAATAGTATGTGTTCCCTTAATGCATCTGGGAAAAAAACTGAATGGTTTCAGATGAATCTCTCTAAGAAAACTCAGACCTCTTAAAATATCCAGTGTAGAAAGAGTAGAATACTTGCATACCTATGAAATAAAAATTTAAAAAACAACAACAACAAAAAAAACCCCACAAACCCAAAAAACAACAGAAGAAGAGCCATTGGAAATAAAACTGTAATGCAAAGTATCAGTCATTTGTAACTGTCAGCGTCAAGACTCATGGTATCTGTTATAGCACATTGCACCAGATCTTGAGTTAATCTTTATTCATCTACACCCAAGTGATTCTTCACAGGAGTGATATTGAAAAGTTTTTTTCCAGCTAGACATGGTCATTTAATAGCTGCCACAGAATTATTCTATCTCCCCTTGATTCAGCTCTGTAGCGTACAAAGAAGGATTTACAAGATGCCAAAGTTTCTAATACATTGCTTGTAGTTACTGTAGTAAGATTGTTCTACAGATGCACAACTACAAACTTTATAACCACTTGACAGAAATACTTAACAGAAACAGGAATCTACATTAACTAATTTCACAGCTCTAGTTCTAAATACCATGCAGTCTTATTAGTTAAGTCCATGGGTTTGTGTTACTTTTCTGTGTTTCTGATATTTAGACCCAATTGTATCTAAACTGTTAAGACTTTTTATATTTCTACCATTCTCAGTTAAAAGAGATTGGTTTCCTAGACTGAACTTAAAGATTAAACAAGATTTAACTGTCTTTATTTGGCTGGGTACAACAACTCAGAAATGATCATTTGCAACAATTACTCAAACAAAATAATTTAAGACAAGAACAGGGCAAGTCAGTACTTCAACTCCGTCTAAAGAGCTCTTTCATGGGAAAATCTTGCAAAGTCCCTGGGAGTGATACTTGAGGCTATGGCAGTTTTCTGAGTGATGATAAGTGTCTACTTTTCAGAGCATATACTCAATTTACATGCAAAAATTTCACTAACTGAAAGATTGCATAAAATAACTTGAATAAAAAAATGCATAAAATAAATAAATTTCAAAATAATGTTATAGTTTCAAGGGAAAGAATAAAAACCATATAAATATGATTTATAGAAAACACAAACTTTGTGCCAAAACTGAGCAAAAATTGCAGTAAATTATGCACTTATTATGAGCATCATACCAAATGATGAAGTAGCATAGGAGCTGGCAGACTGGATTACAGAAATGGTCCAGCTGATCTAGAATCTTGGTTTTGTTATAGCTGATATCAGATAGGCATCACAGAAAGGGAGTCCATTAAAGGACAATCAAGTATCATTCATTCTTTCTGTGCGCTGTGAGATTTAATTCTGAATTTATGGTTCTCTAGTTCCTTTGTAAAGAAATGCAGACTTTCCGTCAAATATAAAAAGAAAAATATGCTCATTGAAACTATAAGAAATATATAGCAATATTTTGATACACTGTCTAGTAATACTGCACAGAACCACAGAATAGCTGAGGTGGGAAGGGACCTTGGGAGACAGTACAGTCTAACCCAGAAGTTTCAGAAATCTTTGCTGAATATACTCTGGTTCAGAGGAGAAACCATAGCTGTTAAATGACAGGCTGAATTAAAATGTAAGTAGTGGAGGAATCCAAATGAAGGAGCAAACCAGAACCTATTCACGTGTTCTCTTGTTCTAGCCCTTTGTGTTTAAGGGAGAGAGACAACAAAGGTGTTCGATGTAAAACTGACTCATAAAATCATCCCCATCAATGCTCTCTTGGAAGATTAATCTCCCTGGTTGTTAAGTCAGCTCAAGACTTGCCACTGCTACTAAGTTGATAATTTTCCAGACTGTTTGGGAACATTTTGAAAAACAAAAGAAAAATTAAATAACTAACAAAACGCCCAACTGTCTTTGCATCTTTACTATACAAACTGTACAGTGAGGTTCTTGTCAACTATATTTCTTTCTTGATGAGTAGTGTCAGTCAGAATCTTAGCAAGGACACTGATAAACTATAAAATTCTGTTTTTCTTCTTATAAGTAATAAAAAGCTTATGGTTAATTTACTCTCGGGGAAAAAAAAAAAAAAAAGACTTAAAAGCTAGATAATTATCTGCAAGGTCTTTTTCAAGTTAAGGACACATTTTCAAAGAGCAGATACCAAAAGGTGACCTAGACTGAACAATAACATCAATAACAACATCCACAGTATCTTCAAGGTATTAGAGTTGACACATGCTTGGCAAGCACTCAGCCAGCTGTGAAAATCTGAACATTTAAAATAAGTATCCTCATGCAAACCAGAAATAAAATATATATTTCAGAATGGCTTTTTTTTTTTTTTTTTTTTTTTTTAATTGAATCAGGTGATATGGTGAGTGAGAGGGTGTGGTCAGAGGTGTGGTCAGGGTGCCATAATTAAAATTTCATATTTAGGTATGTCATTTGTTTAAAGATTTTGAGATAGATTTTAACCATAAACACTAGGCAAGACAACTGTAGCATCCCATGTTTCCCAACTATTACAATGTGATCTTAAGGTTTTTTTATTTTGTTTTAACTGAAAAAAATTGTGCTGTTTAAATGTTCTAAGACAGCTGTTGCTGGAAATTTGGCATGATGTTAGATATAGAAAAAAACAATTTTCAACGGTTCTTCATCAGCTTATAACTTTTTAATATTTTAGTTTACATAATCTTGACATTCTTTTTGATAAATGTTATAGAAAAAACTCACCTCCCTTATAGATACTGATATCTATATGCTTTTAGTGATCCATAGTATATATATAAAAAAGTAGTACTTTTGATAAAAATATACAATAAGAGAAGAACACCAGAATTTTATCATGTCTAACAGATAACATTTTTTTCCCTAGGATTCTAAAATCCTAAACCTACCACTTTTGTCTGGACTTAGGCTGTAAACAAAAACATTTAAGAAAGTTTTTATACTATTCAGATGTTTTCCGTATGACAGGTTTATCATTAAAAAAATCAGTTTAAAATAGTGCAAAGCGATATGTCTCATTCTTGACAAAATACTGATGAGAGAATTTGTGGAGTTGGCAAACAGTCAATTGTCACAAAAAAAGTAAAGTGGAGGAGGAGAAGACTTGAACTGTAAAATTTGCAGTATGCCTAATAAAGGGGGAAGCACTAATCAAGAAAGATTGCTAAGGCAACTACAAATAAGGGTGTAAGACAGCAAGCCTAAAAGAAAGGAGAAAGTTGGGGTTTGATGGGTGTTTTTGGAAGGACAGTAAATGTCGTGGCCCTGATAATCAAGAAAGGAGATAAAACAGCAAGCAGAAATTACAAGTAGGAAAATATACTATGAGTATCTGTCTTCTGTCCTGTTTTCACCCTCTGCAGCTTGGCCCAAGATAGTAAACCTGGTGCATGGCTGCAAGTCTGTCTGAATTATCCCTGTGATTAAGGAACACCTGGAGTGAACGCCATAAAAATATTCCCACTAGAAAAAACACCTTCAGAAATGTGAAATTTAGACAATGAGTTTTGTAATGAAGTGACATCTCTGTTTATGAAAAATGTCAACAGTCTTCTTAGTAAGATACTAGCACTAAGGATCTGTGTGAACCTTGCACTTCTTCAGTAAAGTGAGAAACTGTTTTATTGACTTCAGTAAGAGAAGTATAGTTTTATTAGCATACACTTCCAAGGTTATGGTAGCCAAATATCCACCTATTAAGCTGACTGCATTTGTTTCTAGTAGGCAAACATACAGATCAAAAAGTTGTACTATTCCTTCACAGGCATTTTCTTGGAATTCTCTAACCAATATTTACTTCAAATATATACAGGAATAACAGAGAAACACGAGCAAGTCACTGAAGAACATATTACTAAAGCTTGTAAACAATGAGTTGCTCTGAGCTGTCTGCTCCCCAGAAGTATATATGTGCATTTAACAGAGGGTTATATAAGAGCATTTAAGAAAACATAAAATTATATTTTTACCACAAAAGTGACAAGACCCACAAAGTTGAAGAATTTCAAAAAGAAAACTCCTAATTGTTTTACTTCACACTATCTTTTTGACAATATTTTTTTTGCTTTTCTAAGGTGTTTTCATATCTTAAATGGGATATTCACCTAATAAAATAACTTAGAAAGGTGTGCTCAAAGCAAATCTGTAATTTAAATCTGTCCCATGTAAAGTGGTACAAATTTGATCCAGCCTCATCATTACTAACCTGGGCCTCATACAAAATAACTGTGGCATTACTATGATGTAGTAAAATATGAACCAGTGGTTCACATATAAAAATTAAGAATAAATAAGTTTGCATTAACTCAGAATTTTTATATTTTCATTATGCAGTTTGCAAAGAGCTGTGTGATAATCTAAAATAGTGACACAAAAATAGTGTCCTTCAGTAAACTCAGAGAGTTGCATAGCACGGTTAGATTGTCTGAAAGGGCATCACTGTGGAATATTCTTTTCTCAAAAGACAGGTAGGAGGACTCTCTCTTAAACTCCTACCTGGAATATTTTCAATGAAATGGTAGTAAATGTAGGGAGAGGGCGGTGGAGGGGGTGGTGGATGTGGAGGTGTGTGTAAGGAAAAGGTCAACCTTGCCTAAGGCAAGAACTGTACACACTGAAGTTCTGCTAACATGCTTTTCCTTTTTTACTATTCTGTGGAGGCTGAGTTTAAAAGTGGGACAGATAGTTACCCTTTGGATACTATAAAGCTTCCAAGTGGAACCCCCAGAAGTGTTTGTGTGCCTTGCACACGTCTACACTGCAAACTGAACTAGCTGTAAATGAATTGTTCCAGGAATGAAAAGCAAATTAGCTGTTTCATCAGAGAGTAATTGCACCACAGCTCAGTGCAGCTTAATGCCCACTTCTGAGAGCAAGAATTGATACACAGTGTGATGGATGGTAAAGCTATTAAACCTGTTTATTCCAGATCTTCTAATGGGTTCATCGCAACAAGGGTGATGCTAGGCAGTAGGGGGTCACCTTGTCTTGGGTAGTACACGTTGGATAGGAGCATCCCTGTCAGGAGAAAAAGGTACTTTATATACCTTCACTGCTATGCTAAAAGAAGCTTTTGAATTACAGGCTGAAAAAACACACAGTAACATAGAAAGGAGATGCCTTTAGCAGGAACAGGGAGAGGCAGATGCATGAATATAGGGTCAGCTTGCAACAAACTCACAGTCAGGTCCTGCAGGGATCCAGGGAAAGTTTTGAAGGATTTGCCAACCCAAGAAGTCACTAGAAGCTGTCTGATTGTAGTAAAAGAAAAATGATCAATGAAAAATGAGAAAAATGTAGACTTCTTTTCAAACCTTTTACTTAAACAGTGTCATACTGTTTATGTAAACAGTGTCATACAAACCGTAGTGTGTGGTTTTTCCCCATGTAATTACAATGTTCAATTGCAGTCCCCTAAATGCATACATTTATACATCAGAAAAGTTTAAATCTTTTTTCACTTCACTTCAAAAAAAGAAAATAAGAGACATTTCCACTTCAGTAGAAATTTACTTTTACCAGTTTTGTGTTCCAGGTGGAAGTACTGAGTCTGGTTGGATTGGAGAGAGAGATTCATGAAGCCACCATTAAAAGAGACAGTTTCTACCAACAAAACTATCTACTTTTATTATCCTTATGCATTGAAAACACCAATCCACTACTGAAATAGTCATTGCTGCCTCCATTTTTGCATCATTCTTTATGGTAAGCAATATCAAATAATCACACTCAAAATCAGCAGCTATGATGAACCAACAGAAAACCTATATTTTACAATTTTTATTGCATATATGCATGTATGTAATTTTCTAAAGAAAACAGTAGAATTATGCTTCTACTGAAGGCAATTAACATATTTAGAGTAATTTCTCTGAGAACATAATGTGATTTTTACTTGATAGTCAGATTCCTCTTAGGGCTACTCATTATAATTTATTAGGAATATTTTTCCCCCTTTTTTTTTCTTTCCTTTGAAGGCCAGAGAAGAAAGTATAAAGTTCAGAAACAGAAGATTAAAAAGATGATGTCAGACTTTCAATTGATGAGCTGATCTGCATACTGAGGGAAAGTAATTCATTTCCATGGAGTAAAAAAGGATCAGTGGGCATGAAGTTGAGGTTTACAAAAGCTTAATAGAAGAAATAGTATGAATACAGATTCATTTTTGAGTGGAGGGAAACTGTCAAAAGTAATGAAGTAAGATTGTTGAGGGTAAGTAAGTATACTGGAAAATATTTTCATACAGGAAGTTAAAACCCCCAAACAATTAATAGTCATTAACAGGAATTTTTGAAGTATCATCCTTAGCTCAGATTTTTTTTTTTAATATTCCCTGTGAAGGACCTTCCAATTATTTTTAATTTATTTTGAAGATAGAAATGACAAAATATAAATGAAAGTTACTGATTAAAAAAAAAAAGAAGTTAGAGATTCTTGAATACCATAGATTAAGGTGTTGTAGAGTCCTGAATATTTGAAATGACCCTCATGCAAATCTTCACTGGGATTTGGTGTAAGCAAGAGATTTAAAGTTCTTTATAATCTCATCTAAGACTAGACTTTCATCACACTGAAAAGCCTGTGAAATTTAGATCAAGTGTAAAGACGAAGATTTCCCAAACAAAACAAAACAAATTTGGAAAAAAATTCAACACACTACGGTTCTAAATCAATGTCTTATTTCAGCAGATTGATTTTCATCTTATCTGGTGCTGTAGAGGTTCAAGACATGGTCACTCTCTATATAATGTACCACCAGCATGTATGTTGTATTGAAAAGATTCAAAATAGTACTAAATTTAGGATGAGATTCAAGTCTTTGGCTTATTTATTTTATTTTGTCCCAGGGGGTAGGGTTTTCACTTATCATTGTTAAACTTCTTAGTGAAGAAAAACTAATTCAAATTTTGCAGTTTTTTTCACTCTGTGTAGTATTAATTTATGGGGGAAAAGCAAAGAAATAAAACAAATAAAAATGGAGAGTGTGCCTGAAAAAATAGTGCTCTACAGCAGTTTATTTCAAAAGTATATACAGCACTGGGCAATATAAAATGTATTTTAAAACTAGTATAAATTAAAATCTCTGAGTTTTTAAATATTTGTTCATGCTGAAATCAAAAGTTAATACTATCTCTAATTCTTTTTTAAACTCTCTTTAATAAGAATTTTTCATTTCACTACTGCAAATCAAACTATATCATCCTGTGAGAAACCCCTCAGTTAAATTTTTCAATATTTCTCTGAAAATACCATGTTTGGTATTTTGATTTGTTTAAGCCTTATATAAATGTATGTATTATCATTTATTCTTTGTTTCCTGTATTAGCATTTCATTTGATGAAATCTCGTCTAATCCAGGAACTGCTAAACAATGAACACACAGTTATTACCATATTCTTAATTACTTATTACATGGTTTCAAAACAACTTACTCACATTTTATAAATTCGGAATAACCACCTCATTAGCTTATAGAGCAGTGCTATTTGTTTTCAAAATTAGACTCATGATGTGTTGAAATCTACGTTTCTAATAAAATACACATTTACAAATAGAATGGTTGAGTAAAAATAAATTTAATCTCAGCAACCACAATGAATAGAAAATCATGCTGAAATTAGTGTTTACAGAAATTCTAAATCAGTGAAATTCTACCTATAATCTCTCTTCTACACTAGCAGTAGCATTCATAGAAGCTGAGCTGTTGTAATGGGAAATCCTTACAACCAGTATAAGACAGCGATGAACTTGGAAGGAAAGATGAAGCGATATTTTTGTAGATGTTCAGAGATGTTTTATTCCTCCAGCCACATGGATGGAGTTCCCAGGCAGACTCCAGTCATGGGACCCTGCTCTCTTCCCTGGCTTGGGCACCCCAAACCAACTAATGAGGAACAGGTATGGGGCACACATGACATGAGGACAGGGACAGACCTGTACACTGCAGGGTCCCTCTCCCCGAGATTTCAGGGGAAGGCACCTCCACGCTGAGCCTCTTATATTTTTCAATGAATGTCCCCAAAATTCAACTTGAGATCTTTGTGAAGCTGCTCTGCAGAGAGGAGGACTCCTGAGAGACCAACTAACCCTGACAATGTTTGATGATTTAAAGTTTTTTAATGTTCCCTTTAAATATGGGGAAAAATTATCTAAAAGTCTGCAATAAGAAATAATAATGATGTCTCTTCCCATTTGTAAGGACTATATGCATAATTTCTTGCAGTGAAGAAAAGAACAATTAGTTCACTATATTATAGGTAGAAATGAACAAATTAATGAATTGAAATTTCTATACCTTGAACTTGATGAGGAGGAAATCCCTATTATCTACCCTACTATCTGCATTAGAAAATGCACACATTTAATTTTTTGTGTTCTAAAACTCCTATTTCTATGGGAATAGTAAGGAGTGTTCTAGATCTTAGTAAAAGGTTCCCTAGTCCCATATGGGACTGAAGGCTGAGAACTACTCTGGGCTTCACTTCTCTCTTTCAGTCCTGCACAACTTTCTCATCAATAGCCTTTAATGGTTCCTGCACTTTGTGACATAGATGGACAAAACTCAGGGTTTGCAGTCCAAAATAAATATCGGCTTTGCATTCAATGTCTTTTCAGGTATATAAATGACAAGTCACTTCATATTAATGAAATAAATATGCTGTCAGCCAATATCCCAGTTATGTTCCTTTGTGGTTAATACGAAAAGATTGTAAGAACTGCTTCCCTCAGTAAATTTCTGCCTTCAGTTCTGCAAAATATTATTCCCTTCCCAATAACTGGCTAATGGCCTTGTTTCTTTAATCACAATAGCGTTTAATTAATTTATTTCCTTTGTGTTGGCTGTGCTAAAGCATTTTAAACTGGGAATTCTGGGGTGTAGTGGACTGACCCCAGGCAGCATCTGACTCTACACTGGGATGGAGGAAAGATTTAGAAGAAAAAATGTACAAAAAACTTGTGAGTGAAGATAAAGTGAGTTTAGTTATTGAAGGGAAAAACCAAACCAAACCAACAAATCAAAAAGTAAACAAAAAAAAAAAATTGACCATCACACATCATAACCCCACATAAACTAGCAAGTGATGCAAAGGCAATCACTCACCACCTCCTACAAACACAATAATGCTCGCTCAGTCTTTGAGATATGACTCCTGAAAAATTATGCCCCAGTCTTGCTAAGCATGGTGTCATACAGTATAGCATATCCCTTTGATCCATTAGGGTCAGCTCTCCTGTCTGTGTCCGCTCCCAAATTTTTGTCCATCCCTATTCTCCTTGCTCAGGGTAGAGAAGGCTGAGAAGCAAAGAAAGCCTCAGTGTTGCACAAGCATTGCTCAGCAACAGGTAGAACAATTGTATCACCAACATTGTTTTAATCACAAATCTAAAACAAAGCACCATACATACTGCTGTGAAGAAAATTGCCTCTATCCTAGCCAAACCAAGAATGCAAATTATCAACTATATGGATTATATATGCCTGAAAGTATTATATATATACAAATTCTGAACTTTTGAGACAATGGAAAATATGTAGGAGTAATCACAGTATTAGTATGAGTATATAGATACTGCATAATATATGTGCAGAAATATTATGCCACTTTCAAGTATCCTCAGACCGTGATAATGCTCTTCATGCATCAGTCCCAAAGCACTTTATATATCTTGCAAATAATAACATAGATCCTCAGCTGATGACCAGATGGACTCATAGGGACAAAATTTACTCAGAGAGCTTTCTGATTTGTATGGAAGTAAAAAGAGCAAGAATTAAAACCTAAATCCTGAACAGGAACTATCTACTATGAGCATATCGGAATCAAAGTTTTAGTCTAGACTGGAGAAAGCTTTTGAAGCAATCTGCATATTGTCAGTCCGTATTAAAACTATTTCAGTTGATTGTGGAGTAAGTACTGTCTCCATGTAAGAACTGGGCTTATTTCAGAAAAGTGGAAAATGAGTTACAGGAGTTCACTGAATGATCTTCCGCTGAAAATGCATATTCAGTCCATATGGCCAAACTGAATTTACTGTGAAATAAAACACCTTGAGAAGTGTGATGTGTATATCCTCCATAACAAGATTTCTTCTCTACACATCAACTCCTTTTCATCCACATTGATTTCAAATGTAGCTGTAGTTTACATAATTAACAAGAGTAACACATTACAGGTAATTTGAGTTGACTACATTTTATTTATACTCCAAAAATATTTTCTAGAATCTCTCTATCCCTCTCTCCCCTCTTTCTCAGGCACATACACACACTCACACCTCCCTCCTTCTTGAACTGAGACCAAAAAAGGCTCAAAATAATTTCAAACCCTACAGTTAATGTTATCAGGACACAGGTGATATAAAAAGGTATGAGAAAATAGGGATAACTCCTTGATTGAAGTAGTTAAATACAAAACTTTCCTTTTCTCACTGTGTCATTGCAATGACTTTGCATTTTTTTTCTTCTATTTCTCCTTCCAATCTAACAATATTCAGTAGCTTCCTGGGCTGAGTGAACTTCAAAGAATTCCCTTTGTTTGTTTGTAGCAAAGTTTGTTATGTTACCTCTGAGGTTTTCCTTTGCTCTGTTGTCTGATTGTAGACAGACTCCTGCTCTTTTGAGGGTCTTCAAAGCTACATGGCAGCCTCTTTCATTTCTACTTTCCTCTCTCTGACACTTCAGATATCTCTTTCCAAACATGGCCATGCACATGCATAAATGTGAAGATGATGAGTTATATTTAAGGAGAAGGAAATTTCCCCTTTCCTCTGGAATTTATCATTGAGCTAGAATAAACTGATCAGAACAAGTAAACACAAAGTATATTGAATTGCTGTGGAACTCACAGTGTTTTATTATGCCTTGTTAACTAAATAAGATATTTATACTGTAAAGCAGAAGATTACAAATTAAATGATTCATCCTTCTTGAAAAGTCTCAGATAAAAGACATAAAGGTTAACACAGTTGACCTTAACTTGAGCAAATTAGAGAAAGATGCATAGCACAAATGAAAACTTGTTAAATAGGAAAAAAACCAAGTTATCACTGTTTCTAAAAATCCAGAAGGTATTTACAGTAGATCTGAGAAAACTGTAGGAGTATTTAATTAAGATCTCTCATTATATCTTTTTAAATCTTTGAAAAGTCTGCTTATTCTAGCTTCTAGCAATGTTACAGTCAGTGTAATTATCATCATTAAACAGTATCTTTGTTGAACTCTGCAAATGTGTGGCAGGAAAAAAAAATCATGAAGATACAATTCCTGAATTAACTCTTTGATGATCATACTCTCCAAAGTCATGGCTGTTTGCTAATCAGTATTTCAGTGGAATTCAATATATGTGAAGCATCCCAAGGCATGATATTCAGACTGTTACACATTCAGCATTCCATAACATTCTCTCTTTTTGACTACTCTGTCGTCTTGTGGATTCCAAAACTGTTCCATATTTGGCAAGATTTTCAGAACTAACACCATTGAGACATAGACCTAGAAGTGTCTTTGCTCTGAAGGCTCTGACAAGCCCAACTATCCCTGGGCCACCCCCCAAGTCCTCCCCCGACATTGCACAGGTGCCAGGACTCCACTGAAGTCCCCCAAGGCTGTCAGTCCCTTGGTGCTATGACAGCAAGAAGTGGTGCTTGTCAGGAATCAGCTTCCTATCTCCAGTCTAAGTGAAGTTGTTTCTGTGGAAGGAATGGCTACATCGGCAAGGGGTCTCCGTTTCACAAGAGAGGTGCCTTGGGTGAGTGTGAAACGTTTTCATAAGAGCCATGGAGAACTTTATTTGTCTTCCAGTGCAGGAACTAGGAATCAAATCCAAACCAGAAGGTGGTAGTTCACAGAAAATAGTTGTCCTGTGTAAAGCTTCTTTTCCAATCTCAATGATCCTGTGTTTCTGTGAAAAGAATATCATGGGTCTACTTGGGTTCATGTCCCCAAAGCTTTGAATACAGCTGAGGGTAAATAGGATGATAGGAAATGTGTCTTCAGGAACTGCTTTTCTCTATTTTTCTCCATGACTTTCTATACAGTTAGCCTTGAAATAAAGATTCTGAACAAGATCCAGCTTTGGTCTGACCCAATATACAATCTCTAGCTCATACAATTAAATATTATACCCTTCCTTAAACTATGAAAAAATAATATTCAGAGCTATTTTAAAACTTCAGATATGCTCTTCTTAAAATGATCCACCACTTTTTTTTTGGGGGGGAAGTGGAGTGCAGGTGTTTGTGAGGTTATTTTGGGGAGGTGTTGAGGTTTTTTTCTGGTTTGTTTTTAAATCTTAGAAAAACCAAAACAGTGAGGAATAATTAAAACCTAGAAAAAGTCTTTGATTATTACCAAGAACACGTCATAATGGAAAGTTCATACCTAAACGTAAACACTAGCATTAATAGGCAGTGCTGCACAGAAGGAAAGCTGTTCAAAATAACATTTCTGCTCTGTAAACAATATGTTATTTTGAGTAGTTTTAATGTATATACATGACAACTGATAACCTCATTAATATATGTATGTATTTACAAGAGAGTTAATACTATTAGGTCTTGAGCATCTTCAGTCCATTTTAATATATAAAAAAATAAGAATACTAATATTCTCATGTGGAATTTATCTGTATCAAATATACGTTGGTTTATTAATATTTCACAAATTTGCATTTAGTGTATTTAATTAGAAAGTTGAAATATGTTATAAGCACTGACAACCCGGGACCAAAGGTAAAGAAGACTTCAAGTGTTTTTCTTTTTGACTTCTAAAATATGTGCATCAATCTATACCACATGTTCCACACAGGGAAATACTGATATTTGTATGCTGATTAATTGCAGAACTACTGGTAAATTCCCAACTGTTTTCCTGCCTTGTAGAGTTTAGAACTGCCATCAATCACCTTTTTTCCTTTCAAAACCTTGCATTTAAATGACATTTTCTTTATATTTTGCATTATTCTTGTGTTTTGCTGTGTGACAGCAGTAATATTTTTGTTTCCCTATCCCTTAGTTCTGTAAGTCAACCATAACTGGAGATAGCACTAAATAAGTTAGACTGTAATTCTGAAAATATGCAACAAATCCAAAAGATATTGTTTTCTGAATTAATAAAAAATGAGACAAATGGAAATGTAATTCTCAAAAATGCTTTCAGTTCCACAAATGTAGATTGGAAAAGAATGTGGGGTTTTTTTTGTCACTGCTTACTTATTGTCTCATTCTTTATTTCTGTTTTGAGGTAAATGTAATATATTTTGAGAAATGTATTACACAAACATAAAATAAAATAGAAACTGAACATTAAAGATAACACAAGGTGACCCATAACTTAGTAAGTGAAATAAATCACGCAATATATTATTTAATTAGGAATGCATACGTAACTGCCATTGACTCCATTAGACTTTGATTAGAAGTTTTTAAGAACATCTTTTACTCATTCTATTCAAAGTCTTATCTGGCATCACATACATAGCAGTCATTTTGAAAAGCAGTTAAAGCAGTGTTCTAACCAAGTACCAGAATCACCACCAGGTGTTTCAGAAAAGTTTTGAAAGAGGTAATTATTTCTCTATGCCAACCAAAGTACCAGGAAAAGAACCCATAATTTCTCTTAGAGATCAATAACTAACAATGTAGTTTGGGATTGTAGTATTTTTTCAGATAGATTTTTTGTAATAGTAGAAAGACAGGTATGTTTATTTGCCTCTCTGCTTGGATCCAGAGTTTAAGGGAATACCACCTTTTTTTGTTTGAGTCCTCTGAGTTCTGCACTACATTATGACATTTCTCAGATACTAAGTATCCCCACAGCCCCAAAGGGTTGTTTGTGCCACTGCCAGAGGTTCAGAGATCTGATGAGCTTGTAAATTGTTTTTGCATGGTAATCTCCCAAGAATGGGAAATTGAGAGTTTTCTACAACACATTTCCCTAGATATTAGTTTGTTAGACCAGCTGCTGATGCTAATGAGCATTTATAACAAATGGTATTCAGGTATAGCCTGAAGGCTGCCATTTCAGGCTGACAATATGGATGATGTTGACACTGAAAGAAGAAAATCTGATAGAATGGATACAAGCTACTTCCGTCCATTGACACATTGACAGAGAGCAGACACAAATAAATGAGGCTGTAGTTATGCGCATGGGACTGGCTCACTAACTAAAATCTATCCATGGCACAAACCTTATGAGTAAGGTATCTTTGGATTACTTAGTTTCTGGTGTTGGGTTCATGGAAAGTAGTATGGAGGGAGGTCTCTGAAAAGGAGTGTGAATTATGCTGAACCATTATGATACGACTTCAAATGCTTAAGTTTTATCTTGTGCTGTCTTGACAAATTTTATACTCTGTAACAATTTATACACAGTACTAGTATAGAATGAAAAACTACTGTGCATCTATTGAAGAAAAGAAATGCAGTGCAAGATTTTTAGATGGTATTGTAGCCTTTCCAATTATTTTTTGCTTTAAATGTCACCATAAGAATTATGTAATCAAAGAAAAAGATAACTGTTCACAATATAGCAATGTTCCAACAAAGATTTTGTAATAAATGCCTTAGTTCTACATTGAATACGATGTAGATCTAAGTGAACAGTATCAAGTTGTATTGCAATTTTAATAAAACTAAAGTGTACATAAGATCTACTACTTCTGATACAAACACACTCTGCATCTTGCTTATCAAAAAAGAGATACTGAACAGTACAGCTAGAGGGAATGTATTATTGTGTATAGGGCAATATACTACACCACAGGGTTTAGGAAAATATACTTTACTATGTTATCCTTTTGAGTCTAAGGGAAGCTGCAAATACTTGCAATACAAAATTAGAAAAAATCAAAATGTCTTGAGTGTAATTTTTTTGCTTGAAGAAATTTGAAAGTTGTTAACAATTAAGAAGGATAAACAATATAAAGACTGAGACCCTTATCCTGTTTTCAGAATTTGTTATTTAATTTTTAAAAACAACAAGATTGCTACTTTTGGACTAGAAGAAAAAAACATTAATCGCAAATGGGGATCAGGAATTCTTTTCTAGTAACACAGTAAAAAAATTCAACTGCTCATTTCATTTGTCACTTTTTTACTAAGTATTTTGAAATACTTAGTTTTAATTTAAGACTAAGTATTTCAAAATAGAAATGATTCTGGGAACTCCTACTCAGATATACATTTTAATTATCTGAGGTGTTTTATATTCCTGTTCCATAGCTTTAAAGAAGCTTACAGGAGAAGGCATGTCTTATCACACTGCATTTTTACACACACAGTCCAGTAGAAGAATTTGGTAAACAGAGGGACATTGTGAAATCTCTGACATGAGACTACCTAAAAAATATCAAAAATCCTGCTGTGTTGCTGAGGTGTTTGAGGATTCAGCTTTGGTTTGTGTAAGATATGGTGCATTGAAATTTGATAATCATTGTCAAATTTCAGATGAGAATCTTTTTTAATGTGTTTTTGGTTACAGCTAGACAAACATAAAAGTAAAATGAAAAGTCAAGACCTTGTATTAAAATATATATTATAAAAGAAGTGCTAAAATCAGTATGAAGGTTCTAATTCAAAATCAAACATTTGTAATACTAAATGACTTCTAAAATGTAATGTATTGGTAATTGAAAGGAAAATGGTATTTGACTTTCATATAAGACCAAATAAAACTTATAATTTTACATAATTATTTTCTAGTCTGTTTTTCTTAGAAATTAATCTATTCTAGAGAAAATGTTCTGTTTGGATTTCTGGAATATTTGAAAGAAATCTTACTAAGTATAAAATAAAACAATAAGCTTACCTGAAAAGGCATTCTGTCTTATAAACCATTAAGAACATTAAACACAATTAAAAGAGAATTTATGGTTTGAATTAACGTGTGAAGCCAAATATAGAGATATATCTCCTGTTTACTTCACCTTTTTTCAATGTATTATTCCATAATTGATATAGTCCTATTACCCCTATTTGCCCTTTTTCTGGGTTAACTCTTCTATAAGAGCATTTGAGTGTCTCAGTCAATCTTGTGCTCTGGTTCCCATATTTTGTGTGGCACAATGAAGAGCTCTTTTGCTCTCTAAATGACCTCCCTTGCTCCTAGCCCTGGCATGAGATGGTATCTTTGAGGCACTGAAATGTTAATGGTTAATGACAAAACAATCAGACATTTGCAGTGGTGGCAGAATGTTTTGATGTGTTTTCAGCACCTGGATGCAGGGAAAGGAGGAATATGTTAGTGGGTGTGATGGTGAAACCTCTGATCAGCGTAAGAAAGAGAGTGAGCACCCACCACTGGAGGCTCTGGGGTTTGAGCCAGATAAGGCTGATAAGAGCAGGCCCTGAAGAGGCAGGATAGTGCTTTTTATCATGTGAATGTCCTGTCCTACACATTCAGCTGAACTGTAAAAATCCCACCCTGGGGAAGGTGACATTCACACGGAACAGCCCCCACTTAAGCCTAGGATTTTCATCCCTTCTGATGGGGCATAACTAACAGAACTATGCTGATGTGAGGGGAAGCTATCACATCCTAGAAATTGTCCTAGACCATCAAAGACACCCCACCTGCCTCAGACTAATTTCTGGAGCTTTCCACCATGCATATCAGGCACAGTGTTGGAACAGATCCACAGTGTTGCAAAAGGGTCTAAAACTCCCCCACCCCAGCAGAGGTACCTGAGCATTCCCATGTAAGCATAACTGTATTAACCTACTAAATTTGTTGTTTCACAGGCTTCCCCCACCCCCAAAGGATCGAGGTTGTGACCATCACTTTGACCAACAGACATCAAAATTGCAACAATCTGGTCTTGTCACTGGATCCATGAGTGGTGATATCTTTCTAGTTTTCTTTCTTTTCTTTCCTTCCTTCCTTCTTTTCCTTATACAATTTTTTAAGTGTTATTTTTATGCTTTTATATTGTTGTATCACTATAGATAATAGCCAAAACAGCAACTTGCTTTCCTTCGCAACCAAATTGTTCTAAAATAAACTCTACACATGTGTATTTATAAACACTGATTGTTCAATGTCATTTCACTCTAATCCAGCTCAAAGAATCTATTAACAAGAATCTGAGTTACTCTTGTCTTCAGGGGCTGGTCATAACATTTTTGAACAATATTAGGGTCTGGCCATGCCCCCCTACCAGGTACTGTAAAAAAAATTAACCCTGTCGTGGCCAAAAGAAGGACATGGATCTAGCCCTGCATATGGTTCTGTATATACATAAAAAGGAAGTAAGTCGAGATACTGTCAGGTCAAAATATAATTCAAGTAAAATATAACGTTAAAATAGCTTAAAGAAAATTAGAGATTTCTTTGTAGAGGTGTTCCATTTCTTAGTCCTTCATATCCCCCCTTCTTTATTATTGATTTAATTTTGTATTGAAGTATAATTCTAGTAAAGTCAATGGCAAAACTTTCAATCATCCATTTTACTATAATAATAGCACAATATTTATGTCGTCTGTATTGTTTCACTCATTAAGAATTCAAAGCTTGGTAAGGCTGTCTTGTTTCCTGAGAGAAAAAGGCTGAGATGACCTGTAGAAGGTATGTCTACATTTTATGAAGCAGTGACATGCAGTGGACTGGTAGTGTCGTGAACAAATTCCACAGCCAGAAAAAGGAGAGATACAACAGTGACACAGATCATTTTTTCTGGACATAGCACATCATAAACAAGTTTCTAGGACATTATTTCTTTGTGCAGTACTGTGCCATCAGGTTTGTTGTTAATTCTGCAGTCTAAAAACACTGCTGTACATAGAGCTATAAAAAAAATGCTGAAAGTCCTTCCACTGTCATAAATGACGTTCTGAATAGAGTCCTAAAATGACTTAAAGTCCAATGGAAACCTATGTATTTGGAGATCCTTAGTCTCTTAAACATATTCTTTGCATTTTTATTAAATTATACAAATTGTTGTGTCACTTACCATAGATTCATATAAAAAAATTAATGTTGGAAGGCATTCAGGAAGTTATCTGTTCCAGCTCTTCACTCAAAGCAGTATCAGCTTTGAACTTTTTATCAAGGTGCTTAGAATCTTGCTTTTAACACCTCCAGAAATGACTTTCCCACAATATAGCTGTCTTCACTAAACCACCAGATTGAAGGACAAAGTTCAAATTATTTACTGTCACACCTAAGAATGTAAGATTCTACTGGCATGGGAATGATTCAAAGTAGAATATAAAAAGTTTCAGTGTTTAGAGAGTAATGATTTTATAGCAAATATTTTAATTCTTTTGGGATTTCTCTTATCCAGTCTTAACTTCTACACAATATTTACTGTATGTTCTTTAGCTATTACTTTGACTATTTATAAATTATATTTCAGATCAAAAAATATAACAAAAGTTTTCTATCTGTCCTTTGAATAATATGGTGACATTTTCTTAATATTTACATATTCACTATATGTTGTGGAGATTCTGCACCTTCTGCACCTAAGCTTTTTCATCATTATTCAGAAAGTTTTACCTTGCACAAATGACACCATAGATCAATAGCGAGTATCATTATAATTTTCTTGTTTATCTTGTACTCTTTCCTGATGTTTATCCCTGTCTTAGTTGGAAATTGCTCAGCAGATAGTTTTCTAACAGTTTTTCTATTTGTGCATAAAATATATCTAGTCAAAGATTTTTTTAATTTCCTTTTTGTTAAAGTGATATTTCATCTCATAAATGCAACTCAAGAAGGAGGATGAGCAAGAGCGGCATGATGGATGAGCTCATGTAATGTCATTTAAATCTCAAGGAATAAAATGAAAGATGGATACTATAATTAAATTTTGTAATTAACAAACCTATCTGGTGTGCCTATGAGCATAATATGAGAAAGTTGTGTCTTTATATATTTAACTTTTCTAGTCCTGTCTTTTACTCAATTGTAGTGAAGATATGCACCCTGCAAAAGTGAAGAATGAAGCAAAAAGTTTGATTTCTATTTCTTAATAATTTCTGATTCCAGCCTTTCTAAAATTCTGTAATGTTTTCTTGTTTCCTAACTGGAGATAGAAATACTATGAATTCTAAAAGATGTGAATGAGAATTTACTTCAGTGGGGGATTTTGTCCTAGAGAGTAAAAATAGAAAAAATTAAAAAAAAAAAAAAAATACCCAACTGCAATCAAGAAAAAAATTCTTTTAATACTTTATCTATTCTTAAAGAATAGTAAAAAAAAAAAAAACCCAAAAACAAAAACAAAACAAAACAAAACAAAACAATACAAAACAAAACAAAAAAAAAAAACCAAAACAAAACAAAAAAAAACCTAGAAACATCATCATGCCCTCAGAGATCTTATGGGATCAAATCAGACCGGGAAACAGTGTGTCAGAGAAATACAGGATTATTTGTAGAGAGGGGAAGAACCTCTGCAGTTACTTTCAGGTACTTGTTAAGACCATTGTACTCTTGATACATTCTAAAGCACTGTCACCTTATACATATTAAAAGTAAAGAAATCAAATCTACTTTTGAGTGCGTGGTGCAAGATGTCTATGTCACTCAATGTCACAGTTTTAACCCCAGCTATCAACTAAGTCCACCAGCTGCTCACTCACTCTCACCTGTTGGGATGGGGAAGTGAATCAAAAAGGTAAAAGTGAGAAAACTTGTGGGTGGAGACACAGGTGGTTTAATAGCAAAAAAGGAAAAGCTGCATGGCCAAGCAAAGCAAAACAAGGAACTTATTTACCACTTCCCAGCTGCAGGCAGGTGTTCAGCTATCTCCAGGAAAGCACAATGTGTCCCCTCTCAGCTTCTTGTGCACCCCCAGCCTCCACACTGGTGGAGTGGTTTAAGAGGCAGAGGAGGTCTTGACTCTGTGTAAGCACTGCTCAACAACACTGAAAGCATCTCAGAGTTATCAAGAGTTTCCAGCATAAATCCAAACCATATTCCTTTACTAACTACTATACTGAACAAAATTAACTTTGTCCCAGCCATGCCTAACTCTCTTAATCTGTAAAACCATTTCCTTTCAAATGAATCTGTTTCTCTTAGACCTTAGTTTTAATGAATATAATTTTGGTGACCATAAAAATATCATTTTAAGGACAGTTAATTCACTAACCTAATGGAAGGACACTTGGATATTAGGAACCAATAAAATATAATGGAAATGCAGTAGGTAGGATTCTCTTTGTGTCTAAAGACTGAGTAACCTATTCCATATTTTTGTTGTCTCTGGCTTTTTGGACTAAACCTGCCAGTATTTCAATCCCTAAATATCACACTAGAAATACCCAGAATCATTTTTGTTTAGCCTTTAATTTGAATTAACACATGTTATATAAGTATTTATATTACTAGTATAATATCAATTAATTTGTTCTCACTACTTGCAATACAATTCAATAATTAACCCCTTTCTGAAAAAACTGGATTCACACAAGCTCTTATGAGTTGCATTTTAGACTTTGTTAATCTAGCAAATAACACAGAAATACCACTGCTGCAAAATGTGTTGTCTATTTTGTATGGGTTTTAGTCCTAGAATTATAATTCTTTACCAAAAGTCTGAAATATGCAGTGTGCAGGGAGAATTTGGCAAACCAAAGAATGGCTGTACTAAGTGGTGAACTGTAACTGGAAGCAAGTAAATGTTTATAACCTTTCAATATGAAAAGTCAGCAGCACAGTTACATCCCAGGAAGTTCATTCAGAGTCAGAGAGAGGTTATTGAAAGCTGAATCTACAACCAACTCTTGATGATAACCCCTAATGTTCCACCTCCAATATGTGTTTTCCTCATAATTCATAAGTTTTACCTAGATATTTTTTTTTTCCCCTCCTAATTCTCCTGCTTCATTCTGTTTCTCTGGAGACTGGAAGTTCTTGTTTTCCATTGTAAATGGAATAAAGTTGTGTTCAGCTATGTTTTTTTTAATGCATCCTTTTAGTTGTCAAGTTTGCTTACATGTTCATTTTCCTTCTGT
The DNA here is from genome assembly GCA_020086605.1 of Lanius collurio. Taxonomy (NCBI): domain Eukaryota; kingdom Metazoa; phylum Chordata; class Aves; order Passeriformes; family Laniidae; genus Lanius; species Lanius collurio. The sequence goes on along the minus strand of JACBWW010000061.1, from coordinate 619,542 downwards.
TCTGAAATTTTAAAGGGTACTAAATTCTTGAAGATATTTCTCTTTTCACAGATTACTTGATGCATTTCTTATTTTAAGTATTAATCTTTTTGAAATACTCCTTTTTTTCTGTAATACCTGCTTGAAATTTCAAATAAGATTAAAATATCTATATCTAACACTGTTCCCCAATAGCTAGTTTACAAATATATTATACCTGTAGAATGTACTTTAAGATTAGCAATGACCTCTGTCAGTTTTCAACAAGATTTTAAAATAGCTAATAACCATTTCTCTATTCTGCTGCTGCTGCCAAAAAAAAAAAAAAAAAGAATTAAGTATTCCATAAGTGTTAAAATTTCCTCCCTCAGGAAGCATGTGGTTTGTTCTTACATTTTAAAATATATAGTGACATTAACACAAAGGTGTCTAACATGATTATGATTAAGTATATAATTACCTGATTAATTATAAATTTTGTTATCATAGGTGAGGTTAGCTTGATGGAGTAGTGCAGTAGTTTCCACTCAGTGAGTAGAGCTTAGGCTTTTTACAAGATGCTTTGGCTGACAACTCAAGGCTTACTAGATAGTCATAATAAAAAAAAAAAAAAAAAAAAAAATCCTTATGGGTCAACACCAGTGGGGAAAAAAAGGTGTTTGGTGAGGATTTAGTTACAAAGTTATTTGCATTGATTTTTTTCTAGTTTTAATCGAAAAGTGTCACTACTAATACCATACAAATTGTTCAACTTAAACTTCCCAGCATCTAAACCCCTCACTTGTGTTATGCTCACCTGTGAAATGTTCCTTTGGATCCTAAATTCACATATGCTAGTCTTACTTGAGCTGAATTGCATGGGGCTTAGGCAACAACAAGACAGCAGACAACAGGATTCTTTGGGATGGAATATGAACAGCTAAAAGAAACTAAAATCAGATCCTTACACCAAGTACTGTCAAGTAAATAAATATCCTATGAACTTTCACTACTAAAAAAACCATGCATATTCCAAAACATTTATTTAAATATTTACATTTAACGCACCAGTTCTGACTTTATCATTTTTCTCACTGAAATCACTCAATGAATTTTTCTTATAATTTTTTTAGCTGTACTTGTCCCAAATGAAAAAATATGAGTCAGCATAAAACTAAGAAAGCCAGTCATAGCTCCTTAAAATTCTGAGAAGTAATTAATCCACAGCAGACACTGCAACATTAGAGGGAGTGATAGAAAAATACTACTGATTTTTAACAAGGGACAAGTAAACTGGCTTTTGAATTGTTGAGAAGAAACTGTTGTGAAATACACCCTAGCAGATATTTTAAATCTGTTCTCACTCTATTTAAAAAAAAACCCTAAAATTTAAAAAAAAAAAAAAAAAGCGTTTATATAGAGTTTATGCTTATTGTGAATAGGACAATAGGCAAGAATGCAGCAAAGCTGAAGTCTCTTACTCTAAGTAAGTCATTATTCATTGTGAGAAACTGTATATGAAATCAGTGGATGAAATGCAAATTAAAGGATGTGTTAATACCTACCCGGTTGAGATAAGTAAGATTAAAATAGTATTCAAATGATATTTCATTTTAATTAGATTCTTCTTGTCAAATATTTTATGTATTCCAGTATATTCAGAAAATTAACTGTATTCTTTGGAATTAATTTATCAGTTTAAAATAAATCTTACTTTATTATAAAAAGTCTACTCTCAGCAGTATTAACTTTATTAATTGGTTATATTTTTTATAAAATAGATTTCAATTCTTCAGATAAGATTTTGTTTTTCAAATTCAGAGCATGTAAAACTTTCAGGTTGGTATTTGAAAACTGCAGTATTTGCTGTTTCTCTAATCTACTAGAAAATTTTCTTAGGCTTGACATTTTGCATGGCAGTGATTCATAACAGACTGCAAAAAAATCTATTTGTATATTGAATATAACTATCATGAGTCAAGTTAATTGCTTTTTTGACTATCATAAATAATATTATCATCTTTGCTACTAAAGATAAATTTTTTAGTTTTGGTAAAGTGTAGGTCTGATTATATTTTTCCCACTAGGTTTTAAATGGTGATGTTTTATATTTTGTCTTTTTCTCTGGGGCTTCTATTAATTTGACAGAATTTTAAAAGAATTAGAAATGTTTGGCTGTTGAGTGAGAAGTTACATCATTACTATTACTATTACCAGGAAATATGATCTTACATTGTAGTTCTGACAAGTTCATATTCACAAGTAAAAAATAAAAATACTTTCAGCAGTATAGATTAGAAATCTAAGACATCTCTCTTGTGTTTAATTTCCAAAATTTGAATATTTACCTCTTACGTGTGTTGAGAAAACAGAAACAAGGAATATATATTGTTTATTCTTTAAAGAGGTGCAGAGGTATCAAGTTTATGTCTACCACCTTTTTATGGACATTGAGATTATTGAATGGAGTCCTTTGGTGTGGTGAGATACTTCCAAGTGAACAAAAAAGACCCCTCAAATGTGATAGAATTTTAAGTAAATGTCATCTTTTTTTCTCCCATAATTTGCAGTTAGTTTTGACAAAACTAACATTTTACACACTATTTGACCTGAGCAGAATCCTGTAAAAAGTAGTTAAAATTTATCACACTTAAAACATATAAATGAAATAATGTTTTTAATTTAGAAGCTTAATGACTAAACATGTTGATGCTTCCCACACTGGTGAATTACAGTGGATGGATAAAGACTCTTCAAGGAGGTAACAACAGCAAGAAATCTCAAACTGACTGGTCCTGGTCTTCATGGAGAATTTTCACCACCTTGAAATTTGCTAAAACGACAACATATAACTGCACAAGCAATCTATGATTGCATTGATGACAATTTGCTGACAAAGTTGATCAAGAAGCTGACAAGGAAATGTTGTCACCTAAACCTGTTATTTACAAAAGAGGAAGAATGAGCTGTGGATTGTAATCTGGGAGCAGTCTCGGCTGCAGTGACCATGAGAAGGTAGAGGTCATGATACTAAGAGGAGGAAGCAGTATAAAAAGCAGGGCCAGAACCCTAAATTTCAGGAGAGCAAACTTTAATCTTGTATTGGGTTTGTGTGGCAAAGTTTTCAGGATAAGAAAGTCAAAGAATGACTTCTTTATATGTCAAACAGGGTCAGCCTGAGAATATGTGAGTGAAATATCCCTGCAGACAACAAGGTCATAAAGAAAGAGGGGGAGGATGTGCTGCCAGAGCAGAGATTCCACTTCAGCATGTGATGAAGATTTTAGTGAGGCAGCTGTCCCCCTGCAGGGACCCATGCTGCAGAAGTTCATGAAGAACTGTAGACTGTAGGAAGGGAAGGTCTCACTCTGGTGAAAGTCAGTGTTCCTAGCTATTAGGTGCATTTTTTTGCCCCTCCTTCTAAAAAAAAAAACAAACAAAAAACCCTAATTTTTTAAGAACATTAGGTTTAAGGTTTTTATCTGTATTGGCTGCAGAATTATTTTCTAATAATCACTGTTAGAAAAATCAGAAAAAACTGTGATATAAACAAGTTTTGAACTAAATTGAGCCTGCAAATTATTAACTGGGTGAAAAGGGAGTGGAGTAGGGAGTCATTTTAAGAGAACACTGAAAGACAAGGTTAAATAAGAAGTTAGTTTTATTCTCTCTATTAAGCATATAATACATAAAAGGAATGAAAAGAGTGAATCATGTTTCTCAAAATTGGGTTATTCACTTCAGGAGAAATTTATTTTTCTTCCTTAATAATACAATTGTTATATTTCAGTGACTTTTCTGATGAAAATTAGGGTAGCTTGTGGGGTTTTTTAACTATAGAATCTGGTTTAGGGTCTTTTCCTTCTTTTTTTTTTTCTCCGTGAGTCCAATGAAATAGTTCAATTCCTGGGGTTCCAGTAAAATCTCTTTTATAACGTACAATTCCCTAAATTCCATCACACATCCTGTAAATTATTGTTCTCTTGATAGATGAAGAAAATTTTGAATAGGGTTTTTTCTTTTCTTTTCTTTTTTTTTTTTTTTTTGACAATTTACATATATTAACTAAATCTCTACTTTCTTACTAAGTTGATTGTATGATTGTGTCCTGGTTTGGCACTGGCCAAATGCCAGACACCCATGAAAGTTGCTCACTCACCCTCCCCTGCTGCAGCTGGGCAGAGGAGAGAAAAAAAATAATGAAGGGTTCATGAGTTGAGATAAGGACAGGGAGAAAACACTTCAAGGACAAAACAGGCTCAACTTAAAGGTACCAAGTGAATTCATTACTAATAAAATCAGACGAGGATAATAAGAAATAAAATAAGCTCTTAAAAACACCTTTTCTTCCCCCAACCTGTCCCTCCTTCCCACAGACAGTGCAAGGGGCAGGGTATAGGTTTTGGTTAGTTCATCACCCGAGAGTTTCTTCTGCTTCTCAGGGAGAGGAGTCCTTCCTCTGTGAGGCTGTGGGATCCCTCCCACACAAGACAATTCTCCATGAACTTGTCCAGCGTGGCTCCAAATCTCTCAAGCCAAAACTGCTGCAATGTGAATTCCTCCCACGGGCACACAGTCCTCCCAAAACTGCTGCAGTGTGGGTCACTCTTCCATGGGGTGCAGTGCTCCAAGGACAGGCTGCTCCAGCCTGGAAGCAGGGCCCTCTCTCTCCACTGGGTCTCCCATGGATCACAGCCTCCTCCAGGCATTCACCCACTTCAGCATGGACACCTCCCCCATGTGCTGTGGGTGGATCCCTCCATCCCCTGTGGACCCATGGACTGCCAGGGTACAGCTGCTTCACCACGGGCTGCACCATGGCCTGCAGAGGAGCCTCGGCTCCGGTGCCTGGAGCACCTCCTGCCCCTCCTTCTTCACTCACCTTGGTGTCTCCATGTTGTTTCCTTCCCATGTTCTTACCTCCTCCTCTTCTCTAGAAGACTAGAAGAAAAACTGTGTGTGCCCCACTCTGTTTTGATTTTCCACTTAAATGTCACAGAGGCGTTATCAACCTCCCTAATTGGCCCAGCTTTGGCCAGTAGCATCTTCAGAGCCATCGGGGATTGGCTCTGCCAGGCGTGGTGGAAGCTTCTAGCAGCTTCTCACAGAAGCCACCTCTGTGGCCCTTCCACTACCAAAAACCAGGCCATGCAGAACTAACACAGATGGGAAAAGCACACTTAGCTCTGAAAGTAGGCTGGATATAGTTGTTAATTTAACTTTAGTTTTTAAATAGTTTTACACTTCCAAAATGACACTTTAATATCCATTACATTCCTGGTATATATTAATAGAAATAAATAGTTAATTTGCGTGTGAGAAGGTGACCTCTACCCATAAAGCACAGCTTTTATTCATTTGTTTAAAATTCACTCTGTATGTATATTTGCCAAGTGGAGAAAAATATAGTCTAATGGGGAGGGAAGGGTGGTGGTAGAAGGGGAAGCAATAAAAAAGCCTGCAGGGACCTCTAAAGTAATTACTCTTTTTCAATTAAAATCATCCTCCAGAAATCAAAATCACTTTAGGAAGTTATGAAAGTTTATCCTTAAGCCTTATAGCAACATCTGTGCTCCAGGACACACCACTGTATGTGATACAGCTTCAGGATCATCAAGGTGCAAAACTAGATAAAGTGTCCTGGTGACAAAGGTCAGGCAAGAGGTGGGGACCTGGAGTTAGAAGTAGATGACAATGGCTGGACATTCCAGTGGTGTGTTCTTGCAGCTCCTTTTTTACAACGTCGTGATTCTTCCAACGGTTTGATCCAGGCTTACACAGTTGCTGTATGGCAGAGATGACCTGGAACGCTGGTAACCAAACTTCTGGCAGGGGCAGCACTTGTAGAAAAGGATTACAGAGAAAGATCTTTGCAGCCTGGCTGGGACCATCAGAGCTTGTTGGCACACTCAGGGTCTGATACAGTCTCCATTAGCATTGAAAATTGTGTAAAATGCAGGATAGGGCTTTTCAGCATTCTTTGTCACCCTGGACCAAATAAGATTTGATTGGAAAATAATTGCCTGGGCTTAAGTTATCATTGATATTTTGTTGTTGTTTCATTAGAACATTAGTTTACTACCAGAGTAGTGAAAAGGCTTCAGTTTGCTGCTAGATATTATGCCCCTGTGCCACTGGCTTTGTCCTGGGACAGCCAAGACAATTCTGTGAATTTGACAGCCATAACGGAGGAAAGTTGGAGGAAGCCCAGATGAGGGACACAAAGATGGTCAGAGTGTTGGAACCTCTCTAATGTGAGAGGGGTTGAGAGAGCTGGGGTTGTTCAGCTTGGAGAAGAAAAAGGTCCAGGAAGACCTTACAGAAGCATTACCTAAAGGGAGCTTGGAGCTGGAGAGAAGTAGTTTTACAAGCACATAGAGGGGACAAACTGAAAGAGGGTAGGTTTACAATATGCATTGGAAAGGAATTCTTTACTGCAGGACAAGAGACACTTGAACAGGTTGCCCAGAGAACTCATGAAGGCCTCATCCCTGGAAGTGTTCAAGACCAGGTTGGATGGGGCTCTAAGCATCATGTTGTAGTGAAAGGTGTCCTTGTCCATGTCTCTGGAGTTGGAACTAGATGATTTTTAAGGTTCCTTCTAAACCAAACCATTCTATGAGTCTATGATATGACTTGAGGACTATATGCCTAAACCATTCTGGAGGGGGACCTGAAATTTAATCCAAGAATTTAAGAAGTGAAGGCTGGAAGAATTGACTATGAGGTGAATTAAGACCTGTATGAATGAAAGGTCTCAGAGGGTTGTGATCAGCTACAAAGAGTCTAGTTGCAGTGCTGGAATTGGTAATTAGGTGCTCTCCAAGAGTCAATATTCCATCCAGTCTTGTTTAATTTATTTATCAATGACTTGCGTAAAGGGACGGAGTGTACCCTCGGCAAGTTTGGGGGTGTCACAAACTGGTAGAAGAGGCCAATACTCCAGAGTACTGTGTAGCCCTGCAGAAGGACCTTGACAGGCTGGAGAGATGGACAGAGCAAAGCCTTCTGAAATTCTACAAAGGCAAGTGCAGCGTCCTGCCCTTGGGGAGGAATTAGCTCATGCCCCAGTACAGGCTGGGGGCTGATCTGCTGGAAAGCAGCTCTGTAGAGAAGGACTTGGGGGTCCTGGTGGACAGCAAGCCGTCCATGAGCCAGCAGTGTGCCCCAGGGGCCAAAAAGGCTGATTGTATCCTGGGCTGCATTAGGAAGAGCATTGCCAGCAGGTCAAGAGAGGTGATCCTGCCCCTCTACTCAGCCCTCATAAGGCCACGTCTGGAGCATTGTGAACAGTTCTGGGATCCTCAGTACAAGAGAGACGTGGAGCTCCCGGAGAAGGTCCTGCAGAGGGCTATGAATATGATGAGGATATTGGACCACCTCTCTTGTGAGACAGTTGGGCCTGTTCAACTTTAAGAAGACTGAGAGAACGTCTTGTCAATGTATGCAAGTACCTGAAGGAAGGATGCAAGGGGATGAAGCTAGGGTCTTCTTGGGTGTCCTGAGCAGTAGGTAAGAGGCAATGGACAGAAACTGGAATACAGAAAGTTCCACATGAGGAAGAACCTCTTTACTATGAGGATGTCAGAGAACTGGAACAGGCTGCCCAGAGAGGTTGTGCGGTCTCTTTTTCTGCAGACATTCAAAAGCTGTCTGGACATAACCCTGAGTAATGTGGTCCAGGGGACGCTGCTTGACAAGGTGGGGTTGGGCTAGATGACCTACAGATATCCCTTTCACCCTTAAATCTTCTGTGATTCTGTGATATTAGGGAGGATTTAAAAAGGCATTTTACAGACTTCAGCAAATGAGTTCAGCCTAAAGAAACTAAGTGTGACTCATAACAAGAACAGTGGTAGAGCCAAAACATTTCTTAGAGAGATCATATCATTGTTACCCTGACTAGAATAACACAAAGGAAAAGAAAAAAAATACTCTAAATCTTATCTGTGGTTTTAATAAGAAGAAAAGAAAGCAAAGACAAAACATTGCTTGGAAATAAATCTGTTTAGTTATTAAGGGATAATAGTCCTCAGGTTGTTCAGTGTCATATCGAGCCTTTCTTATAAGATGAAAGAAGAAAATTACAAGCAAAGATGGGATATAATCAATATTAAGCCAAACAGACTGAAGAGTATAAAAAATCAGGATACACTTAGTCCCTCAATAACTTTTTTAAGAATGTACTTGAAGAGAAGATGATTTCAAAAAGCATTTTGTTGTGTTCAAAGCAAAGCATAAGAGCAGTTTTTAGATTGATTTTCTTCCTCGTAGCGTTTTAACTCACAGCCTTTCATTAAATACTTTGCTATTTCTTTTGAGACAGATATGCAATAAATAGAAATAATCCTTTATTCAAGGAGGGTGATTGTTTACATTACTTTTGGATACAGATATATACTTTATATAGCATACAGAGAAGACAGAAGCAAAACCATTATATCTGACAGAAGTCAAACAGCTGCTTGTGAAATAACAGACTTTATTTAAAGAAAACTGACAAAAGTCTGACCCCACAACAGCACGACAGCAACACTATTTGGTCCCTTGTATTTCTAGAAAGAAGCAGTAGGGTAGTGAAGGAGAAAGTACTGCTGTTCACAATCATAAAAGTATCTGTATGCCAAAGAAAAACTAAAATGCCTACTGAGAATCTGAAAAGTATTAAAATAATGCCTTCCAACTTCTAGCTGCAGAACAGGGAAATACAATAGCTTCCTGATATTAGCTGTTATTCATCTTTACTTACAAGGATTGAAGATAGCCAATCCTAATCTCAAGAATTTACCTGGTATTACACAAAATATTTTTTTACCAAGTAAGTATCACCTCTCTTCAAAATCACCAGTAGACTATGAAGGACTAAATCCATTAATTAAGCAAAAAGACTAGTTCAAACTCACCTTTTTCCTAATCTTTCAAAACATCCCATCTCCTCTGAAATACCTGTCTTGTATCTAGTTGCCCTGAGGTTTTCTATAAAATTGCTATTCAACAATTTCTGACTACTTCTTTAGCCTTCTGCTTTTCATTTTTGTCCAAGTTCCTATCCTTTGTTTTATATCTTCATAACAGAAAATATGGAGTGCCCCATGTTCAGCCTTTGCAGCTTGATTTTCTCATATTATTTTTCTCTGTCTCTGAAGTTAATCATTGTTTCTCTACTGTTTGTAATTAGCAGTGAATGACAGAAAGGTAGGAAAAAATTGAAAGAAAAAAATTATTTTTCTTCTCATTTTCACTTTTTTTCACTTACATAATAAGGAAAAAACATGATCATTTTCATATATTAAGTGCATAAATAATTTTTAAAATGTATCAGAACATGACTAAAGCCACATACAATACACACATACACATTCTGGTATTTCTTCAGTATATCCTTAGTTACTTAAGGATTTCACATAATGTCCTTATAGTAAAAAGAAAGAAATGCAGCAGGTTGTCTTATTAGACACTAGGATGCACGTGCTATGGGTTGATGGAAGCTACAGTATTAGTGTTAGCCTATGTTTCACTTACAGTTTTTTATTTTATTATAGAAGTTATTAATTCTATTGAATTATTGCATGTTTGTGGAGAAACAGGGCTGGGATGGAGAGAAGTAAATGGTGAGATTGTACATAATGAACACCCAGTGTTAGTGCAAGGTTTTAGTAATTTCAAAAATTTTGTAATTGTCATGATCTTCATCATTGTCATATTTTCTACTTCTTCAGATCCATTTCTATTTTTTGCACCCACTAAAATAGCAGTAAATGATTGATTGACTTTCACTTATTTAATATAGGGATGGAAACCTTGACACAAATGGTCAAGAAATTCCAAAAACAGACAGGTTGAGGCAGTAAATGGTAACACATCATGTTGTATGAAGATAATATGTTGCTTTTATTGATAGCAAAGTCGATTATTAACCTAGTCAGAACAATATATTCAATATGAATCCTGATTGCCCTGAAGATCAATTTACTTGAATCTAAATTCAAGTTGACAGTGATGTGAAGTGTAAAATTTGAGGGGTTTACACTTTTAGATTTTAAATGGAGTATATGATGAAACAAATGTAAATACAGAGGGCCTTTTTCTTTTCCTTTATGTAGCAAAATATCACTGCTCACTCTCCTTTTCTCTGCCTTCAAGGAAAGGTACAAAAATGAAGGGGCACTGAAAAGGGAATGACACAAAATCAAGTTTCTTACAGTTACTGGTGCAGGAAAGATTGATGCAGTTTGCAAAGTCACCTTCACATGATTTTTATATTTGTCATGGTTGCCTTGTCTAGTCTGCTTCTCAAAAATTGTCGAAGATTATTAAAGATCTTATCTGAGAAAAGGAAAGTGGTCTCTGTTCACTCTTAGATAACTTTAGAGATGGGCTGTCCCTTTCTAAGCGATCTCACAGGGCATTTGTGCCTCAGGGCAAAATATGTCACCTTCATACCTCTCTATATAAATCACTCTATGCTTATAACACACATTCCGAATTCCAAATGGATCATCAGTCTATTTAAAAGTAGTGACAACACATTTAGTAGCTAGTGAAAAATATGTAAAATGGACCAAGTGCAGAAAGGAAAGTTCAGCTTTTAAGTACTCATTCATTGTTCATATTTGATCCTTT